>JAQMYJ010000040.1:17964523-17994890 GCA_030014305.1 Clarias laeviceps | reverse complement strand
CAAACAGGAAGTTAATATCACCAACCATTCCCATTTTATTAAGGTGTATCCATATAAATGGCCCACCCTGTAGATAGTTTTTCCTTTAGCATTCAGCTATAATCATACAAGTACATTGAAAAGACAGCTGATGAGCATGGATGTTTTCTCCCCATATAATTTTTTTACTGAATTTAATATTTTTAAAAAGTAACATTTTATAATTTATCCCAGTAACTGTAAATTAAATGTAACTGTTTGTGTAATACCCATCTGACTAAACTGATTACAGGAACTTGCAAATAGGACCACATAACCTTTACTGAAAGAACAGTGTTGCTATAATATTTTTTTTTCACATGCTTTTCATTCTCTTTCCAAAAAGGGAATTTGGTAAAAGACACACTATTATGAAACACAGATGTGTTTCAATCCTTTCGCACCACCAAAAGAGGAATAGGATATTATCTATATTGTTTCCAGTATTGCTTTGGAGGAATAAGAATAATGGGCATAGAAAAATCAGGGGTCTTGCTACGTGGTCCCAAGGCAAATAAATATTAGTGATACCCTTATTGCTCCTTTTGCTTTAGGTCATTATTTCCCACTATCACTATCTTCTTTTTCTTGTTCACTGGTCCTCTCTTCCTACTGCTTTGGTTTTCTATCTTTCTCAACTTCCACATCTCCTTCTTTTCCTTTGTCTTCTTCCTCTGCCAAATAATTTATCTTCTCTTGTCCTAAATGTCACTCACTCACTCACTTATTGTCTAAAACGCTTTATCCTGTATTCAGGGTCGCGGGGGGCCTGGAGCCTATCCCAGGAGACTTGGGGCACGAGGTAGGGTACACCCTGGACAGGGTGCCAATCCATCGCAGGGCACACACACATTCACACACTCACGCACTATGGGCAATTTGGGAACACCAATTAGCCTAACCTACATGTCTTTGGACTGTGGGAGGAAACCGGAGTACCCAGAGGAAACCCACCAAGCACAGGAAGAACATGCAAACTTCATGCACACAGAGATGGGAATCGAACCTGAACGGGAATTGAACCCGGACCCTGGAGGTGCAAGGCTACAGTGCTAACCACTTAATGTATATGTTGCATAATTCAATTTATCAATTTATCAATCTGCATTTCCCGTATTGCGGGCTCTGATATCGACTTGATTTATTTTTATTTTTTTTGATTGTTGTGGAAATTGGTATACACACTTTTGTAAATTGTGTGAAAACTGTCTCTATTCACTCTAGATTTCTTTCTGGCTTAGGTTAATTTCAGTGCTTTATATGTTATTTTTGGAAAATAATGCATATGTCATTTGTAATTTGTACAGTGTGTTTAATTAAACTAGTGGAGCTTCAATTAGCTGTGTTGAATATTTTAAGAGTATTGACCTCACGAGAAATGCTAATGCTCTTTGCTCAAACTGCAAGCATTATTGGAAACTATATGAAACAAGAGTCACTAATGTGATATGATCATGTGACAACAGAATATTGGCATGCCTTGAATATTCATGTGGTAGTAAATTATTGGCACATTTAGTTGCCAATTATGAGTTTCAGCATAGATTATACTTACATGCTCTCATAAGAATAAAGTACTTACAAGTGCATATGGTATTCCTTTTCTCCACTACTATTCCTACCAACACACTTGGATCAAATTAGACTTATTTGTTCTTAAAGCACTGGCAAGTAAAATCAACATTCCATTTAAACAGATGTGAAGCACAGAAGGCTAACCCTTCTTACCCAGGGTCACCCATAAATAGTTTCATTCACAAAAACCATGTACTCTACAACTATGTTCCAATGTACTAATTCTCTCCATGGAGGTAAAACCAAACACTCCATTTGTGATTGTACACAAATGGAGTTCAAACACAATAGCAGGCTGCTCTTTTTCTTTCACCAAACCCCCCAAAGCTAATAATGAATCTGGTCCAGTTTAAACAACATAACAGGTTTAAATAAATAAGTCACTTCTAAAATCTGTTGTTTAAACACACGGTAAGTACTTTTGAAAAGGATTCTATAAGTAAATAAGGTCCAAAAACTGTATGAGAGACATGTATGAAAGGTGCAAACTTTTTCTAAGAAAAAAGGAATTTAAAGACTTTAGCTATGGTAGTGAGGGGTAGGTTGGACTGAGAAGGGCTATTCTTTCAATGATTTATAACCTATAAATGGTCTATATAAGAGCAGCAGACACACAAGACACAAGGAGGAATGGTACCGTGTCTTAGCTTAAAACAAAGCAGAAAAATCTCAAAAGATTTGGAGTGGCAACTAAAGTGTTGACTTCTTAACACATTTTTGAGCTTTTAAAGGCAAAGGACTAAGAAAAGAGAAAATGGTCCGTTATAGGACCCTGGCAAATCTGCCTTGAGAGAATTAAACTCTTCCCACCCCTGACAGGGGGACTTTGCCTTCATTTCCTTTGTGCCGGGGGGCATTTGATCCATCTCTGCTTAGGATAACAATGCCTGACAGTGCAGCAGTGCTAGAAATGGAAGAAGCTAACATGATTTTACCCATTAAAATCCCATAGTTTGTATATATTACTGCAGAGGTATATTGAGGCAAAGTTGAACAATTATCAGAACTTCACCAGTCTCCATACAGTATATACCAGTCTGTTTAACTATTAAACCAAAAGTCGCCGACTTCTACTTACTAGTATAAAAACAAACAAAAAAGGCACATGTTTTTGACTGTTTCTGAGGAATGCAATTATCCCTTTGGCTAGTCTTATCAGGAACAACATGGAATAAATGTATTATTGGGGTCCTCCTGTAAGCAACATATTCACACTTGTATTTGATAGTTGTTTAAAGAAAGTTTATTGGATTTATTTAGCCACACTTTTGTTAAAAAAAACAACAACATCAGAATAATAGGGATGGTACAAACAGGATGCACACCATATTGATGCTGGATATACTATGTACATAATGTACATGTTTTTAGTTTTGAATATCGATGCATATTTGTAGTCATTAAAGTCAAATCACTTTTTACTTTGTGTCGTGGATAGTGGAAATAAAAAAAAATCAAATAAAGGCTTAATGCTCACACATATGTCAAATGATAAAATACTAAAATAACTTTTAGCCACAAAATATGAATTAGGTTTATTATTAAAATAGTCTGTATTCAAAATGGATAGCAATCTATTTGTAATAGCACATCACAATAACCGGTTAACCTACTACTATTATTAGGGTAATATTTCATTTTGTAATTAGCTGCCTGCCATGTTTGTCTGCAAATTATCTTCTATCCAGGAAATATGTCATTGCCTTTTTGCAGACTGAAATTTGTGATATTGCTTCAAATGTGTCAAAAATAAGAAATCTTAGAACTCGATTGTCCTCATTCTGCCTCCAGTAGGGCACACACTGCTCCTTTTTAATTCAATTCAGAAGTAGTATTGATATTTGGACACTTGCACGATAACCATATTGTGCATTATTTTCTTGCTCATTATTTAGGTGTTGCTGACAGATCTGAATTGATGTTGCATCAGTTGCTTGCCCTGAAGGGGTTGTATGAGTAATAGAACAGAGCATGGGTGCAGGTCAGGCAGAGCCCCATCTGTGCCATGCCCCACTGGGGAAACAGGGAAATTATCATTTTCTCTCTGATCAAAATCTGCTCACATGAAATAAAACCCCATCAAAGTAAGCAGCATTAACCAAGACTTAGGATAGGATTTTGCTGACGCAGACGCAGTGGATTGGGTTAATATGAGTGATTATCATTTCTAGATTATGGAGTCTATTATCTCCTGTGCTTCATGTTTTCACCTTGCATCATAAAAGAAATCCTTGTCTTAGTATGTAAGACATTCAGGATCAGAATACTCACCCAGACAGCAGTAGTCCAATATGTCCCCCCAACCTGCTAATCACATGATCCTTAATCCAGACCTCCCTGTAAACCCACCTCCCCCACAGGCTGCACACAGCCCACCCCTCCTGCACTGCATCCATAAAAGCTCCCCCTTTTCCTTCTAGTGGCATCTCTCCCACACACTCAGTATAATTACAGGGTCCTTGTTATTTGGGCTGGATCACCTATTTGATGATATTCTTTCCATGACTGAATGCTTAGACACATACACTCTAATCACCCCCCCCCACACACACACATAAACACGCACCAATGCAAACACTATCATCAAGAAAAAGAGTTTAAAAGCATTTCTCTTGGCAAGAAAGGTCCCTAGATTAAAGCATTCAAAAGGCCTTTTAAGTTAAATCAGAATGTGCTCTTCTCTTGAATTATCTTGGGAACTTTATATTGTCTACAAGTCCTTCACTAAACAGTATCATGCTCTACAGAAGAGAGGGGATCGCTCATCAGCACACTTATACTGTTTATCCAGCTTATAATAAAAATAAATCAAACACCTTTGTGCAAGTAACTGATTAAGTCATTAACTCACCATAATGACTTAATCAGTGATGAGGACCTAAAAGTGTACTGGACACAAATGAAGCTGTAACTCACCTTTATAATTAGGGTGGACACGTGGCGTGTAGTCTCCAAATTTAATGAGAATGGGGACGTTGTAGCCCAGCCGCACCCACTCTACCACGTGCAGAGGTAATGGATTGGGAGACATGACCCCATCCGATGAAGAGGTGAGGGTGCAGCCCAGTTCTACATTCCCCCCTACTCTTCCTTTCACCACTGTTTCAGCATTCAGTGATTGATCTGGTACAAGACACACGCACACACACGCACACACATACACAGTGTAAGCAATGGGCACATACTGAATCATAGGGCATTAAACAACTTTACACACAACTAAAGTACATATCTACTGTACTTTAGTTGTGTGTAAAGTTGTTTAATGCCCTTTGGCATGTCTTTGCACCATTTATCTGGGACAAATACTTTTTAAGATGATAACACAGGGGTTAAAGGTGATAACACAGGGGTTATTCCTCTTAAATAACATCCAAAATAAGTAGAAATCTTATTTTAAAGGCATGTTTCGCATATCGAAACAATATGTGTCAGTCGAAAAAAATAACTTTTGAAAACCTTTTTAATGAGAATTTTTTGTGATTCACTGATTTCTATTTCAATGATCATATAAAGAATACTGTGTTCTTACAGTCTGGGTCACTTATCAATAGATATCGTCTATTCCTAATTATTTTTTTTAAACTTTACTAAGTTCAATTAGGTTTTTAACTTACATACATTTTTCTATGTTAGGGGGAAACGAAGAAAAGTTAGAATACTCAGTAGACTCAAGTCACACATGCATATGCAAGTCAGACAGCAGATAGACAAATATGAAGGGGCCATGACAGCTGTTGGGTAATTTATGTTAATACATTGGCTCTCAGCCTGCATGTTCAAACATCCATACAAACCTGAAATAAAGCTACACACTTCCCCTCAGAGCCCCAGCAATATGCAGTAAAATGCTGAAAGCCATGTTTAGTAACCAGGGGAGGTTTGTAGATCGCCATGCTTCAAGTTGACAAACAGCAATTTCATTTCAGCCAGCTGTTAACCTGGTCATCTTTCCCTTCTTCTCTTTGTCTAGAACTGAGATTAGGACTAATCTTTTAAAGATGATGCTCTCTGATAAAGAAAGAAAGCAGCATGGGCCAGCACACAGACCCTCCTCAGACTGCAGTAAACACATGGCCTGTGACCCGTCAACACCCCTCCTCCCCTGGAACACACAATAAAACCATGCCTTGACTAAAGGGGGAGAGCCTGTCTAAATCTCAGACTGATCAAAATCCGGATTTGCAGAACACATCTATTTTTTGGCCAGATTTGGATGTTAAATATATTCTTGCTCTGTCTTGTCTCTTGCTTTTTATCCCCATTATGCTGGTTAATCCCTAATAAAATATTTATGTCAAATTGGTTCAGCTGAATTCATTAATACATCACCAGTTAAGTGGTAAATACTGATATCAAAACATGTTTAAAAAAGGAAAATTAGGAGAGCAATCAAGAAAGGAAAATAGAAAATAGAAACGGATGGCAAACAAAGGGGACAGAGGAAATATTAATGAGGCAAAGAAAGAGTAGGTGGGAGAAACTACACTTGTGAAATGCCTCTATTATGCATTACTTACTAATTTATTACATCAATTTTCCTTAAAAAGTATACTCCTCACAATAACATAAGTGAAAAGTAGAAACACTATAAATATTTTGATGATTTTTTTTATGTGTTTCTTAGTAATTATGTCCCCTCTTTTCTTTAACAAAAAGGTGCACTCAAGCTGACATAAACTTCAAAAGCTCATGATCCATTTTTCATTAAATCCATTGGAGTGTTGTCTCAACACATGCGTAGAGTAGGGATTACTCATAAAGAAAATCTGACCTTTTATACAAAAATGTAATTACCTCACATTTGCTTATATTTAAATAGGGTCCTTTTTTAACACTTAAAAATGTTAACACTTTAACACTTAAAACATTTTGTTTATTTCCAATCTTAAATGAAAAAGGAAATCTCAGATTTTTAATATGGTCAGGTTTTGGACCACAGTGTATGTTTTGGAAAATAATATAGAACAAACATAAAATAATAAATGTTACACTGGGTAAAACTGTAAAATTACAGTAAAACTGGGAAATTAAATATTGAGAAGAAATGAAAATGGCACGTAATACTGAAGTATAGCACAGCAATAGAAAGTATTTTAGTAAAAAGTACAGCACATTATATCAAATAGGTGAAATAAGAGTTTCACACTACTTACTTGTTAGATACAGGTAAACAGCAAATATGACACACAGAAGCCAGATTTTCTTCCGTCCCATGGCAAACACTCACACACCATCACACATTTCTGTGAAACAGAAAAACACAAATTTAAAATCACTGCTTTCTTTGGGGACAAACCAGTAATCATAAATTAAAAGTAAATAAAAGGTCTTGCAAACTTATGTACACTTCACATAACTCAACATACACCTATACTGTGTGGGTGGACCATGTGATTCAAATTGTAAAATGTAAGACAATACTAAAAACCTGATCAAATACAAGCTTGTTAAACCACAAGAACATTTAGTTTTGTTTTTTTTTGCCAGTCACCCATCTCCCATAACCAGACTCAGTAGGAAAGTTAGTAGAGACTCATGCAGCGCATGTATTCTTTCCTTAATCCTGACAATACAGTCAACTGTTTAATCTATGGTTTGGAACAGTAAAATTAGTGATTATTCTTTTTTCCTCTTTAATTTTAAAAACTAACTTGGAGCACAGTATACATTATAAAAGATCTGGTAGCACATCAAAACTAACAGATCAAAGATGCACAACAGAGCACTGCAATTAAATCAAACAAATACATTTTTAAATGCATCAGATCATTACACAAACAGACCATACGCAGACTGATCCAGGTGGCTGTTGGTTTGATAGCAATTGATTAAGTGACTAAATGGACATTAGAATTAAGAATATTAGTTAATGAAACATGATCAATGTGCACAGATGGTTCCAAATATTCTGAACAACTTTAGGCTGCATCTAAAATGCATAAAAGGAATTAATTCTGTCAAAGCAGTTTGTGAATAAAAATAGGACTAAACATCTTATCAAGTATCCACCTGGTGAGAAACCAAAAGTGTTTGAAACCCTCCTTCACCTATAACACACAGACAAAAACACTCCATGTAAAGCCACTAATAATAGCTTAATACTTTGAGATCAAACAACAATTATTGTTTACAATGCTTTATTTTGGAGGTAAGAATTGTCACCTTGCAACTCCACGGTTTGGGGACAGAAATCTTCCTTTCGGGGTGTGTGCGCAGAGTTTGCATGATCTCTGTATACTTTGTGGGACTCCTCTTAGTACTCTGGTCTCTTTCACAGTCCAGATAAATGTGTTGGCTAAATGGGGTTCCTGAGCTGTCAGTAGTGTATGAGTGGGTGTGTGAGTGCGCAAGTGTGCCTGTGCCCTGCAATGGATTAGTACCCCATCCAAGGTGTCCTCTGTCTTGTGAATATGCTCCAGTGCCCATGTGACCCTAAACACGATAAGTGGCATGGAATGATTGAATGCTTTATGTTAAAGCCACGTGACATGAATGTATCACAATATAATTTCATAATTAGCTCACATATCACAAATCTTAAATCTCTTCAACTCTTCTTTAGCAGCTATGATAAAGCTCATGGGCTGCAAGCAGCCACAGGTTAATACTCCACTGCCAAATGTTCCAAAATGGTATTTATAAATATAAACATTACAGCAATACATTGGAAACAGAAATGTTTGTGTCATATTACAGCAATTTTGAGAACACCAATTAGCTTAAACTGCATGTGCAACTGTGGGAGGAAACCAGAGTACCCAGAGGAAGTCCACCAAGCATAGGGAGAACAGGCAAACTCCTTGCACCCAGAGGCAAGAATCGAACCTTGCTAGGAACCAAACCCGGACCCTGGAGGTGCAAGGCGACAATTCTAACCACTATGTCATCGTGCCGCCAACAAGAATGCTATTAAGGTTAAATAATGTCTGTAAAATATTTTGATGCTGTACAACATGAACTAGGAATGGTATGCACACTCTGGTCATATTTTTACTGTGATTACTTTTAATTGTGTGATTCCCCCGATCTTATACCACCTGATGCCAGCTTGTGGGGAATGTTAAAGGAGAGTGTGTTTAACTGTGAAGATCCACCAAGAACTGCATTTTGCAAATAAATCGTCTCCTTTTGCAGGAGTCTGCAGCAAACCTTTTTTCTCAATCTGGGTTAAGAATCTGCATGAACGATATGAACACTGTCTACAGTGAGGCAGTGAACACACACTTCACACACTTACATAACGCATATCGTGGTAAATCAACACATTAATAATGTGTATTTTAGTTTCTTTTAGGAGAAATAAACTCACAGATGACAACAAGGTAATATTGTTCATCAGTTCATTTCAGTACTGTATATTTTGGCGCATACTGTATTAGCATTGCCTGTACTCTAATGCAGGTAAAACCTGATTTGATAATGAACTGATCATTATTTATATATAGATGAGTCTCTTAGAGAATGAAAACAAAATCCCACAAGAATGTGCAGAGCACAGGGTTTTCACAACTGAAACTGAGAACCACTGTTCTAAGTAAATGGAGCAGTAGGGCTTCATGTCTCTGTGTGTTCCCTCAGCAGGCTGGTTGCAGAACAAGGGTGGCATGTGATAGCTTTTTGGAAAGGGGTGTCTGCCATGAACACAAAGATACAGAGAGGACAAGAGAGAATTGAGTGAAACTCAGATTGTGGATTTGCTATAGTGCAACACGATTTAATATAGGACACTAATGAGCATATATGGTCTCTGTTGACATTTTAGATTCCACTGGCCAAATGAATGTACATGCTATATTATAGTATTAGTAGAGTTATGCACTAAAGCCTGAAAGGGTTTTTGTATATTTTACTTATGTGATTTCACAACACTTACAGTGCACCCGAAAAGTATTCACAGTACTTCACTTTTTGTTACGTTACAGCCTTATTCCAAAATAGATTAAATTCATTATTTTCCTAAAAATTCTACAAACAATACCCTATAATGACATTGTGAAAGAATTTTGTTTAAACCTTTGCAAATTCATTAAAGTATTTACAGCATTTGCCATGACACTCAAAATTGAAATCATCCTTGAGATGTTTCTACCTCTTGATTGGAGTCCACTTGTGGTAAATTCAATTTATTGGACATGATTTGAAAAGGCAGAGACTTGTGTATATAAGATCCCACAGTTCACAGTGGATGTCAGAGGACAAACCAAGCTATGACATACAAGGAAGGTCTGTAGACCTCCGAGACAGGATTGTGTGGAGGAACAGATCTGAAAATTTTCTGCAGCATTGAAGGTCCCGCTGAGCATAGTGACCTCAATCATCTATAAATGGAAGACGTTTGGAACCACAAGGACTCTTCCTTGAACGAGCCGCCCGGTCAAACTGAGAGATTGGGGGAAAAGGGCCTTAATCAGGCAGGGGACCAAGAATCTGATGGTTACTCTGAAAGAGCTCCAGCATTGTAAACTCTTTCTGGATGCACTGTATTTAAAGCTTTCAAAAATCTTTTCATTCAATGTCAAGAATCACACAATTTTTTTTATTTTTATTAGGTATCTATGAATGTCACCAGTAATATAAAACCAAGATGTATGATTTCACTCCAATGGTCACAACTTCCTAGAGAGTAAGGTTAGAAAGTTCTCCCCACAAGCCATGATAAACACAAGCCATTGACAAACTAAATCCAGTAGTCAGATGACACAGGTTGAAGTGATTCTTAAGTTACACAAGGACCTAAAGGAACACTTAAAACAAATGATGCGGTACTAATCTCAGCCTAGTGGCCAAACATGGCATCCAGCTTTGACATTTCCTGTAGCACTGTAAGTAAACTCAATTCTCATTTATTCCCAGAAAAAAAAAGTCATCAAATACTGTTTGGTCACCATATACAGCTTTTTATCCCAACATTTAATCAGCATAAAAAGTATACAGCCCCAGCTTTTCACAAATATTCTTTGGTTTGGTAGACTATCTACCCAATCCTGCAGCTCCACACAGTTTTGTTGAGCTAATTGTATTGAATTCTGATGATACCTGCATCAGAGACAGTGGAAGCCATAAAAGTACTATTGTAAAATGCCAACCAATTCTAGATTACCTGTTGATGTCCCTACCCACACCACCTTGTAATGCTTAGCTTTACTTTGTTGTTATAGGTAACCTGTCAGATGACACAGACAGTTACACTTTATTATTTTTAATCTTAGCACAGGAAAAGAAATTCAAAGTTCAAATTCAAAGAAATTCAAAGAGCAGAATCAGTCAGGAAAAGGTCAGAAGTTAGACAATATACAAACAGAGTTACTTGGGTACATGACAAAGACATAAACCAGGAAGCAGAAATGAAGTTGCAACCATAAACACAATCAGTAGTATGCAGGTACAATACAATAAGAATACACTTTGTAAAAAGCTGTAGTGAAGTGGTGGTGATTGTGTAATTGATGTCATGTATAGTACTTTAAGAATGAAGGCAAACATGAATTTTTGATGCTTGTTGGGTGCTGCAGTCTTTAGCAGCCAAATGTGTAAGCTGCTCTATCATCTAAAAGCTTTAGTATGCTCTGCTCTATGTTCCCTGTTGTAGGATACAACTCGGTTTCTGGGATGATGTGATCTTATACTTCTTTTGCCCTTGCTCTTCAGCAAACATACTGTAGGTTAAATAAATGAATATGTGCATCTGGATCTATGTCATTTTAATCCAGTTTTTACAATTGCTTTTTTATTTCATATCAGGTGGTGTGGCGTGAGATTTAATAGCTCCATAAATGTGACTGACTTGGGTGAGAGCTGATATTAATATGTTTGTGGTGCATGACATGAATACAAACTGGGCAAGAAATGCTCTTCTGCCTGTAGAGACCTGAAGAGGCAGTTTGTTGGATTAAAGAGTCATTTAACAATGAGGTTGGTATGTACTTGCATGTAAATAATATTCTATTTATGCAGTGAATGAGTGCCAGAGTGCAAAACTGGAAATAAAGATGACTTACTTTATATGTTTTCATAATACCTAGATGACAATTGGGTACCGAAAACCCTTCCAAATAACTTACTGCAATAATAGTAGAATGCACATCCAGAAACCATATTAAAAGGTGAATACCAATGGTGCCTGTTCATTGACTCCACACATACAGTACATACTAGTCACAAACAATAGTACAAAGAATATGCATCCATTCATCTGGCTGTTATTTACTTGATATCAAGAGTAATACATCATGATCCATATTGAAAATATAAAAGTAAAGAAACATAAATGTCAGTGTGTTCTTATGCAAATTACCACACATAATAGCTTACTCACTCACTAATAAAGTATTATAGCTTTAATACTACCAGACGACCCATGCTAATAAAAAGCCTTTATAACACAAGTAAGTACATCTTACATATTTCATAAAACTGTGCTGATGACTTTATGAAAGGCTTAAGTTTATATTGAACATTTTAAATGGAAGAGACAACAAACGTCTGTCGTCATCATAGTAGGTTCAAAATAAGTATTCATTTATTTTACAAGTAGTCATTCATGACACTTGTAGAAAATAAAAAAGAAATCCTGTTATGAGAACCACTTTATTCATTTGGGTTCAGCATAAAGTTTTGAAACTTTCTGTTTTTTTATTATTCATCTGAAGTTGAATTCATGGATGTGGAGTCTGCAGAAATGGAGGGTCAACTAGATGGTGCCTGCCATTTTACTAACAGCACATTCACAAGGTATTCAAATGAATAAGTTTAATATCTAGTGAATGTGCTGTTAGTAAAAAAAAAAAAAAAGCTAATTATTTACAAGATATGGATAATATTGTAAGAAAATACCTCTGCCATAATGATAACTCTTGATTTTTGTTTTATTTCTCATGTAAAGATAAAATTGCAAATAATCATACAAACCATCTTTGAACATAAGCCATTCTCCTGCACTGCTTTATTAAACATGAATTCAATACTTATAAATGTGTCACAATGTCACTATGTATCCTATGTAAGTTTTAATCAAGACACAAATAATTTTACTTTTCTCTGGCTTTGTTTGATTTTGTGATCATAATTTCTAACTGGTTGCTCATGTTGAAAATACATATACACTTTGTTTCATTCGCATCTGCGATTATGATGATGATTATTATGATTATTATATTAATATACACAGAACAGCCATAACATTATGGCCACCCAGCTAATATTAAGTAGGTCCCCCTTTTTCCACCAAAACAGCCTTTACCCTTTAAGGCATGAACTTTGGCACATCCCACAGATGTTCAACTGGATTGAGATCTGGAGAATTTGGAGGCCAAATCAACACCTTGAACTCGTCATGTTCCTCACTTCATTCTTAAACCATTTTTGCAGTGTGTCAGGGCTCATTACTCTGCCACACCCATAAGGACAGCGTTTCCATGAAGGTATGTACTTGCTCAGCAGAAATGTTTAGTTATAGTAGGTAATGCATGTCAAAGTAACATTCACATAAATAGCCGGATCAAAGATTTTCCAGCAGAACATTGAAAAAAATAATTTAAAAAAAGTATAGTAAAGTCATCTCTTCCTCAGGTAAATGACACGCACACCGTTGATGCATCAGACCAGGCCACCTTTTTCCATTGGTCGGTGGTCCAGTTCTGATGCACACATGCCCATTGTAGGCTACTTTGTTGAGGGACCCAGGTCAGCATGGACACCCTGACTGTTCTGTGGCTACGCAGCTCCGTATGCAACAAACTGAAAAGCATTGTGTCTTCTGACATCATTCCAATCAGATATTCAGGGACAAAATATTCACTTGCTGCCCAATATATCCCACCTATTTCCAGGATGTATTGTAATGCGATAATCAATTTTATTCAATTCACCCGTTAGTGGTCATAATGTTATGGCTGACTGGTTTATGACTTTAACACTACTGTGTTGAAATCATGTTACAGTACTTTGGGAGACATTACTGTGCTCCTAAAAACTATTTATTTGTTCTGATAACTTTTAAATGGCATTTTTAAAAGTAATTCTTAGAAGTGACATACTGTCACAGTGTTGCTCTCACTAGGTTCAAGCTTTGAGATACCAAATGGAAAATGCACCTAATTCTCTCTGATGTCAACAAAGCCCATTTGGTCTAAACCTACCCAAAATAAGATGGTGCCTTATATTTGCTTGAACAGATTAATGGGTTGTTAAAAGAACAGATGGCACCAAAAAAAAATAAAGCCAGCTGTGAATTTAAGATCTGGGAGTCATTTTTAATATTCTGTAACTCAAGATTAAATAAGTTAACAAATTCAACATATTATAAATATTATATAACACAAATATAGTTTATATAGTGCTATTAAGTTACAAACTAATCTATTAAAGATACATTTAATTAATTTAGTTTACACAGACAGAACAATATTCAACTTTTGACTCATAAGTGGCGAATGAATTAGAGATCATCATCTGATTATTATTATTATGCTTAATAGCATAAATATTTCAGTAACATGCTGTGGGAGAAGTTTGTTTAAAACATTGCAGAATTGAAAAAGATCTAAAGTTAACATTTACTGTGCACAAAATTGTACTATTTCAATTAATATTTTACAGAATATTTGAAGTATACTTTGAAGGTCTAAAGTTTAGATCATTTAAACTTAAAGTATGTTCAGAAGGTTTTACTTCCACAGCCATTAAGCAGTAGTTGTGCAATAATGATGTAAGTGGTCTCATGCTTCCCTTACACATTAACTCTCACCCCTGTGTGATTTGTAAAACTGTTACTGAAACAAAGCTTGTAAGCTCATACAATGCTTCCTTATTTTTTTCAGATATCTCTTTATATTTCTGATTAAATAAATAAATAATAAAAGAAAAAAGACATTTTAACCAGAAAAATGATAGGAACAAGAATTGATATCCAGGTGGCAGTTAATGAGCACTTCCCAACAAACTAGTGGTTCATGGTGACCCAATAAGATAACATGACAGACATTTGCTTAATGGGAATAACAGAGAAAGAAAGCAAAATGTGCTGTTGGTGCACCCACTGAGCCCTTGTACCACAGGGGAATTGTCTTGAGATGAAGCAACATGGACTTTGGTGACAATGGCAGCCCTGTACACTAATTAAGAATTTTGGATTTATAAAGCTATTTTAAGTTGTTAGTATTGAAACAGCGCACTGGTGTATAGAATAAATATAACTGAAGGAGAAAACAATAAAGTATATAACTTTCATTAAATGTCTGTTTGCATTGATGATTATACAAATCTTTCACTAGACACACATGTATAAATTGTCTAAAGGTAAGAAAAATATTCAGTAATAAAATCCAGTGCAAGATGCAAAGGGGCAAAGTAAGTGTTATCATGTTAAAGTGCTAAAATTTACAATTGTATATGTATTATATGTGACTAAGCACGGACTTCAAATACAGTTAATGAGAACCAATTGTCTATAAACAAGCTACCATGTTAATTTTGCACAGCTGGACTCAAATATTCTGAATTGTTAAATCAACTGGTGATTTTACTGTGTGTGTATAAACAGCTGTTTAAGTTATGAGAAGGATATGGACAAAGCCATCATATCACATTACATGAGTAAGATGAGACGGCTCACACTGTGTACTCCCATGACTTGCATCCCAATAACACACAACTGTTTACACTGGTTCCGCATATTAATAGTAAATAGAGGAGGTTTTCCTGTGTTTCACTTGCTCTACATTTAAGGCATTTGGCAGACACCCTTATCCAGAGCAACTTACACACATCTCATGTATACAACTGAGCGGTTGAGGGTTATGGGTCATGCTCAAGGGCCAGCAGTGGCAACTTGTCTTGCCCAGGATTTAAACTCAAAACCTTCCAAATAACAGGCCATCTTAACTTGTAACATGTCACAACTGCTATAGTAGCAGACACACACACACACACACATCATGAGTTAAAGGTGTTACATACAGTAGATGTCCACCGTGTTAGGCACACATGGCATAACATAAGCATGGTCTAACATTACATGGGGGTGTGTAGAAGTTCCTTATAAAAACACCAGTCCAAAAGTCGGTGTGCTGGATGGGTTATGGGAAGAACTTTAAAATTACTGCTGATTAATAATAATTACCGTTTTCTTATAGCTAATAATGTGCAACTGATTAGAATGCGAACCACGTGTGTATTAACTAACATAATACAAATAGTCTATAACGATACCAAGCGTAGTCAATATCTACCTTAGCGTGTGTGTGTGTGTGAGAGCTTCCGTGTGCACTGTGTGTAAGTTACTGCTTTACCTGAATCTCTGCACCTTCTCTGAGACATCACTCCATGGAAGAGTTTTCCTTTTTCGTGTAGCCAAGTGAACCTATTTCCGAATATATCCTGGTCCTTTGTATAATTCTATACAAAACAAAAAATACTTGTCTGGATGTAGGGAGAGGTGTTTAATTCCTCCTGCAAACAGAGCTGCAATAACCCGCCAGTGTCCTCAGTATCAGGTGCCGAGCTGAAGAAGGTGCTGCTGTATAACCGTTAAACTTTTCCCCTAGAGCAACACAGGAATTTCCCGAGGCAGTGCTTTTCCCTCTCCCTTTGCCCGCTGTGAGTTATGGCTCTGTTCACATGAGCTTACCTGCTTCCACAGGTTTGTCCCAAACACGCAACGCTAAACGCAACTCGCTGCAGGCGACACAGGCGCGCGCTCCCGCTACAGCTTCCTCTTCTCGTCTCCTTTAAGTTTATAGTGGAGTAAAAATCACAGAAGCTTCTCTAAAATATCCAAGCCAATGAGTTGAGGAATAAAGATAGCAGCTTTCGAAAAGTTGAAGTTAACTACAGTAGATAAACTGAAGGAGTCATGTGGAATTAAATGAACAGCGTCTACTACGTGCTGCTCCTCCTCACCTTTCTCCTTCCCTTCCATTCTTCCCTTGTTCCCTCCCTCAGTCCCCTCCCCCTTCCCTCTCTCCCCCTCTCTTTCAGCACTCATTTTCTCCCAAGCGCAGAAAGTCAGACTGACGTAATATAGTAACAAAATCTTACCCGTTGTTTTATATGTATATTGATATTGGAAGAATATAGGCCCAGCTCATGCATAAAATTTAAGGCTACAGCTGGAACCTCATACAGCCGAACGAGCCCCTTTGCCACCAAAACTGTAATGATCTGTGTTCTGATACCTTTCTATTGGACCTTTTTCCTCAATTTGAGCTACAGTAGCTTTTCTATTGGATCGGACTACATTGGCCAGCCTTCGCTCCCCATGTGCATCAGTGATCGTTGGCCACCCATGACCCCGTTGCCAGTTCACCCGTTTTCCTTCCTTGAATCACTTTGGGTAGGTCCTGACCACTGCAGCCTGGGAACATCCCACATGAGCTGCAATTCTGTTGTTGCTATGACCCGAGTTGTCTCACCATTACAATTTGGCCCTTCTCACAGTAGCTACATTTTCAATATCTCTTTACAATGGCGGCTGAAAGTGGGTGAGATATATTAAGCAGCCTGAAGTTGATGTGTTGTAAGCAGAAAAAAATGTGAGTGACTTTAAAAAGGGCCAAATTATTATGGCTAGAGGACGGAGTCAGTGCAACTGCTTGTGGGAAGTTCCCAGGCTAGTGGTCATGGATGCCCAAGGCTTACTGATGCACATGGGGAGGAGTGAAGCCTGGCCTGTGTAGTCTGATCCAAGAGAAGCGCCAGTGTAGATCAAATTGATAAAGGTTAATGCTGGTTGTGAAAGAAAGGTGTAAGAACACACAGTGCATCACTGTTATGGTGACAAAATGGGACCTGTTCAATATTAGGCAGGTGGTCATATTGTTTTGGCTGAGTCTATAGTAATATTTTATAATATTATTCTTAAACATTAAATTATATTTACATTTAAATAATATATAAATTATCCTATATTTTATATATAATATTTAATTTAAACATTTTTGTAATTACAGTACATTTGCTGCAGTTACCAAACCAATTCACTTTCGAACCGCTAGAGGGCGTAAAGAGCCACATAAAATGCGCTGTCAAATCTGGAGAAAAAAAAAAAGATTTTAATTTAGCGTGTGCTCTGGCATGTTAAAAATAAAACATGTATATAAATATATGATTCATAGGTAACTGCAAGGTGGCTTTCATACACATACAAAGCTACCTTGCAGTTACCTATGAATCATTTTAAAGCATAAAAAATATATAACTTAAAGCATGAACCTGTGAGAAAGAGGTCCAGATGATAATAGATGATTAAACCAGTGATTAGTATACTGGTGATACTGAATGGTTGGAGCAGACAAGAAAGGAAATGAGGTTGCTGCTGAGGTTGTTAAATAAACAACCAATTTTCTTAATTGTATCTTTGGGCACTTTGCAGCCTGTCACAGAAACATTTGCTCACATTTCTTTAGTTTAATCTACATAATTTAATTTGATATGAAGAAATGAGTTTGGCTCAATACTTTTGCACAGTACTGAATGTTTACATGTTTTTTGCTTTGTTTTAATTTGATGACTTAAAAGTAATGTTTACTAATGGAGATAAAAACTGAAAAGAAAACACAAGAACTGAAAATTATTCTATTCCTGTATTCTAAAATAAATACAGAATGCTAGATTTATTCCACATCAGAGATTTTAAACAGATCAAAACTCTGACCTTTGTTACATGAAAATAAAAGACAAATCATGGAATGCAGTATTAATGATTCACCATGGCACCACAGTCATAGGAGGGTCTAGTCATTATAAATTGCTATTCAATTGACTTTAAATCAAAGTCATGTAACAGAGCTTTATTTTGACCCAGGGATTATAACCAGATTTTATTCACCATAAAAACCTCAGTTTTAGTCGTACATCATGATTCTTTTCTGTGACAATTCACATATCATCACACACCTAAATCGATTTTTTAAATTTATTTTTACATTTATATATGTTTGCATTTGAGGTATAATATGTTGCAGTTCTCTATAATCCCATGCTCTGAACGATTCACATATTGGCAACCAGCACAGCATCCTGTATGGTTGGAGCAAATTATTTAAATTTATTAATTAAGTTTCCTTAGAGTTTTAACAAAATCTGATAAATAATACAGAATATGCATAGCTATAAAATCACGATATTAACAGGATCACAATACAAACTGCTTTGGCTATATCATACAGGGTGCTCCCTAGTGATTCCCATCCCTAGTAGTAGCACGTCAACACAATAATAAAAAGTTGACCAGACAAATATCTATACATTTCAAATAGCTTACTTCCACCTGCCTTATTTTCAATTATCACTAAAGCCAACTATGTCAGCATAGCATCACAAAATCTTTCCATTTCTAAAATATGGAATCTAAATCCATACAGCATGTTGGATTCATGAGGCTCATGCTATCAGACTTTTTCAAATGCGATATGAAAACCTTCATGTAGCATAAGTCCCAGCCTCTCTAGACAGAACCAGTGTCTGGAGATACAGGAGGAGACCAGGGACCAGTTGTGGTAAATTGTCCCGACTTACTCAATCATCAAAGTCTGGGATGTCATCATAAGAGTAGCCACGGTACCCTTTATAGGCATAGTAAGCAATCCGCAAGTGGTAGAATCCTGGGACGAAGACGAGAATTCCAATGATGAGGACTGGTATAGTGCGCTCACGGTGCTGTAGATGAAATAAAACATGCTGTCATTTATGGAAAATCTAAAGGAAAAAAAGAAATTCTTAATCAACAATAAAAAAATCAGATGGCATTGGCAGGTGTATTAGTAAGAAGGAACTTCAATCAGCATTAATCACATTTTAAATTACCACATGTAGCTAACATAGTCTGCTCAGACTAGGCCTGATTGCCAGTTTTATCACCTAGAGAGAACATATTGATCCAACTCCATCTTTGTGTGTGTGTGTGTGTGTGAGAGAGAGAGTAAGTGCAAGTTAGAAGTTCAGTAGCTGCTAAACCATCTGAACTGAGCCGTGAAATCATGCCTGCCTGCTTGACATTAGTCAATCCTAATCAATGACTGAGAGTAATTCTACGTAGGTGATGTGGTACCTCGCAGCAGGAACATCGTACCCCTAGGTTCTGAGACTTGAATACAGTTTGAATTGTGCACCATCAACAAAACTATATGCTTAGTCTATTAATATGGAGCAAAGTTCTATAATGAAATCCAATTTTTTTTCATATTGTTATAGCTTCAGTGTTTACAAGATCAGACATCTGGACTTTTCTCTCACACATTCAAAGATTTTTAACTTGAAGCTTAACAGATATTTGGTTGATAGGTCTGATGTGGTGGTTGTAAAATGTCTTGGTTATCTTTTTTTCAAAATGGTACTTCATATACACTGACATTAAGAAAAAAACTAAACAAAAACTCTTTTACAACAATTATACTGTACATTCTTAAGAACTAACATTTTACATGCCTCATGAGCTTTTAATTTGACAGTGGCGGTATACATAAGGATTAATATAATAGTGAGACTTCTGTTTAGATTACTAGTTCAAGAATTATTTATATCAACTAGAAGGATCAGCACTCTTCCCAAACGCTAATGGCCAAATAGAGCCAGCTCAGTGTTTGATTATCTTTTTAATAATCTGATAAAATCTGCAAACATTCTGAAGCAAAATAAAGCAAAACAACATGTTTTTTTTTTTAGGATTTATAACATCTGTGGAATGCTCATCAAACCATTCCTTTAATGTTGTTTGTTTTGGTAGCTTCAGTTGCTTCAGGAGGTAAAATGCATGCTCAATCAAGTAAAGGTCTAGTGATTGACTTAGCCAATTTAAATCCTTTCACTTTCGTCTTTTGTTGTGTTTGCAATGTGTCTTGTTGTGTGATGAAGTCCCTCCCCACTTGATTAGACGTAGTTCTCTGTAAATTGGTAGACAGAATGCTTCTGTAGAATTTTCTGTCTCCTTTTTTCAATCGTGTTGTTACTACCACAAGTTAAATCACCAATAAAGAATAGCAATCCCATTCCAGAAGCAACCATGATGCTTGGCTGATGAGCTTGTATATTTTGAATCATGAGCAGATCCTTTCATTCTCTACACTTTATCTTTGTCACATCACTTTTGATGGAGGTTATTCTTGGTTTCCTAACTATTGTAGGTCATTTCTACATTTCTTTTGAAAATTCAATGTGGCCTTACTTCTGATGTGTGAACCTTGCATCTCGAATATGGCTTCTATATTTCTGCTCGTAAAGTCTTTTTCAAACAGTGTGTTGTCAGATGCAACAAATAAAGTTAAGAGCTCAAACCAAATGTAAACAATACTATTATACTATTATGATAGATAATCCGGACTATTAACTGTTTAAACAATCAATCTCACTGACCAAACTGAGCAATAAGAAACACCTGCCCACCACATGTTCCAGTATTTTTGATTACTTGAAAAATGGGTGGAGTTAAACAAAAAGGGTCATGTTTTAAGCTGTTCAATACATCTAGATGTTAAAAGCAGAAAATTAAAGCTGAAATTCTGATCTATTAACATTTGTAAATCTCAAATCCAAATATATTCAGTGTATAGCAAAAAACAAAAGGACTGCCTTTTCCATTACAATACTTTCGCAGATTACTGTTAATTCCAGTAAACAATAAGTTTTTTTATTTACTCTCTTAAGTAAAAAGATTTAAGTAAATAAAATGCAATGTGATAAATTTGTGCATGATTACACCATTACATCCTGTCAAAAGAAAAACCTCTTGTATGCCTCACAAAGTTGCACAAACAAATAAGCTCAGGATAAAATTACTTTATATTTTTCTTTAAAAAATTTTTTTTAACCCACTATAAAAAAGCATTTGAGGAGAAAAAAAAAAATCCAACAATGGCCTCTCACATCATTCCTCTTTACAAATTCAATGATGTTTGTGGGCATTCTTTTATGTACGGCTCTCTTGTGCTCTTTTCATGACATCTCAGTGGGGTGAGGTCTGGACTTTGACTTGGCTTTTCCATCACCTTTATTTATTTATTTTTCTTTCTTCTTAACCCATTTAGACTTACATCTTTACAAAAAAACAAATCACTGCTCATCTTTTGTGCAAATCACAAGCAGGGCATCCCCATTTTTGCTCACACCAATGAACTGATGGAACATGTTTACACCTGCACAGCAGTGACTTGGGAGGACAGATCTGATAATACATAGTGGCCAACAAACGTTTTAATATAACCAGAGCAAAGATCATTTTGGATTTGCCCTCATATAGTATAATTCAACATTGCCTTATATGACTGCAAGTTTCCCAGGTTGCAAACCAGCCCAAATCATCAGCCCACCACATGAATGATAGTTGGTATGAGGTGTTTGTGGTAATTCGCTGTGATTTCTTTTCAAACAACGCACTGTCTCTGATGACCAAACATCTCCAACTTGGTCTTATCAGCCCACAGAATGTGTGTGGTTTGTTCAGACATATTTTGGCTGACATATTATTTTTGGAGAGAAGTGGCCGTTTCCTAACCACCCTTCCATGAAAGCTCTCCATTTGTAAACAATCCTTCTCAAATGTCTGAAGATGGACTTATAACAATTACCAGATTGATGAGAAGAAAGAATTGCTTCTTGAGTTCATGGCTGATGTCCTTTTTTCTTGGCAAAATACAGAAACACACCTGAGTGTACCAGAACAGCAAACATATCCGAAGTTCTGTTGTTATAGAGGTAGATACAGTTCTTGATGATTAACCAATCTTGTGTATTTCTTTACTAACACTTGGCTGTTAATTACTCCCTTAATGTAAGCAGAGTTACCAATTTTCCTATCAGGTTTCTTAATATTCCTTTTTGAGGATAAAATGACAATGTATTTAAGTCTGTTGTGTTATCAAGAGTACAAGTTTTTAGACATTGATGAGAACCAATTTTAGATTTTTTATGTATGCCCTAATAAGAACATAGAATTGTATTCGGATGTCCTTTCTACTCATGGCAATACTGAAACAACACTTGACAAGGCAGGGTACACACGTCCCAGCTAAAACAGCTGACTCTGGAAATGAGACTGCATGGAAGCTCATGTAAATCGACAGGGCGGCCATCCTTGGATGTCTAAAGCAGTGTCTGATTTTTCTTAAATCAAGTTGATAATGACCCATGGGTTTAACTGTCATGTTCAGTTCTGGCCTTAGTAGACCTGAAAAAAGGTTTGGCTCTGTCTGGAGCTGGGTATAGCAGGTGACAGGTCCTAAAATAGCTGCAAGGCACTGAATAATAACATGCAATCTGCAGCATTTAATGCATTCTTTCGCACAGTACTAGTCACAATGGAATTCACTATGCCACAGTGTCAGGACATAATTTAATTTATACTTACATTTTACAATTTTAAAGAACAAAAAGAAAAAAAAGTGCAGAAGGAAGTCCTTATTAAATAACAACTCACTAAGATTTCCCTAAAAGTGACCAGAGCTAGCAAGACTGCATATTGTTAAGGTAATATGACTTTTCATTTATTTGAACGACATACTTACATCTTGAACTTCAAAGTATCCCGCCAAGAGCAGTGAGCCAATGGTGATTAATACTGAGCCAAAGAGAAAAAGAACAGCCGCTAGGGCGATTGCCTTATATGGAACCTTGGGTGGGCTTTTCTTGAACTAAAACAAAAAGGAATGGGGATAATCATAAAATGGTACTTTAAACAAAGCTTGAATAATGAAATCTATTAATAAGTGTCTATTATGTGGATTTTCTTGATTTTACTCAGATGCAATATATACACTGGTCAGACAAAAGAAAAACACACTAATATTTCCCTGGGCTGTTTTTTGCTTTGATTATGGCCGTGATATTGTTTTGATAACCTTATGCAAAGTCACAATATTTATTTTCATCCAAGATCTTGTACTGATGATGGGAGAGTCGGACCGCTATATAAAGTGTTCTCCAGCACTTCCCAAAGATTCTCAGTGGAGTTAAGGTCTGGACTCTGTGGCAGCCAACTCTTGCAAAAAAGATGTCTCATGTTCCCTGAACAACTGTTTCACAACTTAAGCCTGATGAGTCCTGGCATGATCATATTGAAATATGCCTGTGCCCTCAGGGGGAAAAAAAATCCATTGATGGAAAAAACAGTTCATTCAGTTCACGTAGTCAGCTAACATACGTTTTGGGCACATAACGTTCCTCAACATAGACCCTATTGCTTGTACGGTAGGCACTAGACATCATAAACAGGGTATATCTCGACTCATCAGACCACATAAAATTTTCCCAATGCTCCACAATCTAGTTTAACCCTTGCAAATTGAAGCCTTTTCCCGATTAGACTCACTGATATGCGCTTTTCTTCAGGCAGCTGTTTAGTCCCAATCCTTTGAGTTTTCTTCACATTGTTTGTGTGGAAACGCGCTTACTTTCACTATTAACCATAGACGTTAGTTCTTCTGTTTTTTTTTTTTAATGATTTAATTTCACTAAGCATTTAAGTGATCTCCCGTCACGCTCATTCAGGATTTTTCTCCGACCACATTTCCTCCACTTCAGCACTATTCTTCAATGTTTAAATAATGTGTTTTTCAAGTCAAGTCAAGTTCACTTCTTAACCCAATTTTAGTAGTTTCATCAATCATCTTTGTTGTTTTCTTCGATTGATGCAGGACAATCATTTGACCCTTCTAAAAACAGAGTAACATCACGATCACAGGTTATGTGTCTTCTGACACGGTTGTATAAAAAATGAGAATCTACTCACTGCATCAGTAAAGGGTTATTAATTAACTTCTTGTCAGTTGAAACATATTAATCACTTCAGTGATTCTCTTGGCCTGGCAGTGTATATACTTGTCATTTCATCAAATGCATTAATTTCACCTGAAGGTCAATGTAGCCATCATCATCACTGGCTACTTTGGAGTATCTCACTTTACTGTTGGTAAGTCCACCCGTCACAGTGCTCCGAGCTGGCATTTTATATCTTCTTATCACCCTCCTTCAGTCGGGTCTGAAACAAACAGGATCTACATTCTTTCTCTTCTTGCAAATTTGTAATTTTCAGTGACGTCCACACAGTTTACTACAATTTTGCACTATGGAAATATACATAATAAGCTAGATATAATGGTTAGACAGCCAGCTATAAAACAGCTAGCCTTTAGGCTAATGCTTCCTCTGTAGCTAATTATTCTCTTAAAACTATGCTAAAAGTCTAACAATTAACAGAAATGCCGTGGAAAATCAACAAAATAAAGATTGATGCAAAAAGGCAAAATACCTCATGTGAACAAAATATTCCGTCGATTACGAACAGAAAAAAACATCCAGTAACAAACAAACGTGCCGGTACACTTCCGCATTGGATTCGCGCATGCGCATCCAGGTGCACTATCACAGGCTACGTTCCAAACCTCAAAACACAGCTAGGAGAGCATTATTTTGACATAAGAGTACACACAGGATATGTTGATATAGGGTACATTACTCACAAATATGGCTATATCAGAGGCTGAGGGTACTGAAATAAAAGTATCCGGCATAAAGTGTTCAGACAGACAGATACACACACACACACACACACACACACAGTACAGTGACCCTCAATAAATTTAAATATTGTGGAAGTTTTTTTTTCTTAACTAGCGTAAAAAGTAAACGAAAGAAATACCCTTTAAACAGTTAGGAATAGTTAAAAGGTTAAAGCTAAAAATAAGCTGATCAGCTTTAATGTAATCAGTGATATTGTTATTTCAGGTTGAAGGCCGCATACGTACATGTCTGCCTGTCTTTCTGTATATGGCAGAACTCTCTGTCTAACTTATTAATACAAAGAAATAAAAAGTAAGTTTGAGTATCCTACACATTGTTTACCCTAAGATGTATTTCTTTCGTTGTCAGCCAAATACACTCCCTATTTAAAGTAGATTATTAAATCTGGCACATGACATGACTGTTCATAACAATTTTACTCAACATTTTGATTTTAGTGCATAACAATGTGCTCTCAGTTTGGGTATTTTACACGCCCTCACCTCGGACAGCTGCGGATATGTTTGCTTTAACAGCCTTTTTATTTTATTTTATTTTTTTATCTCATAGTGGCGCTTCACATTACTGATTTTAATTAGCAATCATAACATAAAACTGCTCATATCATCCCTTCTACTCAACATTTTAATTTCATTTCTGGCGCAGACATAACTTCAGGCCAATATGGACTAGCAAAGTTTCATTAAATTCTGTCGAGCCAGTTTTGCATGATGCTCTGACAAATTTGGCTGGACAGACATACAGACATACAGTACATACTCTTATCAATGTACATTTATATACAGTCATATATAAAAAAACATCATATTCTAGATCCATTACATGTAAATGAAAATATTTTACATTTTTTGTTCTGTTTTGTTTTAATTTCAATGATTAGGACTCATAACCATGGAATAAAAAATCTCAAATTATTATCAAATTAATCTAAAAATATTCCTAAAATCAAACAATTCCAACAACAAAAATTATTTTAAATGCAAAAATCTCCAATTTCTGAAATGTGCCTTAATTTTCACACTCAGTACTCAAATTACACTCCTTTAGTTACTGTACCGATCATTAAGCCGTTATTGAAGACCAGGTTGCATTGATAGCAGTCTTCAGCTCATCTTGGGTTGGGTGTTTCTCATTTTCATTTTGACAATACCCCATAGACTCTCTATAGGACAGGTGACTTGATGATAATCAAGCACCGTAATATCATGGTCAATGATACGGTTAAAAATTTATGAATTAAAACTAGTTCTTTTTGAAAAAACACACATGCACAATGGAATGTCAGAATGTTCTCTGTTTTTTTTTTTTTTTTACAGAATAAAAGAGCTATAATAAGTCCTAAAAACTATATAAGTCCTAAATCCTTTACAGCTGGCAAACTATAGGTAGTATTGCCATACTGTATATGGAATGAGTAAGAACTCAAGGAAACAAAGAGAAAGAGCATCCTAAAGTTAATATAGAATTAGGAAAAATCTGAAAAAAAAAAACAGTTGCCCCTTAAATTATAACAGAATTTACAAAAGTCCATTAGTTATCTTAAAACACATTGTTGAGATAATCAAGCTCATGCTATAGAGCAGTACCACAATTATCAATGAAACTAAACATACATAATGGATCAGGTGTTGGCTCAAAAATATGTTAAAAAATATAATATAAAAAAATAGAGCTAATGCAAAATAAAAACTATCTGTTTCTGTGTAAAGATGAGAAAAGATGTCCCTTTTGGGGTATCTTCAGGACAAATGTTGCTCCATTAGCGCCTCTGAGCAGGCTAGGAGATGATGGAAGGCAGTAGTTGATTGTATCAAGCAACCAAAGCTGTGTGATTTCAAATGGCTGGTATTGATCCACTGTGGCAATGAGTCCATGAGACCAGTCTTATGAGTCACAACATTTAAGGTATTGGGCATACTGTATATAATAAAATAATTTCCTAAATACCTGCCTCCTTTTCTGGTGAAAGAAGATATTCTTTACAATACACAGGTTTGAGGGTTTTCAGCTTTACTATGTACAGTATAGTACAATCTGTTCCCATTTTGTCAGCATAAGTAGACCACAACCTCAGGTACAGAAGACAAATAAGTTGGGTTGACAATAGATTCCACAGTATAATCAACCTGTGGGAGCACTTCAAAAAACATCAAAATCACATCAGTCAAATTATGAGATGCCCATAAAACGATTAAAACCATAAAACCTAATAGAAAATATATAGAACAGAAAGAAATCACAAGACAACATAAAACAAAATCAAGTTTTGGGATCTTTTTGGTTCTGGTTCAAGATCTGGACCTCAATTCAATTGAAATGTTGTGGCAGGAGAGAGCTGTGCATAAACTACTGCCCAAAAACCACAATGAATCGAAGCAAAGTTGTTAAGACGAATGGGCAAAAACAATGTGAGGGACTAATAAAGTCATACAGGAAACAATTACTTCAAGTTATTACTGCTAAAGGATCTGCAAGCTCCCCTTAAATCATGGGTGTACTTAATATTGGCCACATGAATTTTTCTTTTATCTTTATTTTTGTCATGCACACTCAATCCGCGACCGGCACTAGGACCCGGAAGTAATGCGGTCGCGAACCAGGAAGTATAAGAGGAGTAAACAAACCACGGCACTTCGCTCAGTCATTGAGTTCGCCCATGTTGCCTCGGAACTTTTGAGTGTGTGTTTATAGGATGCGGGTTAAATTGTGTTTATCCCTTGCTCCCTAATTGTGAGAGTCCTTAAAACAAATTGCGTGGTTATCCTGCCTACTCGTGTCACTCCGCGTTTGGGTTTACCATGCACGCTACAAAGGGCTAACCGCTAAAGCTATGTCTTCTGGTCTACTCAGGTTAGTTCTTGACAGAATGACTGAGCCCTCCGTGGTGAACCCAGGGGATCATGCGCGCCTCTGCAATGTGGTGGATCAGCATGCCATGCTTATCAATAAGCTAACCGGAGAGAGCGTCCAAGACGTTGCGGCCTTATGCCGCGAGGTTGCGGAGCTCCGCGCGGCTGTTGCTAGCGTGGCTAGCTGGCCTCCCGCCGCAACCCCCCCCCCCCCTGATGTTTTTCTTTCGTTACCAGATAAATGGGATGGCACGGACGGGAAATGTAGTGTGTTTTTGACAGCGCTAGATCTGGTGTTCGAGTTCAATTCCACCAAGTACTCCACCGATCGGCTACGCATTGCTCTCCTCGTCTCGTTGCTATCCGGGCAGGCAGCTGAGTGGGCCACGGCAGTTCTTCGGTCAGACACAGACACTGCCCACTCATATAATGAATTCACCCGCCAACTCAAACTGACTTTTGAACACCCTGCGGGCGAGGTGGAGACCAACACCAAGCTGTACCATCTGCGGCAGGGAGGATTGTCCGTGAGTCGCTACACCGCCGAATTCCGTGCCCTCGCTGTACAGACCTCCTGGGGGGACGCCCCGCTCCGGACATCCTATTACGAGGGACTGGCTTCGCGTATTAAGGACGAACTTGCCAGACGAGAGCTCCCCGCCACGCTGGAGGGACTGATCCAGCTCGCCCTCCGCATCAATCAGCGCCTCCTCTCTCGTCCGAAGCCAGCCCCGAGAACCCTGCCGCCTGCTCCTACCTACTCCTATGCTGCACCTCGACCACCGACCACCTTTACCCCCGCCATCACTGGACATGTCGGATCTCCACCTCCTGCCGTGGTTGACACCGGAGCCGGGGAACCCATGCAGTTAGGACGCGCCTCCCTGACCGTGGCAGAACGCGAACGCCGGTTTCGAGGGGGATTGTGTGCCTACTGTGGGTCGGCGGCCCACCACCGGGCGATCTGCCCACTTCGCCCGGGAAACGCGCAGCTCCGTGAGCAGGAGGAGAGACTCACCGGGCCCCATTCACATCTCCACCGCTATCAGCGCCACCATCTCCCGCCTCACGGTTCAGGTAACCCTCCAATTTGGCCACAAACGGGTTCGAAGTACCGCGTTCATCGATTTCGGTGCCGCTGGTAACTTCATTGACTCTACTTATGCCAAAGAATTGGGGGTAAAGATCGAGGCATTATCCCAGCCAGTTCAAATTACATCTGTTGCCGGTCGGCCCCTTTCATCTAGCCCTATCACCCACCACACCCAGCCCATCACGCTCACCTTGGATCAACACCGCGAACAGCTCCAGCTCCACCTCACATCCATCGCCTCACCTCCCATCATACTAGGATACCCCAGGCTGCTACAACACGACCCCCTCATTTCGTGGACTCAGAACCGGATCCT
Source organism: Clarias laeviceps (assembly GCA_030014305.1). Taxonomy (NCBI): domain Eukaryota; kingdom Metazoa; phylum Chordata; class Actinopteri; order Siluriformes; family Clariidae; genus Clarias; species Clarias laeviceps. The sequence goes on along the minus strand of JAQMYJ010000040.1, from coordinate 17,965,528 downwards.
CCAGTGGGGGCCAACCTGCACCGAACTTTGCCTGCAGGCCCAGACTGGGACGTGTTCCATGGAGTCCGAGGCCCCTGATGTCGACATCGACGCCATCCTTCCCTCCTATCGGGACCTGGCTGAGGTCTTCTGTAAGCGATGTGCCACCCACCTTCCACCTCATCGCCCCTATGACCTGGCGATAGAGCTTCAGCCGGGTTCCACTCCCCCCCGCGGCCACCTCTACTCACATACCACCGAAGAACACATTCATCACGTCCGGGCTGTTCTAAAGAGATTGCTCGCTCATCAACTAAACTGCAAACTAGAAAAATGTGCCTTTCACAAGCACTCCACCACGTTCCTGGATTTTGTTATCTCGCTCCAGAGTGTGGCCATGGACCCGCAGAAACTAGAAGTTGTGCGTCACTGGCCCCTACCCAGGACTCTCAAGCAGCTTCAACGGTTTCTCGGGTTTGCGAACTTCTATCGTCGCTTTATCCGGGGCTACAGTACAGTTGCAGCACCACTCACCACCCTGACCAGGCCCTCATCTCACCCATTTCAACTCACTCCAGCTGCCATCTCTGCTTTCCGGTAACTCTGCCATCGTTTCACCACCGCTCCCATTCTCCTTCATGCAGATGCCAACAAATCGTTCGTTGTGGAGGTGGACGCGTCGGACGTGGGCGCCGGCGCTGTTCTCTCCCAACGGGGTCCAGACCAGAAGCTACACCCCTGTAGCTTCTTCTCCAAATTTGACCCCACTCAGCAGTGATACGGAGTAGGGGACCGCGAGCTGTTGGGCATAAAGTGGGCCTTGGAGGAATGGCGTCACTCTCTCCAGGGCACCAGTGAGCCGTTCATCGTCTGGACTGACCACCCGGGGTCCAAAAACACCAAGGCCGACGCCCTATCCCGACAATACGAGGAAGACGTCCCCCGGGCAGACCCCGTGCCTGTCATCCCCACCTCACGAATCATCGCACCCATCCACTGGGATATAGAAACAAGGGTTCGCCAGGC
>JAQMYJ010000040.1:17953409-17964423 GCA_030014305.1 Clarias laeviceps | reverse complement strand
ATAATAATAATACATTTTATTTATAAGCGCCTTTCATAACACTCAAGGACACTGTACAGAACAATCAACAAACAAATTGTATGGTTATCGACAAAAAACCTGCATCTGCACGCCGAATCCCGGAAGCTATCACCAAGGTTCATCGGCCCATACCGCATTACTTTACGATTAACCCTGTCACCTACCGGCTCCAGCTGCCTGCGGCGCTCCGGATCCATCCAGTCTTCCACACATCCCAACTAAAACCCTTCATCACTTCACCTATGGTCCTCCATAGGTTCTCCTCCTCCCCGAATCATTGACGGCGGTTGCGACACATTACACTGTGCGACGGATCCTCGACTCGTGCCCTCAGGGCAGAGGCACTCAATACCTAGTTGATTGGGAAGGCTACAGCCCAGAGGAGCGATCTTGGATTCCAGCACGTTTCATCCTTGACCCCGAGCTTATTCGGGAATACCGTCACCGGGTATCCTCCACCCCAGGACCGTCTGGAGCCGGTCCTGGACAGGGGGGTACTGTCATGCACACTCAATCCGCGACCGGCACTAGGACCCGGAAGTAATGCGGTCGCGAACCAGGAAGTATAAGAGGAGTAAACAAACCACGGCACTTCGCTCAGTCATTGAGTTCGCCCATGTTGCCTCGGACCTTTTCGCCAAATCGTGAGTACTCACTTTCTTGGGTTTGCTTTCAGATTGAGTGTGTGTTTATAGGACTTACGCGGGTTAAATTTATCTCTTGCTCCCCATTTGTGAGAGTCCTTAAAACAAATCGCATGGTTATCCTGCCTACTCGTGTCACTCCGTGTTTGGGTTTACCCTCCACGCTACAAAGGGCTAACCGCTAAAGCTACATCTTCTGGTCTACTCAGGTTAGTTCTTGACAATTTTTGTTAAATAAATAATGGCAGAGTGAAACAAAATATGTTTTTGTTAATTTGGGGTTGCATTTAGCTGCATTAGCTCCTTTCCTTTTCACCTTTTTTGTGTTAAGAAACAACAGGCAACCGTGCCATCTGCAAAAATTTTCTAATAACACAGTGGTGGACAGGTGTATAACGAATAAAAAGAGAATGAGAATAAAGAACTTATGGGATCCTTTGTTGATTGATGTAAGTTGAATCATCTGTAACGGAACATCACCAAAAACAAAGGAGATGGTTATAAACTCAACAAAGTTCAAAACCCCACTATCTCCTCTTGCCACTGAGGGTGAGTGTGTGCGGGTAGTCTCCAACTACTTAAACCTGGGGGTGTATTTGAATGACAAACTGGACTGGAGCAGAAACACAGATGCTTTATACAAGAAAGGACAGAGTCAAATCTATTTCCTGAGAAGTCACAAGTCCTTTGGGATTTGCAGGCCACTTTCGAATGTGTTTTAGCAGTCTGTTGTGGCCAGTGTGATCTTTTATGCTCTGGTGTGCTGGGGCAATGGTATGAGTGTGGGTGATGCCAATAGGCTTAGGAAAGCAGGCTCTGTCATAGGAACAGTAATGACAGTACTAGGAACCATACTCACTAGACATGACTGGTCAAATATAGGTTATAAAAATACAAACCATACTGAACAACCCATCCTGTGCTATCTTAACAAAACAAAAGAGCACACTCAGTTACAGACTGAGACAGGTTTGCTGCACTAAGGAATGTTATGGGAGGTCGTTTATATCTGCAGCCATTAGGGTGTTTAATGAGTGCCTGCAGGGCAGGGGTATTGTCGACCTCCATGTTGCTGATGAGGTGTGAATCTGTCACTGCATATATGTTTATTTTTACAGCTGCAGGACAATCTTACACACAGCATGAGCAATATCTTCACAAATGTCTTTCCATTACAAACTAACTCCCTGTATCAATATACTGTATATATAAGAGTACTTTTGTTTTTCTGCTGAATCTTATTTTATAAGTATTGTATCCTTATTGTGTTTTAAAAAATCTTTAATGGTTTTGTCCCACGCCTAAGTACTGTACTTGTGTATGTTTTTAGTCTGTGCTTTTGTCTGAGTTGCTGCAGAACTGCGATTTCCAATAAAGATAATAAAGATTTATAATTTCTTATTTTATTTGCCTAATTCTGAGACACGTTATGATCAGATTATTTTTATTATGTTTTTACACAAACACAAACATACACATTACTGAATTATACACGACTCTATATATGGATATATGTTCATACAATGTATACATGATAGACACACACATACTGTACATACACGCATACATACAAAGTTGCATGCGTACATAGATAGATAGATAGATACATACATACATAGATACATACATATGTGTATATACTGTACATATACAGACACAAACCCCTTCATGCCTAAACATTGTTAAGCATACGACAGTTCATGCTGTTGAATGGTTGGTTTGCCAATATTTCCCTTTTTTTATTATTTAAAATGGGAAAATCTAATTTTATGGTTCACTGATTCACCCAGCCCCACACGCACACATGCAGCAAGCCTGTCTGTGAATAGCCCTACACCTTTATACACCCACATCATGAACATACAACATCTCATGTGTGTTTTACAACAACTGACTGCAAATGGTTTTATATATATAGATAGATAGATATAGATAGATATACATAGGCCTATAGATATATATATGAATCATTATACTACACATCAGTCAAAGGCTGACAACACAGAGAAATGACAATCACAGCCTCAGGGTGGGAGGAACCAACCAAGAATTTTTGACAGATAGTCCAGGACCACCGTTTGTACTCTCCAGGGCAGTGCCTTTGAGAGGGGGTTCTATTAGGGCCTGCTATGCAACTATGGGACTATTGGTGTTTGCCTTTGACTGTTTTAATTTAATTGAATTCAGTTTTATTTGTATAGGTCATGGATGGACATTATCATAAAATTGATTTACAGAAATAAAAAGACAGGATTAATTTAAATGTAAAAACAATCAATAGGGTTATAGCTTGCTCATTTTGTTCATAGTGAGGAAGCCAGAAGCGATGATGACAAGGAAAAAACTCCTTGAGGTGACACGAAGAAGAAACGTTGAGAAGAACCACATTCGGATTATGGGGCCATAACGAAAAACCCTTCTATAGTTATTATATGGTCAAACGAGCAATTGCATAACAGTATAACAGTAATTGTATCTTTGTTCAAATTAAGTCCTCTTTTATGAGGTTACACACTATTCGGCACTCTCTATTTAAATATCATCTGATATTTGTCTGCACAAAATAGCACCAAAATAGCTTTAAATTATCAAAATAACACTGTAATTTTGGTACTCTGTACACTGTCAATTCAACTTAACAGTTTTTTTTTTTTTCAATAACTTTTAGTTTAATGAAGCTCACTGATATATTAGTACACCTGACACAAACTTTTTGTGTCCTATTACCCTCTTCTGAGCTGGAATAAAGAACTAGACAAACCCTCAGTGGTGTCACCCATAGGTTTTCTTAAAAGTGGTTTTGAAGCTCCACTGTGGAACTGATTCCGCCTAAACATCAAGTGATCTAGAAATGAGCAAATGGAAGAAGCAAACAGCACCTCGCTGTTGGTTGGAACAGGTCTACTTACTCCACTTACCAGAAGCTAGAATGCTAATGTGGTTAATGTTAATTTATTTCTAATGTTTCTTTGCACTTGATTGGAATCTGTTATCTAAATCCTACACATCCTCCAATGAATAAGAATGATCTGTAAGTTGTACACAGCCGAGAAGTCAAGTTCACAGATTCCAATTAGTTTGGTTAGTTAAAATGATGCATAGCAGACGGCTAGCAGTTTGACACCTACAAAACAGCTGTAACTCAAATCGGCCACACCACTAATTATGCAAAGTTATGTCTGAAGGATTACATAAAAATTCACACCTGTACAGTTGTCATGAATGGGAACTCTAGCTATGGAGACCAAAACCGTTTTTGTACCAGGCTGCAAACATGTTTATTTATGTATATGGTAATATAAATAGTGTGACAGCTTTTTAATGTATATGATGGAAACTATATTTCTTTACAGACAGAATGCTTATTCATTTAAGGTAACATTTTATTATTGTATTTTATTGCCAGGGGCTATGTTTAATTCATGCTACTCTGGAACACAAAAAGGCCCTCCATTAGACTCTGTGAAAAAAATGTGTCACAGAAGAAATGGGACTTGCAGTGCAAATATACACAACTTAGCTTTTGCAGTATGCCATGTTATGATTTACATTTCATCAGTTAATTGGAATACCTCAAATCTCACATAAACCAAAAGGGCCAGGAGTTCCATCCCTTGTGATTCCAGTTAATTTAACCTTGACTATATATGCGATATCGCTTGTCTAATTTTGAACAGGGTATTGGGAGGGAGGCAGAAGGCCAGTGAGCAGTTAGCCTGGTCATAAAGCAACAGTCCATGACTAATAAACCTATAAATTGACTGCCATCTAATGAACTTTAATCACTGTATAATTGGAATCTGTTATATTGCTTCACTGAAAAAGACCTTCTAGGAAAACAACAACAGTTTTTTCAAATACAAATCAATCTTCTGTTTTTTTACTCTTCCATTCTCTTAGATCTGTCATTACAAGATATTTGCAGAAGGAAAAGGTTTTTTGGTTTCACTCATCTTGCTCTCCTGTGCTTAAAAGCATTTATCCCTGGACACAAAAGCACAGCTTGAGTGCAGTAAAGCAGCTTTTTTTTTTTTTTTTTTAACCTGGACTGTTTTCTGGCATGTCTCTTACATCTATAGGCCTTGTAATTAAGTCGTTCAGGTATATTGCATTTTATTACACAGTTTAAAAAGGCACTCACTCAGTCAAGCTGCACCACACTAGACTTTTAAGCTGGTTCATTGAAAACAGTTACAAACAGTGACTAATTTCCCCCATACAGGAACTAAGTGAAAAGATCTATCTATCTATCTATATATCTATCTATCTATCTATCTATCTATCTATCTAATACATCACATAATATTATATTTGAAGAAAATCTGTAAAAAAAATAGAGATGGCTTTAAAAAGCCACAAATATTATCCACATTTCCTCACTGATAAGCATCACAATAATCTATGCGCCTGAAAAAGAAAAGCCGAACAATAGACTGAGTTACGTCATTGCGAGTGCTCTTTATTTTCTTGAATGTTGATTCTGAATGCCCTCAGTACCCTATCCAGACACATTCTCTTTTTTCCAAGGCATTTCACGTTTCAAGGTATTTTAAATAGATTGATCAAAGTAGCTTGCTTTTAAACACATTTCTTTATGCATTTATGCATTATTATATTATCTTTGGTATTATTCACTCACTCACTCACTCACTCGTTCACTCACTCATCGTCTATACCGATTTATCCTGTTTACAGGGTGGCAGGGGGCCTAGAGCCTACCCCAGGAAACTTAGGGCACGAGGCATTGTACACCCATGGACAGGGCAATACATCACAGGGAACACACATACACACTCATTCAGATATTATGGGCAATTCTGGAACGCCAATTAATCTAATCTGCATGTCTTTGGACTGTGGGAAGAAAACCAGAGTACCCGGAGGTTGTAGTGTATATCACTGATAATAGAAATTTACAACATAAAATAGTGGTGCATTCATTTTCTCTATTTGAAAATCAAGGAAAGTGTAAACATGTGCTATTCCAATTGAGGTGATGAAAGCTTGGCAGCATTAATCAATTTTGCCTGCAGTCTTTACCTTCAGGACTCTGGAATTAATACTACAGCTAAATACGTATGTAGTATTAATGAACCTATTAAACTTGCGTAATAAGACAATGTTTATGTGATAAGGAAAATGTTGAAAAAGCAAATACAATTGCATTATTTATTTCTTGCTATCATTCAACTGTCCATCAATTAGCTTGCTTATCCTTGTAGATTTACACTGTTAACATTTTTAAGTTAATTGAATGACTGCCCAGTAATAGTGCCTCTGATTCTAAAATCCTAATTTTTCTTTCCATTTAATTTCTAGAATTTATTTATTTTGTCCAAAAATCTATTATCATTAGCAAATCTATAGTCTCTCAATGTTTTAACCTTCCCACACATTACTGAATTGTTCATGTTCAGTAAATACTATGAATAATTAATTAATAATAGGGAAATTAATGTGTAGTTACAGTGTGAGGGATGCCAAGATGTTATACTGGAAAATGTCAAGTCATATATCTGTGTGTACAAACACAAGTATGTTAGGGCAGTTGTGTGTGTATCTTTGTCACATTCCTTCTCATCTCACATTTAGTAATACCCAAAATGAAAACTATTATTAACCTATGTATTAAATAATACAGCAAAACCTCCTAAAAAATAAATGATTTTTTGAATAATTAATAAGGTCTGAATGGATAAAAGGAAATTGTATTTTTGCAGTAGCAGCAGAGTAACAACCACTCAGCTCATCATTCTTGTGACTACTTGCAAAAACTGATCCGCCACCGAGATAAATACACAGAGTACTGTACAGGCAGAGGAAGAGCCCTTTATATGCTGACCTATGCAGAACAATATATTTAGCACTTATTTTGTACTCAGGACTGTTTTTAGGTGCTATGTTTGCACAGTTATTAAAATCCTGATATTGTTCCTGGTTGTTATGTTTCTAACAAAAAAAGTCTATCTAAAAAAAAAACCCTGTTGCTCAATAATGTTTTTGTTCAAACTATTGTTGAAACTGGAGATCAGTCTTTTGTTTTAAATTTGTTGCAATAAATGCTTATATGTAAGAACCAATTAGAAGGCAAATAAAAATAATCTTGACCGGACTGGTGTATCTTTCACCCTACATACAGTACATTCAATTCAACTGAATTGAAATAATTTAGCTTGAATCCCAACAAAAGATCTTTAGTCTACTTTAATACAGGATGAGGAAAGATATAAGATTTTTTTATTCATCCAGCACTTCTATGATAACATTAAAACATTTCTACTGACATCCAGTATATTTTTAATCAGGAATGTATTATACTACATATCTCTTCAGAGACCACCTGGTCACTTTTAAGTGAAGTAAGGGACATAGTAATAAATATCTTCTACATTTTTAAGATGCTTTTGATCTTCAATGTGTCACTGAGCTATTATTATTATTATTATTATTATTATTTATTTTTATTATTATTTTGCTACACCTCTTATTTAGAAACTTTTTCACATGCAAGGTCCAATGGTTTCATTCTATGGAAAGTACGTCTTAAAGAAAATATGGACACTCACTCACTCTCACTCATCGTCATTACCGCTTAATCCTGTATCCTGTACACTATGGGCAATTTGAGAACACCAATTAACCTAACCTACATGTCTTTGGACTGTGGGATGAAACCAGACTACCGGGAGGAAACCCACCAAGCACTGGGAGATCATGCAAACTTCATGCACACAGATACGGGAATCAAGCCTGGAGGTGCAAGGCGACAGTGCTAACCACTACACCACCGTGCCGCCAAAATATGGACAATATTTGATACTATTATATGTTGTGCTCTTATGCAAGATATCATAAAAATTACTCAAATGTTACTTTGTCTAGTGTTAAGAATAACTAACATAGTCTCTAGTGTGCACTTCAACTTTGGTCAAGTGCCAAAAGTGTACATCTCCTGACATGCGAGTCTGTGATGTTCAGCTTGTATCCTTGAGTGGGTGGTACAGTATGTTCTCCTTTCTGACTAACTGAACCTGAAGGCATGGACAAAGAGATTCTCTTCTCCTATATGGCTAAACTTCAGTACACCTGTCAGAGTAGGTCAAGCCCTCTAGTTAAAGTCAAGGTGTGGGCGAGTAGCCAGCAATTACATTGCACTACTTGCTGAGTATTTTGCAAATAGAACCCTGATTTTCTCATTCTGCGCTAGACTGCTTTCCTGAATCTGATCTCAATTATTTTACAAGATCACAGTGAGGAGCAGTTGCATCTCTTCTTCTTCTGATACAATATTTTGCATCATTTAATAAACTTCTTACTTCAAATGAAAACCTTAAATATCAAGAATGGTTTTAAGCTTGATATTGCCAAAGATGATTGATCAACTAACATACTCCATCTGAATAACAAAAAAAAAATGCCAATAGCTAAAGAAGAAGCTACAACGAAGTTACACTTGTTGTAAACTTTAGCCTGTGTGAGCCAAGTAAATTTATACACAATTATAGGACCATGCCATCCATACCACACATCTATGTGGTGATTAAGTAAAAGACCACTTGTTAAAGCATTGGATCGTTGAAGCACAGCTCAATTAGTTTTGGGCAGTGTATTAAATTGATTGAATAGACTTGCAAGGTGGAAGTGATGAGGAATGGCTATTGTAAATGAATCATTGCAAATGATTATTATACAGCCATTATATATGTTTATATATTATATATTATATACACAAATTATATAGTTCTTTTTCACAGCATATAGTTCCACTTCAATTTCACACAAAATATCAAAGGCGTAGAAGGGAAGAAGACGACTCTTCTACCATATTTGCATAGATGTACTGACAACTAGACAGTCTTTTCAATTAATTTCCTGGCTGGAACGTGATTCCTAGAATTAATTTTTAATTTTAAGGTGGTGAGAGAAAAATCATAGACCTGCAAAGACAGCTTGGCCTCATTCAATTGCTCACTGAAGACACATTTCAAAGTAAAGATTGTTTTAATTGAAGACATATACACACACCAACACAGACAGAAATTTTTCTTTTCTCTTTTGCTTTTCTTTTCTCTTTTATCTCTTCTGTGACTTCTTCAAATAAGAAGTAACAGAAAGTAAATCATTAATTGTTCCATAAAAATGCTTCAAGAGAAAAAAAGTAGTCTATGTTGTAGTCTATGATGCATGTAAATTGTATTTAAAACATAAGTCTTCAAAAAAATATTTCTCAGTGAAAAAAAGACAAAAGTCTAACTTAGGACATTTATTTCACCAAAAAAACTAAAACAAAAACATAGCGATCCATCCATTGTCCATACTGTTTATCCTTTTGAGGGTTATAGGGTTATATCTCAGAGAACTCAGGGCACAAGGCAGGGTACACCCTGAATGGGATGCCCACCCATCACAGCATACCATTAAACACCTAATTATATACACTACAGGCAACTTGGAAACAGCAGTCAGCCCACACTGTATATCTTTGGACTGTGGGAGGAAACCGGAGTACATGGAAGAAACCCACCGAGCGTAGGGGAACTCAGTGGCCATGGCTAGGATAAATGACTGTAATTCCTTTCAGTGGACTAGTGTCCCAAGTTGTGAACTGATATCATTATGCACTAAGAAAAACAACTGTCTGCAGGTTATATTGCAAATTTATCATAATATTACTCTCCCAGAAAGCATGTACACACACACACACACAAACGCACACACAAGAGGGACAGATGCAGTACAACTAGTTTGCTTATCAAATCCTTTCATATTGGACAAATCCATCACTGTCATGCCATCTATTACTACTCAGCAGCAGGGATCAAACGTTACTCGTGACAGATGTGGGTGCGAAAGTAAGGAAACACCAGCTTGAATCACAATCATTTGCCAAACATGTGCCCTTCTATTCTTATCTTCAATGCTATATCTGAGCAGAAATGTAGGAGATTAACACAGTCCAAGAGTTGTCATGGTGATTTAGACTTGGTCGAAAGCAATACCTCCCCAAGGTGAAAAATACATAAAGTAGAAAGATGGGGAGCATACATCACTTTCTCAGTATCATACTACCATTTATAGTGTCTGAAGTACCACTTGATTTCTTTGCATTAGCTAAAACAAGGCTGCAAAACAAATCCATTAGTCACATTAGGACTGGTGCAAAGGCACACACTCTCCCACCAAGTGTATGCAACTTGTTTTCTTCTGTACTGTTTATGTGATTGATGTCTATTGTTGCTTGCAGTTACATGGATTATTTGTAACGTTACTTGGCAAGGTTTTCATTGTCTGTAAGTTTACAAGCAAACTACATCAGATTTTCTGACATTATACAGCTCTTAGCTTTCTTTGTGTTTTCCTGTTTGGTTGTGATGTTTTCTGTTATTTCAGCAACTACTGTAGCTACTGCCATCTAGGCATTTTTTTGTTGGAACTAGCTTGTATTGCTGCTGGCTGCTTTACCATATATCTATGCTTGCTCTGTAATTTGCCTCACTTGGGGACAACACTTTTAGAATTAAAAATGAATAAATGAGAGAGAAAAGAGTTCACAGACACTCCAGTCAGTACTAGTGACCTATGTCTCCAGGAAGTGGGGCAGAACATTTATCATCAGTACACAACCCCACAATTCCCAGCAACTTCACAAATCCCATGCATATGGGAACTTTACATGATTCCCAGCATAGAATAAACAATCGCCCCTGCCTTGGTCCAAAGCTGATCTTGTCAACAATGGTCAATAAAAAAGAAAGACTTTCTAGAGCGAGGCTGATTTGCTTGTGAACAACTTGCAAGTGAGAGCGTGGGACAGACTTGCCTCCTGTGGAAGAGACTGAGCAGATCTGAGGCAAAACTTTGGAAAGTGGTAGAAAAAACATGGTAAATGGTAGGAGCAGTAAAGAGTATACAGATTAAAGATAAAAAAGTAGAATAGTAACAAGGAAAATGGAAAAGAAGAATGTTGTTTGCTGACTGCCAGACTAGTCTGGGAAGCGCCTATGTATGTATCTGAAAATGAAACTAATGCATTAGGGACTCTTAAAATCCTACCAGTCTGAGGACAGTCAGTGCTGTAACGCCAGTAGACACAGTTGCGTCCACCAAATACTGGCAGTGTCGTCAGCAACGTACTAAAACATTACTTCCTGCAATACAATATCAGTCACATTTCACAACATTTACCAGACTATACAAATTCTAGTGCATCTGTAACTGTCTACAGTTACTTGCCCTCATGGCCCTAATGGTATATACACTACCGTCCAAAAGTTTGGGGTCACTTGCAAATTTCATTGTTTTTGTTTAGTGATTTATTTTCTACATTCTACAACAATACTGGGGATTTC
>JAQMYJ010000040.1:17921920-17935650 GCA_030014305.1 Clarias laeviceps | reverse complement strand
ACAGTTGACAGTTCATGTCAGAGCACAAACCAAGCATGAAGTCAAAGGAATTGTCTGTAGACCTCCGAGACAGGATTTTCTCGAGGCACAGATCTGGGGAAGGACTCTTCAAAACCACCAGGACTCTTCCTAGAGCTGGCTGGCCATCTAAACTGAGCGATCGGGGGAGGAGGGCCTTAGTCAGGGAGGTGACCAAGAATCCAATGGTCAATCTGTAAGTGCTCCAGAGGTCCTCTGTATAGAGAGGAGAACCTTACAGAAGGACAACCATCTCTGCAGCAATCCACCAATCAGACCTATATGGTAGAGTGGCCAGACGGAAGCCACTCCTTAGTAAAAGGGACATGGCAGCCTGCCTGGAGTTTGCCAAAAGGCACCTGAAGGACTTTTAGACCATGAGAAACAAAATTCTCAGGTCTGATGAGACTCTCTGGCCACTCTGCCATTCCAACCAACTTTTTTCATGTTGTCATTATGGGGTGTTGTGTGTAGAATTCTGAGACACACACACACACACACACACACACACACACACACACACACACATATGCAACATACTAGTAAATTTTCACTGACCACTGACTTGAAAAATTAGAAGTCAGGCATTGAAGAGATCAGACCATGAATCCATGTTGCTTTACATTTTGCCATATTAATGTCCTTCAGACACAGTACAGTATCTGAAGGACATTAATATATACAGTACAATATCATTCAAGTATTCAGTTTAATGATAACAAGTTGATACAAGCCACACGGTGCTGCAGCAGGATCCTTATATCTTTATCAAGCAGTTAGTGTCCAGTGGTGTTTTTTTTTGATTGATGATATATAAGGGATTGGAATCATGAGAGCCAAGCTGAGAAGAACAATTTGATGCAAGGAGTGATGAGATTACCTCACTTGAGACCTTGAGACCATTTGTGTTCCTCTTTTTTTTTTTGTTACCCCAATCCACCTTTCTAGTTTGCTGTTACTTTTTTATCCACCTCAAACTGGTACTTCTTCAACTAGGTGATTCCATCTATTTTATATTTAATGTATTATGAATAATATTTAATATAATTATGTTATGGCAGCATAGTGGTGTAGTGGTTAGCGCTGTGGCCTTACACATCCAGGGTCTAGTTCAATTCCTCCCATAGTCCAAAGACCTGCAGATTAGGCTAATTGCCATTTCCGGAGTTGCCGGAGTTAGGCTACAGGTCTCCTGTGACTCTTAACAGGATAAGCAGTATACAAATTATACATATTATTATATATATTATAGAGTGAGTAATTCTGTCCTGGAATTTTTTTAAATTTAATTTCTGTTTAATATTAAATTTCTATTGTATTTACACTCCAGTATTGCTTGTTATAGCAGGGCAGAAAATATATTTCTTTTGTATAAGTAAAACTTTTTTCCCCTTTCGTGTATAAACACCTTGTGTCAAATGAATTATAAGAGCTATTTCTAAAAATTATAGCGTTGTGAATTAAATCTGTGGACTGCACAGATTGGACTGTGTTCAACAGAATTCCAGCCCTTGCTCCTTTGGGCAATAAAATGGTTGAAGCATGTCTGGTTAGACAAAGACTCCCCCGCAACTTTCACAGCTGCTGTCTAGTTTGCTCATCTTTTATCTGGCCCACGTACACAACCACCAGAAGAAGTGCTCATAAAGTGTCCTTTGAGACAGCACATAGCCCTTAGCTATAAAGATGGATGCTTCATTTCAAGGCTTGGTGGCTTCCTCTGACAGTTCATTTCTGTTAATGGGCTAGACAGTGTGCCCTTAAAAACTCAGAAGGTGCATATAGGCTATGATGAGGTGCATTTCTCTCCCTGTTGTAAATATGAATGTCTTCAGTGAGGTTATTTTCTGAACAACCCATATGGGTCACATTGGACTGTATTTTAAAGTGACAGGTAACCTTGATCAGGAAAGAAGGTGCAAATTATAAATGCTTGTATAAAAAGACCACTTTAATATTGAGCAATTATGAGTGCCATGTAGTAAATAGTGTCATGTGAGCTTTTAGGACTTTTCAGCCCATCCCGCTACAATTGCGAAACTTTTCAACTCAGTAGACTTTTGCTGTCTCCTTTAACTACTGTAGGCTGGCAGCTAAGGCAAAAGCCTTCAGAATCTGAAAATCTGATTTCTGCTTCTTCAAAAAAATCTAATAATCATGCTTTATTAGTGGAACAACTATTTATGTTAGATCTAATTCGATCTAATTAAATGAATTAACTGGATAATGTTGTGTTATGTTTGCATGTGTTATTTTTGTATATAGTTTTTTATATGCCAAAATTTATGTGTGTCTTTCAAGGATCTATCTTCCCAGCTTACCGGCCCTCAGAAACAGTCTTCAAAATTACCTTCTGGCTGGGGTACTTTAACAGTTGCATCAACCCAATCATCTACCCATGCTCCAGCCAGGAGTTTAAGAAAGCCTTTCTGAGTGTGCTGGGTGTTCACTGTCTGCGCCGCAGAACCAGGTCTAAGTACCCACTGTGCCAGGCCCATGCTACAAGCCACACACCATCAAACCTGCTCTCATTGGGCTTAGAAAACCGCAGAGATCCTTCACATCTCAGCCCGTCATCCTCAGTGGTCCTTTCCCGGACTCCCTCATCTTCTCCAGTAGGGGGATTAGGAGTCAGTGCTGGGGCAAAAGCAGCAGGGGTGTGCAGTAAGAACCTGCTGAGGACATGTTGTTGTGCCGGGGACTACCCAGCAAGGACACAGCCACCCGCATGCCACTCTCTGCCTATTATTAAGATTCATCAGCTTTCTCTGTGTGAGAATGGTGAAGCGGTGTGAGCTACAGAGGCATAACACTGCTTCAGAAAAACACACAGCCTGAGGGTATGACTAAGCCCTTATCATGATCAGTACAGCCCTGGCAAACAATGAAACTAATTTAAAGGAGACAATTTTGTGCATTAATTAAGAGTGTTTGTAAAACACCGGACTGTTGCACTGGGAGATTGAATACATTCTATGTATCAAATGGGCAACATACCTCAAGGCAACTTGATAAGCTTTGCACATTTGCACAGAAAAAAGCATACACTTTTAATGTTGAAATTTCTACAAGTGTGAAAACATGAAAATAAACAGTTTTAATGGCCATTAACATGCTATGATTTTTTTTTTTTTCTGATTTATTATATAAAAAAAATACCAAAAATGAGACAATGAAATATGTGGAATATGTCAAATATACTTCAGTTTTATGAATATGTTTGGGTATTAATATAAATAAATAAATAAATAAATACTACTTATTGGAGAAGTACAAAAATGTACCAAAAATCCTATGTAAAATGCTTCATCAAATAACATGAAATTGGTCCTGCATTTGGGCCCTGATTTGCATATGTACACACAAGATCAACACCAAAACCTTGTAAGTTGATCTATCGACTGAGGAAATAAGGACAACTTATCCATTTTGCACTTTTGTCTGAGCAAATATGCACTATGGGGCATTTACATTTGACGTAAAAAATACAGGGCAGTGTCAGCTCAAAATTTTACCATTTATGCCTTTTATACCATTATAAGACTATACCATACCTCTTGGGCAGCTCAACCTCCAATAAGAATGTATGATGTGCAAATAATAAGGCTGTCAATGTAACTTTTGTGTATATTTATGTGTGTTTGTTTAAAAAGTAATTTGAGAGGTTGGAATAACTAAACAGTGATAATTCAGATACTCACCACAAAAGAGAATTCAGAGTTTGTTTATGAAGGTGCTAAGTAAATATTAGATCAAATTTTCAAAACAACCTACAACTGAATAGATTTAGTTCTACATTTTATTGGCTGCATTTGAGGCTATTTTAAAAACCCCACTGATGAATGAGTCACACTAAATAAATTGAATGTGCCAGGATTTAAAGCCAATAAATCTGTCATACTACAGACAGTTGTTTTGTCCAGACAATACCCTATTTTTTTAACACTTTTAATTGCTTATTTACCAGAGTATACTGTTAAGACACAATATTGTGTGCAGGAATTGTTTATTGTGTATATTATTAATAAAAAATATATGGAACAATACAATAAAATAATTTCTTGATTCTTTTTCTTTTTTTGGCTATACAGTATGTGTCCACTCTCTGTGATGTGTCCTCCTCTCTGTATCACAACAAGCAACTAGATTCTTCTACAAAATGACATTTTAAATGTAAATGTTACAGGAAGAAAACAAATGATTGGCATTTTTGTAACTTACTTCATAATGTCACTCTTTGCACCTAGAACCCTTTCCCTTTATTTAAGCTTTTGTTGCAGGATCTGGATAATTAATGTGAAATAAAACGTGTTTCCTGCTTGCAGATTAAGAAAAACAATGTTCTGTCATTCGTGCCCCTTCTAAGGCCTGTTCCTCTCTCAAATGTGCCCATTCACTATCATTAGGTTGGCAGCAACTCAATAACACGATCAATATACAGTATAATATTGATAAAAGCTTATATTTTCATTTCATCTGCCTTCAATTATAGACCAATGAAATAAAGCAGCCTTTGGTACTAAACTGGTTCTATTTCATCCTTCCTTACCACCAGGCGCAGGGTTTAACACCTGGATATGGATCCTTTTGCATGTATTATGGTATGCAGAAACCTTCACTAAAGTCACTGCTGAAATGGCAGTGATATTGTACTTTGTACACTGTCAATTCAGCACTACCTGCCAAAAGCCAGTTGCCAGGCCTCGTCTTTATTTCTTTTGTCTCTCCTCCCATGGAATGAATAAATACATTCCTCCAATTCCAAAATCCGTAATCAGAGACCTGACACTTAACACAATGGCATCATCGTTGTTTTCAAAACAATAATTTACTTTCACATTTAAATGGTGTTCAAGTCTCTGTTAGGAGGATAAGGATTTTCTGTAACTCCCTTTGTAGCTGGATTATAGGTGCAACAACAATGACCCCTGATTCCATCTAAATACCTTTTACACAGAATGGGAAGGCATAATAAAGGCACAAAAGTCGTGCCTTGAACAGGCTGTGTGAAAGAAACTTCTGCCTCCACTAACCTTTTACTTATAACCACCCATCTACTATATTTGGCCTCTCATTCAAATGATTATTTTTACAGTATATGATTGCAATCTCTTAATTTTTCCCTCCCCCATTTAGAGATAACTGCAAAAGTGGAGTAGTGTAATGGAGTAGTTTGGCTGGCATATCATCACTGGTAGTTTCACCAGACAAATCAATATTTTCAAGTATATATATATATATATATATATATATATATATATATATATATACAACAAGTATTACAAACAGAAAGATAAATCTGATATTTCAACTATAATATAAATGTTATGTCAAAATTGCTTTGGTTTATTACTGTGATTTTTGTACTAGTTTGCAAGCCACTAAAATCCACTTTTCACAGTTTTGTCAAAATTAATTAATTAGCCTACAGTTATTGTGGCAATGTACATATGCAAATTTAGTATCAATAATTTGTTGGTTGATATAGAAAACTCACTCTTTTATTGTGTTTTCAGATACCTGTAAATTGCAAAAGAGAAAAACACCATGTTGTATTGTACACAAAATATTTTTAATTCCAAACAAATATCAAGCTTTTTGAAGATAGTATTAAACTTAAAAACCAATAGAAACATCTAGCTTACAATGCATCATTAGCCTCCTCCTTTACCAGATTCAGTTTCACTAGGGTGTTTGACATCACTGCTCTATCGCAGTAATCCATGACTCCTGGGGAAACTGCAATTATTAGAACAGATAGTAAATGTTCTTGGCCTTTTTTCTTGGCCTCAGCATTCATTAAAAGTCCATTAAATTCATTAAGTTAATTTACAAAAGAATATTTAGTGATGCAAAACACAGGCTTTGTTGACAACTTGTTGGTGCTTGACAAATACAATATAAATATAAATATAATATAAACAGTGTGTTTTGCAGTGTAACCTGTCAGATATACAGATGGCTGGCTGACAAAGACATATGATGTTTTGGTCTCACATGCATGTGTAACTATGGTGATTTTCCAACTAGCACTAGGGCAGCCTCTCCAAAAACTAGAGTCTTGTACTTAAAACATACATCAGTACATTACAACATCTTTGAGGTTAGTGCACAAGATCAGGGTTAGCTGGCACAGTCAATAAAATATCCAAAATGACTGTGCAAGGTCTGCCTTGAATATCTAAAGAGGAGCTCTTGGAATCACTAATCCAACAGCAAAGCCTTCATCAGCCAAGTTGCTCCACTAGAATGATCAAGGATAAGCCCACTTTCATGCTCTAAAGGCCCACAAGTCACATCACAAGTGCAGAGGAACGCATAAACCTCAAGATCATCTTTCTGTGCTGAAATACTCCCTTGTCACACAAAGTTAAAGAGCACTCTCCACCTTATGTGGAAGCCTCTCAGATGAATTCGTCAGCTACTAGTCTAACTGAGAGCAGTTTACCAATAAATTACCAGTAAAATCCTAGCATGGTAGATAGCAATTTACTGCACTTTATGCATTTCCATCTTTCACTGATTCTGCCCCTGTTGCACTGAATCCAGGGTTTTATTAGTGGCTCTAAATGTTCAGCAAGACCCTGGTTTCAAGCAATACTTCCATTACAAGCTGACTTATATTGAATGAGGTTGAACTGTAGATTGTGAGTAAGACACATTTAGTGTGATTTTTTTTCTAGTTTTTAAAGCTACATAAATGAAGTGTACAACGTGTTTTAGTCTTTTTTCACTCTCCTGACATGCTGCACCAATCATATAAACTGAAAGTAACAATAGAAACAAACATCCACTTCACAAACTTACTGAAAACAGACTAATTTAAATTTACTGTTCTTATCCGTCATTGAATACTAACACTTCATTAAGTAATTTTGGGTTTATTCCTTGTTTAAAATTTAAATTGAAAGTTTTAATACCCTTTCAAGTATTCCACACTTATCTTAAAATATATTTAATCCTTTTTTAGCCACAATTCTGCATAATGACAAAAAAAAAACAGGGAGTTTGTTTTTATTAATTTATAAAATAAATACTGAAGTATTCCATTTAGATAAGTATTCAGATACTTTGTTATGACACTTGCAATTTTGGCAACTTTTGGTGCATCATATGGTTCTTGGGATACTACTACAACATGATTCAAGTCCTTCTGTGTCTAATTGTATGTCAGAGTGAAAACAAAACCATGAGGTTGAGACAATTATCTGTAGACCTGCAAGATTCTGTCAAGACACAGATCTGCTGAAGGATAAAAGAAAATTTCTGCAGCATTGGAAGTGCTCTAGAGCACGATAGCCTACATCATTCTCAAATGGAAGAGATTTGGAACAACCAACTGTTTTCCCAGGAAAGGAAAGAGGTAATCAAGAAGGCAAGGGTCACTATAAATGAAATCCTGAGTTTCCTTTGTAGAGATGGAAGAACCTTACAGAAGGACACCAATCACTGCAGCAATCCACCAATCATGGCTTAGATGGTAGAGCGGCCAAACAGAAGTTATTCTGAAACAACTGGAAACAACTTTCCAGAGTACAGACCAATCTCTGGAGAGACTTGATAATGATGATGCCTAGCCAACCTTGCCAAGCTTGTAGCATTTGAAAGAAGACTTGGGACAGTGGTAGATAAGTGTGTTAAGGCTATGAGTTGCTAATCACAAGGTCGGTGGGCCCGAGAGCAAGGCCCTGTCTTCTCCAGTGGCATATAATCCTAAAGCTAGGATATGTGAACCCCAATGTGTGAATGCTCCAGCTCAAATAACTCTCAGATAATGCATTTTGTTCACACACCTAATCTTACACTAATGAGAATTTGGAAATGGCATCAGCCTACTGTGATAGGAAACTGAAGTACCAAGGAAACACACAGAGCACAGACAAAGTTATTATATATCATATTATACAGTATATTACATACACATTACCAAGCCTTTATATTTGGTATTGGGTAATTCTGGTGTTGTGATTTGGTTCTGTTCTCTGTTTTTTTTTTTTATTTAAGATTTGCCTGTGTTATTCTGTTAGCTCATTAACTGACCCTCTCCCTTCTGTTTATGACTCTGCCTTACATCTTAGATTTGTCTACCTGAGCTGTTTTTCATTAAAAACACTAATCTGCAATTGCATCTGTCCCCAAGCCTCTCATTCATGACATTATTATTATTATGACTACTACTATTAGTATTATTATATTTGAAGTTGGCTTTATTCATTTCTGACTTTGTATGGGATATAATTTATTTAGTTACACTAAGTTACACACAATGTCCATTATTTGCTTGTGCATTTTATCCAATTGTGCATGCATATTAGTGTTTTTTTTTTTGGATTTCAGATTTAAATATATATATATTTTTTATGTTCTGCCACAGATGCTGTTATATCAGATTGGTCGTACTGTATGTGAGGTCATAATCATAGGAAAAAGGAGTGCTGCACCACCCCCTGCATCAATGGACCACATCTGTTACTCTGAATAAGGCTGAATGTTGCATCAATTAAAGGGTGAAATCCACAGTCAGGCATAAAGGGGGATCGAGAGTTTGTTTTCCCACAGGTATAGGGTGAAAAAAAAAAAACAGCTTCACAGTGCTTAGTTAGGATTTTATTTAAGTCAAACAGCATACATCAATATATACCTGGGTTTGTTTCTGCATAATAAAAAAGTACTAATAAACTATGGGCATAACATCTGTCTTCATAGTTAAACTCATACCATGGAGTAAATAGTAGTACTAACAGTACAAAAAAAAATTTTAGTGTAACACATTACAGCCAGAAAATACACTGCTCAGCCAGAAGTTTCTAGATGAATGGATGGAAATAGGTAAGAGCCTTTCATTGGATAATTACAGAGTACAGACAGGTCAAATTATTGGCCTTAAGAGAACCACTTATCAGTGAAGTCTGTAGGAAGCATAAAGAATGGACTGTGGCGTCCCCTGGGAAAAAGTCATGTGGTCTGATGAGTCCAGATTTACCCTGTTCCAGAGTAATAGGTACATCAGGGTAAAAAGAAAGGCAGATGAAATGATGCCCATCTGGGTTTATTTTTGTTGGTCAGGTCTACAGTAGGTACGGAATATACTGAATGAACATTTTTTCCATCAATAGATTTTTTTCTTTCCTGAATGGGCATATTCCATGATGACAATGCCAGGATTCATCAGGCTCAAACTATGAAAGAGTGGTCCAGGGAGCATGGAACATCATTTTCATACATGGAAAAATGGCAACCACAGTCCAGAACCTTAACCCCATTGAGATTCTTTGGGATCTGCTGAAAAAGGCTGTATGCTTTGCGTTGATGACTCTCCCATCATCAATACAAGATCTTGGTGAGAAATTAATGCGATTCCGGTCTAAAATAAATGTTGTGACATTGTATAATGGCTGTAATCAAAGCAAAAGGCGGTTGAACGAAATATTAGAATGTGCGACTTTTTTTGGCTTGTACTGTGAGAATTGGTTACTAGGATGTCCCTTGATCAGGCTCAGAGTTCAACTATTTTAACCAAACCTCATTATGTTGACACTGGAGGAAATACAGTACTTTGTCTTACCATGGTAGATGTGCCTATGATTTATGTGAAATGTCCAAAAAGTTTAATATTACAAGGGAGCAATTAAACAGATCAGCAGCAGTCAAATATGTGGTTATATATAGACATCAGTTCACTAGACAGGAAACAAGACAAATCTTCTGTTTAGTTCCTAGACATCTTCAGTGTTTTGTGTTTAAAGAAACAAAGGATTAATTTTATACTGTATTTGTCACTGCTTTTCAGAAACATGCTTGCTTAAACACCAAGATAGTATTCATAGATAAGCTTCTATTAATTCATAATTATAGGATGAAAAAGATAAATTGCATAGGTGACTGAATATCTTCCAAGTTTCTTTTCACCCAGAGCTCAATCACACACATGGTATTTAACAATAATGGCTAATATTTATTTTTGCAAAGCAATAAAATCAAAAGAAGCTAATTTAATTGTAATATTGATAAAATTATTATTTTCTAAAGGTTAAACCTGAATGAACGAATGAACAAACAAACAAACAAACAAACAAGCCATCCAGAACTGTATGCAACCAAAATAGAACATGTGAAGGGTGACTTCTTTGCAAGTGTTTTCTTATTTTTGATTTTTGCTTTTATGTTGAAATTGAATAGCACAAGGTTTCCTTTTGGTCAGCTCAGTCCTGAGTGTAACATTAAATGGACATGGGTACAGGGTTGCTGTTTATGGAAAACAAACTTTAGTGGAAGTAAAAGAGGAAGAGAGAGTATGGTTACAGGTGTGCCCCTTTTATTCATCATTTATTCATCAGTTATTTAATTAATGATAAAAACGCCATATGCTATTACACTGATACCAAAAGGCCAGTACATGGCCATTTTTTTGGATTTGTGTTTATCGTACCAATAAAAAATTCACCACAACATTCACCAGTTAACAATATTCTTTTAACCTCATCAATATGACAAAAAATGATTTTCATTTACTTGAGGTACATTAAAATTGGTTATCACAGTAGGAATACCAATTATTGCATAGCCCTAAACCAGGGGTCTCCAAATCCAGTCCTGGAGGGCCAGTAACGAGCACAGTTTGTAATTCACCAACACCTAAACACACCAGCTGATCCTAGTAATTAACAGATTAGTTAAATCAGCTGTGTTTGAAGAGAAGAATCACCAAACTGTGTTGGACACTGGCCCGCCAGGACTGGATTTGGAGGCCCCTGCCCTAAACACTAAACACCATATACAAACACACAGCAATGTGGTCTCTGAGTCAAGATAATCTGGTACAGGTTTGTTGTGTTTTTTTTTATATATATTTTTTATCTTTATGAAAGTCTAGTTTTTAGAAGCCTGTACTACCATTTCTGTTGTCTACACCAATTGGGCTATACTTCAGGCAGAGAAGGATACAGTAAGAGAGAGAGAGCAAAAGTGATAGTCATTAGCATTTTAAACAGAGAACAGCTTGTTACATTATCTGTGATCTTTAGAGATATTCTTAGATTCTCCAGTATATATTACTCCCTTTTCCTCTCTATACCCCTCTCTCTTTTTGTCTCTGTAAGCGGACCCACATAGGCACTGCACCAAAATCCATAAAGTGTAGCCAGCCTGTGACACTCTTAAATAGGTCTGTAATATAATAACAGTTTGAGAAAAGAAGCTTATTTCTTTTTTTATAAAAAAAGATTTAAGGGAAAAAATCCTAGGATGATGTCATGCCTGTCTGATCAAGTCAACTGTATTTGTTCCTTTGCCTTATAAAATAAACAATAAAAATATACATGTGTTGGTGAGTTTCATGTTTCACCATTGAGGATAACAGTTCGAGGGTTTGGGTGATGGAAGAACACACAACACTCTTAGCTGTGTAAAAGGAAATTCAGCTGTGTTGAATTCATCAGGGCCTTCCTTTAGTTTGTCATTGGGGTGACACAGGCTGCACAGTGTCTGAGCATGGGCAAACCAGTGTTCTCACGGGACCAGGATATACTTCATTATCTGTGAGATCTGATCTAAACATAGAACACATGAGAAAAATGCATGCCACAAAAGCTCAGAAAAATGACTACAGCTCTGCTTAATGTGAACTAACGATCCTCAAGATGGTTTAAAATTATTTACCTAATAGCTGAACATAAAATCTAGACTAAACACTTGAATATATTTTTTCTCCCAGGAATCCCTAATCTGACTGGTCTTAAATCATCAGAATCATTGCCATTTTTTTGTTTTAACCCTAGCTTCCCATTTCCCATGAATCAATAGGATGACACAGCTGGTTGTCATACATCTACTAGGACATTTAGTTCCAAATAAACACAAAAACATTGTATGTCTAGTGGGTAGAAACAATAGAAGAACACTAAAGCAAATCACTCATTCATGAAAAAAAAACAAAAAAAAAACACCAAAAGGTCCCGCACTCACAGGAGGCAAATCATCATGGTTTGGGGTTTGATCACAGTTAAATGTACAAATGTCAAAGAGTCAGTAGTGGCATTTTTAAAACATATGGTGAGAGAGAGGACAATAATGGCAAACACAGCTCACAAATCACTGCAGTGACGCCATAAAATAATAATAATAATAATAATGTTCAACTAATGGTTACTAAAAATGACCATAACTATTGTGGGCTGCAGACCACGACTACACAGCTGTTCCACCTCCAGGTCAGGGGACTGTGAACGAAAAAATCTACACACACTTAAAATCGCAGTGTTTTGTGATGTAAACAACAAAATCAAGGTAAATTTTGTCAGATAATTTTCTACCTTGTTATACTGAAATGAACAAAATTAAAGTAAAAAAATATGTAAATGTTTATTTAAAAAAAAAAAACCTTCTTAAATAAGTCTGAGGCGACAAGTGGTTAGTCAGGGTTCGATTCCTGGCCAGATTTGATTCCCATCTCTGTGTGCATGGAGTTTGCATGTTCTCCCCGTGCTTGGTGGGATTCCTCCGGGTACTCCGGTTTCCTCCCACAGTCCAAAGACATGCAGGTTAGGCTAAATGGTGTTCCCAAAAAATTGCCCGTATTGTGTGAATGAGTGTGTGAGTGTGTATGTGTGTGTTTGCCCTGCGATGGATTGGCACCCAGTCCAGGGTGTACCATGCCTTGTGCCCTAAGTCTCCTGGGATAGGCTCCAGGCCCCTGAATACAGGTTTAAACGGTATAGATGATGAGTGAGAGGAATTAAATAAGTCTCCACATCCTTTATAATGGGTCATCTAACTGTGCTGGGAATTAACCAATCAAATTTAAACTCAAGTTCAAAAATTAATTATCATAGACAAGTCATCGAAGAATCGATTCTGATTAATACCAAGTATTGTTCAGTGGTTCTAAATTTCATGAGTTTCTTTTTACATCTTTGTGTTATCTGACTACTTAACCCACATAGAGCTTTCCATTATGCCATTGAAAACAGGATACAACCGTCTAAGCAAACAGATAAGCCACTAAAATAAATCACCCCTGCATTCAACAATAGTGCACAGAATGCCACATTCTAATAACCATTAGTTGCCGTTTGTTTTGAATGAGCTACAGAGATCATGTGCATGTTGGGTACTGATTTTCAAATCTGAAGTTCAGTTCCACCATGTTGATGAAAAAAATTATAACATAAGGCCACAGAGCCACTTTGTTCACAGGGAAAATTTATATAGATGTTCACAAGTTGGTGAAGCCAGTGTCTTCCAATGTTTTTTATCCCCAATGTTTTCCTGGCATTTCCTGGCACATTAGTGCTCCTGATACACTTCAAAGAGTTATACAGAGTGATCACACAGAGTTACTGTGCTTCATTGCTGTTTATCCTTTTATAGCTATTGGCACAGACACACATTTCCAACGTTGTAATGTACCACAAAGCAGGGCGCATACAGTACACTGATCAGCCGTGACATTAAATACACTGAAAGGTGCAGTGAACAACATTGATTATTGTGTAACAATGGCATCTGTCAAGGGCTCCAGCCTATATTAGGCAGCAGAATGAATAGCTGAGGTTTTCTTGCAGGCAGATGTTGCAGAATAATTCATACTGTAATGGTGTAAACAGCCACGGCCAAATTATAATTTAACATCATTATCAGAGGTGGAAAGTAACGAATTACATTTACTCGCGTTACTGTAATTGAGTAGTTTTTTTTTTGTGTACTTCTACTTT
>JAQMYJ010000040.1:17910689-17921082 GCA_030014305.1 Clarias laeviceps | reverse complement strand
ACTTTTACTCTGAGTAAATTTTTAATGAGCTACTTTTTACTTTTACTTGAGTAGATTTTTATAATGGTAACTTTACTGGTACTTCAGTAAAAATTCACAGAAGTACTTTTACTTGAGTACAAAAATGTATTACTCTTTCCACCTCTGATCATTATCGGTATCGGCTCAGAGTTTCACAATTGGTGCATCATTAAATAGTACCTACTGGTGGTCCAAGGAACCTCAACTGGTAAACTGCCAACAAGGTCATAGGTACCCAAAGTTGCACATTTGCACATTGTCTACACGTTGTACACTTCCTGATATGTTGCATATTTTTTCACATAAATGAGGACCAACTGCAGTCAGTTTCTAATTCCTTTCTGTACAGTTTATAATTTATCCTGCACAATCTTTTTAACTGCATTGTCGATATTGTACATTTTCCAGCTTAAAGTTTTTTTTTGGTAGACTTCTTTCAAATCAAAATTTTACAATTCTTATTATTTATTAGAATATTCAATTTCTAATTTAATTGTACTCTAACAGGGGCATTTATTTCTCAAATACCAATTTTTCTTTTTAGGTCATGGGCAGCTGTATAAGCATTTCACTGCATATCTGTGCATACTGTGTATAGCGTTGTATGTGACAAATAAAGTTTGAATTTGAATTTGGAGTCTCAATAATGAGCTTGAGAACCAAAGGCTAGCATTTATGGTCCAATCCTATAAAAGAGCTGCTGTGGCAAAAATTACTAAAAAGCTATAACTGGCTATAAGATGTTAGAACACACAATGCATTGCAGCTTGCTTGCTTTTGTTTAAAGTCCCTATAATAGGCATTAGAACTAGACCATGGAGCACTGAAAGAAGGTGACCTAATCTGATGAATCATATTTACTTTAACATCATGTGGACAGCCAACTGCATGAGGGGCAGAGCCGGCAGGATGCACTATGGAAGGAAAGCGACCCGGCGGAGACAGTGTGATGCTTTGAAATGTTCTGCTAGGAAACCTTAGTTCCTGACATTCATGCAGGTTTTATTTTGACACATACCACCTAGATAAATAGTATTTTCCCATCCACAGCAATGATATTCCCAATAGTAGAGGCCCTTATCAGCATGGTAATGCACCCTGTCATGCTGCAAAAATTGTTCAAGAATCATTTAAACAATGTGACAAAGAGTTCAAGATGTCATTGTCCATTCCTGGTTTTAGTTTTTCTTATCTTTTTCTCTGAGCCTCCACTCCCAATCATCAAAAATCTGCACCTAGCTGTTTTGGAGCTGCTTTCAGCCTGCTCCTAATTAGTAACTCTGCAAGTCTGTTTCTCTCAGTTAAAATCCCTGTCGACTGAAATTTGGACTCTGTCTCTGCCCTGCAATATGTGTCTACTAGATTTCAGGTTATTTGCGTTTCTTATGTTCATTGTAACCACATATCTTTTTCCTGCCTTGAGTGGCAGCCTCAGTTGTGTGACAGAGTAGCTTCATCTTGCTCCTGATGAGCAGGGCTCAAGCTTTGGGGAACAACCCAAAACAAGTGGGGAGGTAAATCATCAGTAGGAGTTTATTCATGAAATCTGTTCATGATTATACTATAGAGTTCAGAAATGTTTACACTTTGCAGACAGTTTGACCAGTATTTGACCAGGCATACTTTATAGGATGCTTTTTATCAAGGGCTTTCAGATCTTCTAAAGGATCAACTAGCTGCCCAGGAACTGCCAAGGACTGATCTGGCCTCAAGGATAGAATGATGATTATGGGGGCAGAGTCTTAATGCATAAAATAGCCACACCATTTCTTCCTGAGAACTGCAAGTTGTACGGTGGTGAAACATTTTTTTTCTTTTTTTTGGCCAGGAAGTATATTGACATGGTATGTTCTAATTGCTTTTCTGTAAAATTCCTAATGTTTATTTTCAGCGACAGTCAGAAGAAAGTTTAAATTATATTTTCATAGTCAGATTTGTAAAACTAATTAAATATTTCTTAACCAAGATTGCATGTTGTATAGCCTGTTAAAAAAAATCAATTACAGAGGATACAGACAAAATGTTAATTTTGTTGCATTTTTAATACTTAAAATCATTTCATTAAACACATATGGAACGCAAAGCTTTCGGGGGGAGAAAGAAAACTTGCAGATCCCAGTAGCCTACAAAACATATACCGACCGTCAACAATTATTTTTACTTTCCACAATGCATGACAAGGTCAACAAGTCATAAAAATTAAAATAAAGACAACAAAATAGTCTTTCTTCTTTGCAATCCACACATCACAACTAGTGGAAATTTTGCTGTTGCAAGGGTAAAGTATATAAATATTGTATTTGTATGGTACTGGCACCTAACTTGCACATCTTCCACCACAGTTCTACATTCCCATCACTATAAGAGGACTGTGAACATCAAAGTAAGGATTAATGCTGTACAACAGTGTTTTAAGGATATTAAGTATTGATGTAGGTCTGTGTATACTTCTATGACCCGAGCTTAGTATCACATTTGTGGCTTTGGTGGCTCATGGTCATTAAAATTTCATACTATGGATGGAATAAAGCAGATGGACAAACTCTGTACACATTTCTTTCATGAGAAATTCATCATGATAAAGTTATTTATAACAATACTTACAGACAGTAAGAACCATCTAAGAAAACAAGCAGGCAAGTGAATGACATAAAAAAAGTTACTGGATAAAAAAAAAAAAAAAAAAAAAAACACCACCATATTTCCACAGGATCAATTCTACACATGTCAGACGATAAGTGATCACACTATGGTCACTAAGAAACCATCAAATGACCATACAGTTAAGATCAGAAGGATAAAGCACTGTAAAGGACAGAGGGAGCTTGGTGAATACTGGTAGATAATAAACCATTATTTTTGGGGTAAAAACTGTTGCCAGAATACCTCTCATGGACAAACATGGTGAAAAAGTGATACAAAGAGATCCAGATTCTTTTCCTTCCTTCAGCCAAGCATTGTTCAGTTTTATGTGTGTAGTAAAACCCTCACTATTCAGAGAACATAAATGACCTAACCCTAGATCTGATGAAATTAGAAACTTGAAAGACAAAAAGTGTAAAATACATTTTTTTTTTTTAATGAAGTGATTTATGGTGGGTGCACAAAAAAAATACTCCAATCTGAAATGAAAGACATCAGAATGCCACACCTAATTACCAAAGTTCCTTAAAAAAATGAGAAAATGTTCCAAAGACAAAGTCAAATGTATTAACAATGTGTTAAGTCATTAAAAATGACTGAGGGATGACTCTGAACAGGATGAATTTCGCTCTGTCACTTACATTATTTATGTGCAACAATAAAACAATACAAATGTAGCTTAGATTCACATTACTCTTCCTACAAGGAAAAAAACAGTAGTACAACAACAACAACAAAAAAAAACAATAGTATTTTAAAGATAAGGTTGGACAATACAATAATGTCTTGACCACATTTCTTTTGAAGTAGAATACCGATGAATTTGTGGGTGAGGTTGTTGTCATACTGACATTGTACTTTAGGGGTTTGGTAGGGATGTCACTAGTAGAAGTGATAAACCAGAGCAAGGTCCCTTGGATCCCTGCCACCCCTTTCTTTCAGGTCTGGGGAAGTGTGTTCCTTAACCCAGGCTGGTAATGTTTGCCCTGCCACCAGGGGGAGCTACGATGCGCTGAGTGGTGCGCCGAGGAACGTTGTCATCAACTTGAGCTCCTGTAAGATTTAGGATTTAAGATTTGGTTTGGTATTATAAGCAGAGAAAGTGAGCAGGTCTTTTAAACAGCCTGCATAACTAAAAACATTAACTGATTTTAAATACTAGGATAATATAAGCCTGGGACAAAAAACATACTGACCAGACAGACTGAATCCAGACTGATGCAGATTACGAATTGGTTGAGGGGTGGGCTTGGCTGAAGAGGTCTGGTTAGAGGTCACAGGGGATAGTATTTTAGGTGTCACGGTGACCTCACACACTGGACCATCGTAAAGGCCACGTGGGACGCCCCGCAGCTCGGCAAGCTAAGGAAATAAAATAAAGTAGAAATTGACATATGAGAAACAATACTGCTGTAAAACAATGGACAGGTCATTCTTTAACTGACCTTTATAAAAAAATTGTGTCCTAGGACTGCACAATATAATTGTCATGTTCTGAAATTAGGATTATCTTAACCAGTATTATTCATGATCATTTATTAAATTAACTCAAATCTATGTTCTAATTAATCAAAACACACATTCAACAGATATTAGGGACCTTATAGAATAGAGGACTTCTAGAATATTGAAATCGTGATATTGGTTTGTTGATAACTTATTGATAGATAATGATAGATAGATAATGGAACAATTTATTTTTCTTTAGTAGCTTTCACTATATGTTTTGGGGCATTAACTATCTGCATTATGATGTGCTCTGCATTCGGCTGAAACTGAGCAGAGAGTATGGTCCTACACACTTTTAAAAGACACAATATCCAAAAACCTGTAGAGACTTGCCCTATAAGACTTAAATCTGTAGTTGCTGCCAATGATGCTTCCACAAAGCACTAAATAAAGGATTGGAACAATGTATACAAGAGATTAAATAATAATAATAATAAATTACTAAAAATAAATTAGCTAAAAACCCAAGCGGTCTGGATACTTTCCAAATTCTGGTACTTTTTATTCTTGCCTCTGCCCAGACTCCGAATCGACCATGACCATAGGATATAAAGTGAGTACTGAAGGTGAATGCATGATGAATGTATATTTGAATTATTACCATGAAAATTATGCTGTAAGTTGCAGCACAAAGCCTTTGATGCACTTACCCTGCTGCGAGCCTTTATCCTCTTGTAAACATAGTCAGGGAAGGTTTTGCGGGCTATGTAACGTCCTGATCCCTCGATAGTGTGGAGGTTTCCATCCTCCAGAACAATCTTACCCTGACTGATCACCACTATGGGACCACCACGTACCTCCACACCCTCGAAGATATTATATTCAACTGCCTGCAGACAGAGATAAGAAAGGTCATGCTGCTTATGATTTTATAGTCACATGCAGTATTTGTAGTGAGTGAACTGTCACCTGCCCTGTCCTGTTTATTGTAATTATGTCTTGTGATAGCCCATTCTACTGAAAGAGTAATTCAAAGTCATTTTCACTTTTATACTGCGTATATTTGTATCCATTTTTTTGTTTGTAGCAACACATTCCTGTGAGCAGCATATTTCATCTCCCGTGTATGTGCATGTGGGTTTCGTATTGTGTAATTTTGTTTCCCCAACCAGCATCAATCAGGAAGACACTGGTTAATTCTTAATTATTGTTGATTTATTATCCAAGTCATTGACTCAGTTACTATGATCTATGTAATTTCTAGTGCATTGTACAATGTACTAACTCATTCTTTTTGTGAAAGACTGTGTCTTAAGAAAATAAAAACATAACAGCTGCTGCTGGCAGGTTGAATAAGCAAAGACATTATTGCAAAGCACACTGAATTCCCCAAAACATACATGACGCAGTTTATGACGGACAAAAACATAAAAGCACAATCTGTTTATTTGTAGTATGAAAACACAACATAAAATGTGTTCATAAGCTACCGGATCACTACAAATCACAGGAAAGACCCAAATATCCCTTATATGGTTAACTAAGTTGAGATTTAATGATTGCAAATGTCATAACACATTATTTAAATAATGTGTTCCATCATGCCATGTGACTAAGGTATTGGCACCCTCTTTGATCATACTGGTGCGTGCGTGTGTGTTCTCA
Source organism: Clarias laeviceps (assembly GCA_030014305.1). Lineage (NCBI taxonomy): Eukaryota > Metazoa > Chordata > Actinopteri > Siluriformes > Clariidae > Clarias > Clarias laeviceps. The sequence continues at coordinate 17,915,304 of JAQMYJ010000040.1, read as the reverse complement.
CCAGGTTGTGGCTCTTGGCAGAGATGATCTTAGTGACATCAGGGTCCCATAGCACCAAGTCAGCGTCAGAGCCCACAGCGATGCGCCCCTTACGTGGGTAAAGGTTAAAAATCTTGGCTGCGTTGGTGCTCGTCACAGCCACAAACTGATTCTCATCCATCTTCCCAGTCACCTGTGGAGAACAGTTAATCTTTTTAATGGTAAAATTTCTAGGATCTATCGCTAATCTTTACAAATAATTAAGCTAGTGTTTTGCCTTGCCATATTCACCACAATTTATGTCAACATGAATTCGAAGGACAATTGTAGTGTGATTTGAGAAAAACAACAAAAAACATGTTTGCTAATGACTGGCCACTTAACAACAGTAATTGTATTCTAATTAAATATTTACTCAATTACTTACCTCTTTTTAGCTAGCCATAATTTGTCAATAACCAATTCAGCCATATAAAATCTTTAATATAAAGTACCTTTATGACAATACCATTCATTCTTTTCCCCTACTTGCAGCAAACCTCCATTATTTTACAGACTGTCATTTTAATATTCATTAATATCCACATAGAGGCCTCTGGCTACTGTGAGGTTGGCCCTGTATCATCTGCTTGGGATAAGTGTGGGCGTCAGAGGACTATGAGCATGACCTTGGACTGGGCTGATGCAGGCAGTTTTCCTGTGATAGCTTGTTATGGTTTAGGACTGTGCCACCATCAATGAAAGTGGACTTTATATCATCTTAAACACCTTTATAGAGTTATATTGAACTTTCAGCCTCATAGCAGACAGACACAGCAGGGGTTGATTTATGATCATACTGTCAGATCACCCAAAGATCTGAGTTCTGGTGCCTTTCAAGGCTGTCATCCTCAGGGAATTTTGCCTTGCCACCTTCACCACAGAGACAAACTGATAGTAAAATTGTAAGAAAAAGTATCAATTATAATCAATTTATATAATAAATTATTTAATTCTGATGACAATTGTTGAAATTGCTATACAAATAAAACTTGAATTGAATTGGTTTCCCCAAACCAAGTTAACAGGTTTATCCTGTTTCCCACCATAGTTATAAATATCACAAAATTGCAGGTACAGTTTTTCGACACTGCAGTATCATGCAAGGTAACTGCACTATTATAAGCCAAATAAGCATTTAAAACTAAAATATTTGGAATTAATCCACCACCCTAGCTATGCCACTGCTCAGGACAGTGTGGGCCACCTTATTTGAAATCCTAATAGCTTCCCTTACTAAATTGTACCATCTACTGTTGGATATAAGAAATGCATTTATTTAATTCAGCATAAGTAATCAGAGATAAAACTGGCAAAGAAAGAAATAAGTGACGTGGGTGATGGATATCAAAGGCAGAGGTAAATGAAACCCCCTGGCTTTTTAAATTCTGTTTATGAGTATTAACATGTGTGTGCTATTAGAACATAGTTGCTTTACACATATTGCTAAATTAGGATAACCATATAGGTCAAGATATGGCCTGAACAATGTATAACATAGCAGGTAACATTAAATCGTGGATGAACAAGATTTCAGGTACAGAACAATTCACAAATTGTAGAAACTTACCACACACTTGTCCCAGATAATGGACATCCTCTCCTCAGTGCCATTGGTGCCCTCTGGGATGAGGGTGAAGTTGTCCTTGCCCACAGCACGCTGAGAGGTATTAAAGGTACAGTGAGCACTGCCAGTTACCTGCAGATCACCACTGTACATCAAACAGACAAGCACCCAGCACAGAAGAGTCACAGAAGAGGAAACCATAACGCAACAAAAATGTATTTTAAAAAGTAAAATTGGAATTTGAAATGTTCTGATATATGCTCATCTGCATTAGCCAACTGTGTAAGAAAACACATTATAATTAGTTAGTTTGTTTGTATTAGGATTTATGGCCATATCAGCTTCTCAGGCTATTTCATGGCAAGATTCATATCAAATATTAAGCTGGTTTATTCGAACCAATTTTATATTGTTATAATGTAAGTAATTTAGCGAGTAGTGGGGAAGTAAAAAAGGATATACGTAATAATAATAGATTTTTTTTAAATTCACATTATAGCATGGTTTTGGCCAGAAAACAAGATTTTACATTAGGTTCATTAGAATTAGGATGACTTAAATTAGTTTACATGGATGACCATGTGGTTTTTCTTAAACCTTAGAAAAATAATTATAAAACATTTTGTTTGTGAACACTGGGCCATTATTTGCTCCATATAATGTAGAAAAGATTTGTGCATTTATTCCTTTATGCTTATATGCAAATGGGGAATGTATAGATAACATACCAGGAGAGCAGAGAGTTAAGATAGTCAGGGGTGGTGGGATCGGGGCTCAAAGGTGGGGATGTCACATAGGCAGCAGCCTTGGCCCAGTTCTTGCTCCAGTAGTGAGTGCCATCAGTGCCCAGACTAGCAGAGATAGGCTCCCCGTACACCACAGTACCTGATGCATAAAAAGAAGAAGAGAGAAGTTTTTAGCAAGTCAGGATTCATTATTCTTTCGATAATAATAATAATAATAATAATTAGCCAAGCGTAATTCACTGGAATTATATATTTTTTCCCTTTGACTTAACAGCTCACCTTTTTTCCTGGCCTGAGCAATGACATCAGCAGCACTCTTGCTCATCACCTTGGTTACGTACAAGGGGCAGTTGGTTTGATTGGCCACTGTGACTGCTCGATTGACTGCCTCAGCTTCCACCTACAGAACAACACACACTTTCTGCCTTAAATGGGTTGATGGTTATGCTATGCATAGGCCAAGAGCATTAATTGTCAAGTAATTGATTGCTCTGAAGCCAAAAAAGCATATGAAAAAGGCATGTTATCATATCTAAAGCATGATTTACAAAAATGTTGCAAAAAACTGTTAACATTTGTTTTCTAAACATTTATTTATTGATTATTTTATTTACAGTACACAGTGTTTATATTACTTTTTGTGTATTACATGTATATTCCAACAGTTACTAAGATTTAAGATCTCTATGGAGATCCTTCATGTTCTAATCCCTGATGCAACATGCACTTGTTTTACAAAATTACAAAGTTACATTAAAATTACTATAAAAACATTACCTCTTCTGGGCGACTGAGAACATGACCCTCTGGTCCAGTGATGCCCAACTCCAGGATTCTTTTCTGCTCCTGAAATTATTTATGCCAAATTCATGAATTCAGGATACAGTAAAAGAAAGCAAGATGGCTAATGCAGGCAACTAAAGAAGAAGACGAAAGTTAAGTTACCTCAGCAATAATATCCCCATTCTCAGCATGCACTTGAGCGATGGCTCCCAGATCTCGAATCACACTGAACACCTCATACATCTATACAGAAATTAAAACAAATCATTTTAAATATATCTATACCAAAAACTTGAATTCCATATAGAAACCAAAATAATACTCTTCCCCCAATATCTTTGCTCTAATTATAAAAATAAGCAAAACAAATGATATTCTAACTACTACTTATTACACCAATTAGCCATAAAATTAAAACCCAAAACATTAAGGACCACATTGTGGAGGTTTCCCTTGTGCCCCCATAGCAGTTCTGACCCCGGTGGATTATCCGGTGGGGCCTCCATGGCTTTGATTGTTTGTCCCATGGATGCTTGATTGGAATAAGATCTGGGGGAATTTGGAGGCCAAATCAGGTGTGTTAGGATCCCTTTCTACTGAGGCCAGGACTGACTTTTTCAGCAATTATTGCTACATTTGCTTCTCTGTGGGATCGGACAGGACAGGCTTGCCTTTGGACCCCACAGTAGCTTCTAACTGATAATCAGTGTTATTCAATTCACCTGGTGATGGTGTTGTGACTGATTGGTGTATACAGCCAATAATGCCGAAATATATAAGTATATCCCCAAGTTTCAACAGCTGAAAAGGTGATATTCTCCCCTTCACTGAATTGACAACCTTGACCAAAGAATTTATTGTACTAGGAACTGTTCTCTTTTGGTTTTACAAATTACAGCCACTCCTCAGTATCAATATTTATGTAAACTTTGCTGTTTTCCTTTCTTTTTTCTTTTGCTTACAAGATCTAAAGATGAGATAATCAATGGTGTCTAATGAGATAAGCAGTTTGGTATCTAAATACTGGACATTTCCCCAACTACTTGGCCACAAAAAAGGTTGCCATTTGAGATGGGTCAAATTATTGGGCTGCATCAAGCAAAGAAAATAACTAAGGAGATTTGACATTACCAGAACTGGGTAAAGAACCCTTCAACACATTATCAAAATTTGGAACAATAGTGCTGAATCGTTAACTTTGAGGAAGAAATGTGATCGGAAACATTAATGGAGATGGAGATACGAGTGGCCATAAGAAACCACTTGTTAGTGAGGGTAACTGGAAAACTCTCTTAATTAAGTCTGAAACCCACTCATTACACACGCTTACACTAGTCTCCAAAAAATTGCATGCATTAGAAGCCCTGTGTGCCCGCTTTAAAACCTGTACACGGCCTCCGAGTGGCGCAGTGGTAAAGTGCTCGCCTATCATCCAGAGATCGCTGGTTCGATTCCCGGGTGATGCTGTAACCTCTCGCAGCCGGAGGTCTAGAGAGAGCTG
>JAQMYJ010000040.1:17880059-17910589 GCA_030014305.1 Clarias laeviceps | reverse complement strand
TTCGAAAAGATGCGGTCGGCTGGCGTCACGTGGTTCGGAGGAAACACGTGATGGTCTTCGGCCCTCCCGACTGAGTGTTAGTATTAGACTGAGTGTTAATGTGGGAGCCTAATGACGGGGAGGAATTGGATACGACTAAATTAGGGAGAAAATCGGGGGAAAAAAAAAAAAAATAAAATAAATAAATAAAAACCTGTACACGCATACATGCTTGCAGCCATCCAACCTACTGTTGAGTTTTCAGACTGTGGAGTTTTCACTGTTGAGTTTTTAGATTGTTGAGTTTTGGGGTTTGGGCACTGTTTACTTTGGAGGTGTTAGAAGGGGTAAAACATTGCTGTTTCTTTATAATCCTGCAGGTGAACATTTACTGTATACATTTTCATCCTGGTAGGAGTAAATTCTTTGGTAAATTTGGTCAGAAATCAATTATGGCAGATGACAGATACTTGCTGCTGCTCTTGTATTTAAAGTTAGTTGGGTAGTATTTAAATGCGCACTTGTTTTTTTTGTGAGAAAACTGCGAATGAGTGCCTCTGGGAGATCGAGGAATGATTTGTACACATGAACTGGCCACCACATTGTGTGCTGTAGTCCAAGCTAAAGATGACAGAATGAAATCTTAGAGACGCAACTTTTTTGGGGGGCCAGGCAATATACAGTACATCTCTCGGCTGCATTGAGCCTCTGGATAAGTGATTTCAGTACGTCATATCCAACTTTTTCATATCTCAGTTTACTAACACAATAAGCTTCATTCATAATAATAAAATAATTTTGGGTTTCTATATATGGACTGTTTCCACTGTTGTAATTGTTTTATTCAAAGCATTACAAATATACCTGGGAATCATTGAGCTGAAAAGCATCCTTGTAGGCCAAATAGACCAGAAATGAGTTGACGCCTACAGAAAGAAAACAGTGACAGAATTACAAAGATAACCTGAATTGGGTGCTTCCAAATCTATAAAAACTTACATAAGATCTTCGAAGAACAATAGCAATACAATAGTAATATTGACTACAAACAGCAGTTAAATTAGTGGTATTATTTAACGCAAATATTTGACTGTAAAATTGACACAGTGCCAGGTCCATTATTAGGATATGACACAATTTTCATAGATTTCACAAATTGACAACTTTTTTGCCTTTGTCTACCACCATAATAGATTTGAAATAAAGCAATCAAAACAAGATTGAAGTGTAGACTTTCAGGTGTTAAATAATATTGTTTGAACTATATAGGAATTTACAAAGTCTCTCTATTTTTACTCTCTGGAGAGTAACTGGACAGGTTACAAGCAGGCTTTGGCTTTTTTCTTAATTGATTGCAGGATTCTTTCCTTGGTGAAGAAAGAACCTTCTTTAACATCTAGCTGAGTTGAGAAGACGTGCCAGGAGATGGGCATATCATTGCCTAAGTCTAAGAAACCTTTATGAATGTAAATACAGATGGTTTACCTGAAGATGCCATAATTAATAATAAATAAATATTACTTCTAGATTTCCTCTGGGTTCAATCGGCATACAATTTTTTTAAGAACTAAAATTTTGCAAGAAATTTGTCTCAGCATGTGAAGCATTTTCGGCATACATTACCTGAGCTAGTCACATGTACTTCTGATTGTGCGTACATTCATAACCCTAACCCTTGGTAATATTGTTTGAGTGGCTGGAACAATTTAATTATTTCTTAAACCTTATTAAATTATTAAACATAAGAGTCTACACTTCAATCACTTCAACCTAAGATCACTCAACCCCAAATTGCTCAGTGGTGTAAATGAGAAATGTAAGACACTCTGGATAAGCGCATCTGCCAAATGTTCTAAAGCTAAGCCTTAAGGGGCTCTGGAAAGTGGTTAGGAGCTCATCAACACCAGCTCAACAGCTGGAACAGGTAAGGGTCTTCCAAATGCTGCACATAGTTGAATGCAAACAATTGTCTAAAATGTTTTTGTATGCTGTAGCATTAACATTACCCTCAGTGGAACTAAAGGTCCCATACCAAACCCTATCCAAAGCACTGTGGTAGTTTGTTTGTTGTTAATATTGTAGATGTCTACAGTGTATGCATAAATAGATACTTGAATATTACAATTCATAATAAAAGTCATAATTGTATGCAAGTTGGTATGCAAGGCTAGTTAGATGGCCTAACTCTATAGACAATTATGCCGTTTTAATTTTATGCAGAACTAGAAATCCTACTGTACTAATAATAGAATTTCAGTAATGTATAAAGATTTTAGCTAAATGAGTGTAAAATGTAGATTGGTGTATGGGTACCATGGTCCTTCACCAGGGTCTCCATCTCCTCCTGCATGCCTTTGTGCCACTCAGTAAGATCCACATGGAGTGAGTAATCGCAGCACGACTTGCTGTCTGCCCATTCCATCCACTGGTTAAATGCAGCTAGAAGGCTAACGCCTGGCTCTGGTACCACATGGTCAACTGGTGGTCAACACACAAACACATTCAACAGTTTAATAATGCTCTTATTCATCATTATTTCAGTTATCAATTAATCAACATAAATTGACATTATGCAAGATTACAATATTAATTGGGGGTGAAACAGTACAACAACATGAGAGTAAAAACTACCTTTATTTCCTGATACAATCCCGTTACACTAATGCACTTATCCCAGTGTTTCACGGGTGCTTGATTGCTTCAAGACTTTTTTTCTTTTACTTTTGATGATCACAGCTTACAGTTTATGAAAATCAAAAATTGAATATCATAAAATCTTACAATATTTAATTTTGAGTTTGTGTAAATTACTATTCATGCACTATAAATACTGTACATCTCTCTCTGTCTAGTTCAGAACATGCACATGGAGTTTAACATGATATAAAATGGCTTTGTGACGATGTCTCTTAAACTGTCAACATTTCACAGTATTTCAGTCAGTGGCATTAACAAACTTTAGTCTGAAATAAACAAGTTAATTTTTGTTAGTCTTTCGGCAGCTTCCGTCGAGGGGTCGCCACAGCGGACCATTTAATCCGCACACCTTGGCACAGGTTTTAAGCCAGACGCTCTTCCCGGTGCAACCCTCCCATTTTATCCGTCCTTGGGACTGGCACTGCATTCAGTGTCTCGGGTTTGGGCACTGGCTAGGAATCAAACCCCGGCCTTTCGCATAGCCGGCGAGAGACGGACCATTGAGCCACTAATGACCCTAGTTAAATAAGTTAAATAAGTTAAATAATTCGGTTAAATTCTCCTCATTAAAATGTATCTATTATTATTATTAATATTAAGTTAAGTTTAAATCTTCCTCATCCGAGTTTGATACTGTACATGGCCTGACATGACAGACTCAGGCCTCTCTCTCTCTCACACACAAACACATACAAACACGCGCACACGCAAATGCACACACTGTGCATCAGTTGGCCGCCTGTTCTACTGCTGGCCAAATCATTCAACACATCCAAAGCAAGATGACATCTGCTGAAGGCTCACACATACTAGGCAATTCTGTAATACTCAGCAACTGTGTGGAATTCACAGGTTATGGAGCCCCTAAAGGAACTTTCTGGTGTTCAAAAAGTTCTTGGCAAGAATTGACATCTCATACAGTACCAAAAGATGATGTATAGTATGTACTTAACTTCTAACAGTTTGTTGGTAAGTTATGCCACCTTTTCAGTTTTATTTCTTGACAGTTGGCATCAGTTCATCACGATTCATAAAGGAGTCCTAGGTGCTTTGTAAGTACATTTTACCATTTAGTAGCTAATAAGAGTCAATTGAGACGCTGAACCAGCTGAACTGTGAAAAATTGCTAAATACTGAACAAAACAGGCGGTTGTTCGTAAGCAGGTGATATTTGTACATACTGATCATTGTGGTGCCCCCAGCAAGAGCAGCACGGGTGCCCTGGTAAAAGTCTTCAGCAGCCGTCATGCCCCGGTCAGGCATCTGGAAGCGGGTGTGCACATCAATGCCACCGGGGATCACCATCCTGCCATGGGCATCAATGGTCTTCACCCCACCAGGAACAATGAGGTTCTCCCCAATTTGCCTGGGGAAAAAAAAAAAAAAAAAAAAAAACATGAAAGAGGTGTAGAAATAATAAAAAAAAGAAAATGATTTGTGTTGTAAATGTGTCAGGCCAATAACCAAAATCTATATGTAAATCATTTTCAAATAATCTCTTATGTCACTATTCAACACTCTTCCTCTTAAAGTGTGTTTTTTTTGTCGCATTGGTCTTTAATAGTAATTTCCTAAACGGAAACATATTATTTTAATCTTTGCTTAATGGGCCATAAGACGTGATGAATATACAGATAACATACTTAATAACTCCATCCTCCATATAGATGTCAGAATGAAAGGACTGATCATCATTCACAATCTTCGCACCTTTGATAAGAAGACGATCACTCTGGAAGTAGAGAAAGATGGACAGGGTCATGAAACATTTAAGCTTATACGTGATGTGATTCTCAACAACCATGTGCTGTGTGATCCGCATTATATTATCTTACATCTGTCAGAAATGATGTGTGGTGCAAATGAAAATAGATTTAAGCGATTTTTAATGAAGGAGATGGCATACAAATCCAAAAGATGATTACAAAACAGATGTGATCAACATCAACAAAGGCAAGAATTATGATACCGGAAGATCAAAATCCAGAGTAACACATACAGTAAACAAAGTCTTGGTAAAGTGACGTCACGCTCAGCATTTATTTCACAAAACGGAAGATGGAATAAAGCCAGGAGATTGTGTTTAGGTGTGCACGTCTGAGAAAAAAAGTCATTTGGGTCGATTGTGAACATGACAGGATATGTGTGTGCACGCAGTAGCTAGTAGCCCAGCTTCTAGGCCACAATGTTTTCTGACCCTCTGATAAGACACCCCCACCCATCCCTTTTTCTAAGGGTGGAAGTGCGTGGTAGTGGTCACTGTTAATCAGCAGCTGACCCTTAGCAAGATGCCCAGCGGTGAAGACTCATTAGCATTGAAGCCTGAAAAAGCACAAAAACACTGTGGCACTCAAGGCATACCATGCAGCATCTTCTGTCACCTCTTTGGTATTGTGGTGTTTTTTTCCAAAGCTGTTTTTTAACTAGATTGGTTCAATTACTTGAACAAGTAGTACAGTACACATTCTTAAGGTGTTAAGGCCATACATTCCAGTAAGCCAGACATGTACACTGGGAAAATTGATGTGGTCGGGGTTACACAGAAATGGCGAGGCTTGTTTTTGATAAAGTATTCAAATGTTTTTAGCCAGGCGTACACTGACACTGGGCATGAGATAAACAAAGTCCAGGGACTCTGGCTGATGACACAGTACATTCTCAGAAATCTACAGATTGACCCTCTCCATCTGCCTATTGCATTGTGGATGGTTTTGTTTGTTTGTATTTGGATTTATTGCCATATCAGCTTCTCAGGCTATTTCATGGCAAGATACACATCAAATATTAAGCTGATTTATTATGTTATAATAATGTAAGTAATTAAGAGAGTAGTGAGTAAGTTGAAAGGATATAATAATAATAGATTGCATACTAGCATGGTCTTGGTCAGAAGAACAAGGTTTTACATTTGGTTCTTTACGTGTACATTAGACAGAAACTGTAAGAGTTTTTCTGGTTTTGTCTTGCAGAATTTTTTTTTCTAAATCTTGTTCAGGTAGAAATTTTTTCCTTATGGTGTTAAAACTTGGGCAGTCCAAAAGTATGTGTTTTATGGTTAGGGTAGTTCTGCAGCGCTGACATTTTGGGGCTTCTTCATCCTTTAAAAGAAGGAATTCGACTTCTTTTTCCTACAACTGGGTTTATTTCGAATAATTTGTTGTTTTTGTACTGTTCCCATTCTGCTTGCCATTTATTTGATATATATTGATTTATCAGTGGTTTGAGGTCAGAGGGTGGGATTCGGCATATGCTAATTGTTTCTGTAAGAGCTTGTCTTGCTGCCATGTCGGCTTGTTCATTTCCCATTATTCCATGTCCTGGAATTCAGTAGAAGATAATATTGTGATGGTTCTTCTGTAGTTGGTTTGCCTTGATTTATATCATTGTGGATGGGAGATCCATAGTTTTTCCATAATGCTTGTCCATTCTCTAGACATGAACTGAGTGTGTCTTCATGGATATCCAAGTAGCAGAATGCATGGTTAAAACAGAGTTATCTGTGGGCAAACGGGGCATGGAAATCAGGTGGGGGTTGCCATAATGCCAGGATTTTATCATAATGCCAGAGTTAAATTCTGGCAGATTTATTATAAAACCTACTGCATTGTGGGACCATGGTCCTTGTGTCAACAACATCTATTTGTCTTATAAAGCTGACACTAACTTCCATTGTGGAAGTCCCAGTTGACCAGAAACAGAAAGCATGATTGAGGAAGTATGTGAAGTGGGTTCTCTATGAAGGTCATGCAGACAGCATAGAAAATCAGCCTTGGTACCAGCATGGAATGAGACGGTAAACTAGATTCACATGAAAAAAAATTTGCTCATCAGGTTTGGTAATGGTTAAGACGTTTAGCTGTTTTGAGATATTCTGATATTCTGTTTTGGGGCATTTTGCTTCACCCAGCCAGCTACGACTCCTTTCAATTGACAAACGACAGCTTTGAATTGATTGAACTTGTGCTTTGGTCTATCAAAAATCCCTATGTGCTGATTATGTACCAAACAAAGAAATTTGTGTAGCATGAAATTCACATTTTTCACCTTTGACATAAAACTTGATGTCTTGCACTATTCTAATATGGCGGACATGGGTTTCATAGAATGTGGAGAAGATATATTGTTGATATACGCTAAGATTAATTGGTCAAGGATGTCCCATAGGACATTGAACAATCAGCTTGCGCAAGACAACCCACATTGCATGACAGTATTTGAAGTGACCAGATGCAGTGCTAAAGGCAGTCTTTGATTCATTCCTCTCCCTGATGCAGACTAGATTACATGCACTTTTAAGAATTTGGTGAATATCTTTGAGAGTTGTCGTTTCGAGATTATGGAAATTAATAGCAGCAGGTACTGATCGACGATTTGAGTCAGTCCTCTGTAGTCAATGCATGGCCTTAAACCACACCTGATTTCTCCTCAAAGGAAAAGTCAGCTGAAGCTGGTGAGGTAGAGGAGTGAATACTGTATATCCCTGTTGGAAAACCTGCTGGATATATTCATCCATAGTTATATCCAGTAGGTCATGATACTGAGTGAGAATTCTGATTGGCGTGTTCACCTCCAGGCTCTCTATCGTGAAGAAAGTTAGCACAAGTTGGGGAGTAGACAGACACTGCTGGTGGCAGTGAAATGAACAGCGAGGTGGTACAATGCCCTAACTTGGCGAATTATGGGCTTATTGTGATGACGCCATTTCCAATGGATCCCTTATCAGTGGCGTGAATACAGAGGGCATCAGGCAGTGGTTGTGTGGAAATGCTCAAATCTTCTACAGGGGCCTGTGCAATGAAGTTAAGGAAGTTTCAATCATAACCGTCAGGTGAATGATGAGACAGAGTGAATGAGTCTGACTCATCGTGGGAAGGTGTGTGAATGAACGTGAACTCTGCCAAAAGCTGCTTTGGACATTGTATCCAAAGTTTTGGAAAGTGCAGGACACTGATTCATGAAGTGGTTAGATTTGCCAAAGTAGAAGCAGAGATTTTTCCTGTTGCATTTGTCTCGTCAGCACTTGACCTAGTTCCATGGGTCCGCATTTGTGGTCCGCAAACCCTTGAGAAGTGGCCAGTTCAGGATCAGATGATCTTGCCAAATCATGAGGTTGATCAGCAAGTCCAATGTCATCTTTCATGTGGGATGCTCAATTTCCTTAATAAATTTCCAAGCTTAGAATGGTAGAAATGTACTGAATTTACAGCATTTCCTTTCTGTGCTGACCCTATGGCAGGGAGAGATGTTGCAGTGTGGAGATTTCCTTTCCCTCTGGGGCTGGTCGATGTAATTTGGTCTTTCCCAGACTTCATAGTCAATGAGTGCCTTCTGGTCAGAAGACTGATTAGCTACAAACACAGAGTGCTTGAAGGCAGTGTGTTTGTTGAAGCATATTATTTTTAGCATTGATCTCCATCTCACGCTGCTGTTGCACTCCCACCATTTGTTAGTGAGTTGTAACAACTTCACGCCAGTTTGGGCATACTGCATCCAAGAAGTTACAATTTGCAAATGTGTTCCATATACACATAGATACAAGCCAAGAAGTAGTCCATTAAACAGCCCATAATTGATTAGATAATTGCTTATTAAGTCCTAATCTATGGCTGGTTGGCAGCAAATAAGTAGCCATCATTGCACATTTTACTCCAATTGAAAAAAAACTAAACACAAACCAAGTTTTTTCATATGGATGCTGGAGGATGTAAAGTAAAAGGCTGTTGTTTTTTTTTCTTCCAAAAATATGAAAAAGAGAAAATACCTAAAACATTTACAATATGCTCTAAATATTATAGCAGGCATCAAGCAAACAAGGTACTGTGTTTTTTTTTTTTTTTACTTTTGTTTTTGTTAGCTTCATGGTGGACAGGCCATACACAGCCAATTGTAGCAATAGGAGAATAACATCTAAGGGTACATGTTTAATGTACAGTTCCAACAGAAAGTTTTCCACAAATTGGTATTGTTTCATACTAATCTAAAAATGGATTCAAATTATTTTCATCATAATTCTACAGACAGTACAGAGTTTAGTATTCAGTAAAACTGAAATATTACATATGTGCAAATTGAGCTTGCAATTGAGCCCTGGGGTATCCTTCTTGTACCATTTGTAAATAATTGTAAATGGGATATTTCAGTGTTTTTTTTAGAAATTAACAAAACGTCCAGACACCTCTGTCATGGTGGAGTATTGTGTTTAGAATGATGACAAAAAGAGATTTTAATCCATTTTAGTGCCAAACTTGGGAGCATCTAAAAACTTTGTTGGCACTGTATAATGCAGTAAAACAAGCAAAAAACAACATATTAACTACATTTTGCTGTATGAAAGTGTCCTAAAAGTGAGACAACTCTATTTAGTTTATTTTCCTCAATGTCAATGACTTCAACTGACCTGAATGACTGATAAGCCGTTTTTCTGTGTACACCAAACTGTTGCTCTCAGTGTTGCAGTATGTGTGCTGCAGAATCTAGCTATGAAAGTAAAGTGTTATAAATATATTAAAAATAATTTGTGATATATAGTTTATTGAATATTATAGTTAATATAATATATTATACAATATACATTCTAACTCATATTTCATTATCTAGACTATAGCCACTGAGTACCCACAAATAGTTTGGAAAAGTTGCATGAAACAAGCCATTGTCATTACAAAAGAGCATGAAAACTATTTGAATTGTGTGTGCTGTTGTGCAACACCAAAGTCTAAATATATTTTTCAGTCATACATTCTACATTTTTAGTGATACATAGAAACTTCCTTCATCCATAAACCAAGATATTGGCCCCAAACATTCATTCAAATAATCACAAATGATTAAAGGAATACAGTGACCATATCTTATTGAAAATGTGTCGTCTTCATTGGTAGACATCACATGATGTCACTGCAGGAATGCATTATGTTGCACATCAGATAAATCTAGGCCACAGTTAGAAAAAATATGGATTCTTGACATACTGTAGCTGGTGTTTTTTTTTTTTTTAAGGAAAGCAAAAACTAAAACTCTCTCTAAAAAGAAAACAACTACAAACTAAGGTGATTCTGTTCTTACCAAAGCTGGCAAAGGTGTCATATGTTTCTCATCTGTGGTGAACTGACAGATGTGTACTGAAATGATACTGAATGACCATGAGCTGGTTCTTTCAAAATGTCAGACATCTGTTACAGGTGTTATACTCAAGCTATATTCTATTTTCAAGAAGATAGTATATACTAAATCTATCAGAGGGACAACAGTAGGGCAAAGAGAAAATTATTTGACATGACCACTCAAATTAGGCCTTTGTGTGTTTGTAATTGTCTTCTGGGTCTGTTAAAAGCACTGGTAGACCGTGGTAAAAAAAAAAAAAAACAGTTGCTAATAGCAACCTCCAGCAAGCCCAACCACCCTACTGTAGATTTAACTCCTGTTCTTCATAATAGAAATCCGTGCTAAAACTTTAAAATGTTGTTATTTAACATTCACCAACATGTTAAGAGATATTGAACAATCTAGGTCACTTTTCCAAGGATGTGAAATTAATAGCCTATTAGTTTTATATTTGTCAGGATGAATAATTGAAGATGTAACAAAAAAAAGATCTCTACATACTTGTACAAACAAAGTGCACTTGTCTAATTGTGAAAATGTTCCACTGTCCTTTATTGATTAAACCTCTCCTACAACCATGAGGTGTATTTCAAATCACAGTGTACATCTTCAATAACAAATACACCACAATCAATCAATCAATCTAACTGAGGGGTCTTAATCACTGAAACCACAAGACGCAGCATACTTACTGCAATATGCAAGCTCTTGATTCGTTTTTATTCTAGTGGTCAAGATTCTTAGTAGATTCACACTCAATTAACTGCACTCATTTACACCACAAATAGTAGTGACCATGTTCTTAGCAAGGAGGTTCTAGTCTGTAAACTAGAGAAATTGAACTATCCACTGAGTTTAACTGTCTGTCTAAAAGCAGAGCTGGTTCTGGCTGCAAACTGACCAAATAAGTGTCAGGCAGTGTCTGTGGGGCACAAGCACAGATGTCCAAAAAAACTCAAGTGTGTATATGTTGTAACAAGTGAAGGGCAATGTTCATACTGCATTTGATGCAGTAAGACAGGGTGACACTGAGACACAACTGAGGCAACTGAGGCCAGAGACAGTCAGAAAAAGACCGAAAGTGAGACAGAGGCTGATGAATTCAAACACAAAAAGAGAGAGTAAAAGAGAAACCATGTGGTATGAGGAAGACACAGGAAAGAGAGATCAGAAATAATTCAAGCTGCATCAAGGAGAGTGAAGGAGAAAAAAAATGCATGACAGAGAATGACAGACAGACATGGAGACAGACCAACTGATGCTTTAAATAGACTGGAAATAGATCACTGCAGTACTGTCAACCTCAAATCATCAGCCTTTAGAATTACTACGCCTCTAATTTGGCCTTTACTGTATTTGATTTACATGCACATCAATGAAATCTGTACCCACAAAAGCCAAGGCTTGCTAGAGTAGTGTGTGATGCCATGTCACACACAGACTGACTGACAGCCTGTAGTAAGCGTAGTAACAGTTTCAAGGCTATCATCCATGCTAGATGTGGAAATTTATAACACGAACACAGAGAAGCAATGCTATACAGACATTGAAATGTACCAGTGCTTGCTGTTATACTAAATATCAGCACGTGAGGTACTTCACTTGTCCAATCAAACTAGTGATCATCACCTGACTGTTGTATGAATATATGTATAATGTTTTAGGTTTATGTAAAATAATAAGAATAAGGCATTCACCATATCATACAGTACTATATATTACCTGTAATGTAAAGCAGTGATTTACAGTAACACTGGCAGGACACGAGGCCTTTGGTCATTGCCCAGCTAAACTTCTGCTACCTTTCACCAAAAAGCCTACAAATTATTTTACTCTTCCTTTTATCACTCCCTCTTCATTCTTTTTCTGACATTATTATTATTTCAATTTAAAAAAACAGACTTTAACTAAAACACTTATAAACTGCAACAAGAAAGCATGCAGCTCAGCCTCCCTAGGATACTCCTTGAATATTTTGGCCTACTTTTTCTGAATCAGGATTTTCAAAAGCAGTTCTCAAAAGCAGCACACTGGACGGTTTTCCACAGGCAGGGAAGCCATTATGCATGAGAGAAGCTGAAATGTCTGGATACATGGAGAAAGGTGGATGCTTCATGCACCTGTTTTCCATGATTTTCCAACGCAATTATATTTTAAAATATTAAACAAGGACTCACGCTTTTATTTAGCATTTGGTTATACAGCGTAACGATTTAAATTCCTTAAGGAACCATGAAATGAGAATTTAGGGCAGCCATGCTGTGTACCACAACTGTCTTTTTTTTTTTAAATGTAGACTTAAATCTCAATAACAATTAAGCCATTTACACTACGTTTAAAAAATTACAAAAAGAAAAAGCCCTTATATATGCGGAATAATGCAAATATATTAGACATGAATGGGCCAAAGTGATAACGAGGGAGGCGGAAGGGTGTCATTGCTGCAACCAGATAAGATGGCAGAAATTGTAAATCACTATACTATGAAGTTTTATTACAAAATATCAGGTGATTTTAATCTCCGGGTTTGGTTACTGCGCTGGCATTTCTATGTCACCTGCAGCGGGGGATTTACAGATTCCTCCATGTCCTAGAGACGGAGGATTTTAAAAGGTCGGTTGAAATTTAATGCACAGATACTCACAGTGATGCGAGGAATGTTCTTTTTGCCCTGGTATCCGGACATATCGACGGTGATTGCGGACTGTGTATTGTTCGCCGCTACTCAACCACAAACCGCGAGACTGATGCTTAAGTCGACGCCCTGCGATTGGACGACACCCGCCGTCTGGTGGCTAGCAAAATTAAAAATGCGCTAAAAATGTCAATACAGCTGTGATTTATTCACTGGTGGTAAAACTGGTATCAGTGAAATATCCACTCCGTTTTAAATGACAGCCTTTCCCCTGACGTTCCGCCAAGACACTTTTGGCTACCGCCGATAAGAGATTTGCGACGTGAATGCCACTGCGCATGCGCCCCGCCCCGCCCCGCCCTGCTGTCCCACTTAATGGTGCACAAACGCTGAAGCCAAGGCTGAATAGATAATAATAGATAATATATAAGACTGAATAGATAATAGTACTGCAGTAAACCCATGGGATTTTTTCCCCCCTAAGAATAAAGTATCTTCATGCCCCCCCCCCGCACACTCGTTGTTTAAAGATAAAATCAGCTAACAAAAAGTCACAGTTAATAAAGACCAGCCACAAGATCAAAACAATCGGATATTCATATATCTGTCCGCACAGTTTGGGGTTAATCAAGATGCACACACGCGCGCGAATAAAAAAAAAAAAGTCACCATCAACCAGTCAGAGGGCTGCAAGCCAACTGTCTCCTCCCACCGGGCTTCAGTGGTTGCTATGGGTTACATGGCATGCTGCTACTAACTTCTACATCAGACTCAAAAAAAAAAAGAAGAGAGATTTATATTCTACACAGATAATACTATGTGGCATTTTGCCAAAATATTATAACAGTCTAAAAATCAATTGCTGTCTTCTACAACTATTGTCATGCAGCATATTGAACTTTCCTGTCATTTATTTAATAGTGGACTACCTGATGAACTTGGCACTATACATTTAGCAACTAAAAGACCATGGTTGGAGCTACAAGTCTCCTGCTGTCGAAAGCTGGGGAAAGCCTCCCCCTATTCCTTTCAAAGTGAGAGCACATTTACATTACATTACAAGCCTTATTTACATTATATTACAAGCCTTATTCATAATGTTACTGGCATGAGTAGCTGTGACAGTTATTGTCAAGATATTATGACAACACTATTATGTTGCTAGAACTGAAGGCATCCCAGCAATCTGTTAAGGTTAACCTAACTCATGGCAATGGGGTTTATGACTCATTCATGTTGCCAGGTGTGATTGATAAAATATTCATTAGTTACACTTAGCTTGTATAGCATAACTCTTCTGACATTCTGTTAAGTTAAAAAAAAAGTTCATTTTAATTTTAAGTTGCTAGATCTGTGTGGCTGTGCTTCCTCATGCTTGCCAATATCAGGAGAGATGTAGTCATGTACACACAATGAGTGTCAGAAAGTTCTCCAGATTAATCACAGAACAAATAAGTATATATAAGTCCTTTGAATGCCTTATTTACATTTTCTGAGACACCTGGTCTAGAAAATAACCTTTGTCCTTACTTATCCTTAGGATGTTGTTTAACATACAGATAGCTTACTAAAGATGTCCATTACACATCCATCTAATCACTATTGTTTTAAACATAAATAAATGTAAATGTAGGTCAAAGGACACAAAATGGGGAAGAATGGCACTTCAGAGCAAGCCACAGGAAGTATTTTTTTTTTAAACTAATACATTCCACCAAAGAATGCCCCTGCAAGGGGTTTCAAATCACAAAGACAGCATTCACAATGGAATGATCATGTGGTGCCATTCAAGACATGACACCCCATTTCAGTCGTCCAATGCCTATGAGCCTAATGCAGACATCTAAGTATTTGTCCCTTATCTACCCAGGTGGAGGGCCATAGAAACCCTGCCACCACTCATGAACCTTGCTAACATATGCATAATATCCAGACCCCAAATTTATCAGTTAATCACAAAGTTTGTTAATTTTGCACAGGTTTGGAATAGAGAACCTTATTAAATCACAATGAGTTGTATTTAACTTTTGTTTTTCAAAAAAGATGGCAGTTTCGTAAATAGGTGTAAACAGATTTCTTAAGACCACCCCTTTCTTTATTATATGGATTTAGACTAATTTAGTTCAACCTACAGTATGCAGTCACAGAACCGGTTATTTTTGTATACATTCACAGCACTTATTTCCATGTTCACACTGCCAACAAGTTAGATTATTTTTAAAGTTTGCAATCCAAGAGCAAGCATTCCTGCTCAAATTCCTTTGGCCTCTCCCCAGCACCACAAGTGTTTTTAAGAAGTAAACAGGTGGCCGTGTTTCCTCTGATGGCCAGTGGCATTAGGATACTTCCATATTTGGATGATGGTCTTTTTTTCTGGCTCCACCAAGGACTTAGCATAAAATACAAAGAAAAACATACCTTCACCATAGCATAAAACCAGATGTACAGATAAAGCCTGTCTGGCACTCCAGTGGGATACATCCACAGCAAAATATCCTCGGCAGATATAGATACCACCATGGGGGTCTGGTATTGAAATCTTTTTCTCTTCCTTTTGGGGATAGACGGAGTGGGTTTCCTTAAAACAACTTATATTTTTAAATTCACTTTATCAGCTTATTGACCTTGCAGGCATCATGGAATTGTATTAAAAAGTGAAGATTTGTATAGATATAAGCCTTTTTAGTTTTTATTTTGATAATTATGGCTTATAGCTGACAAAAATCAATAACCCAGTATCTCAGCATATTAGAATATTTAATTTCGAGTTTAAATATATTTCTCAGTCTAGTTCAGTACACACATGAGGAAGACTACTGAATTCACACTTATCCAGAAGCCAATCATTGTGGAGGGATAGTCACAGAAGTCATTGCTAAATGGGGCTGGCTTTTTGCAGAGTGCTGTATTGAAGAATGCTTATGGAAAACTGTGTGGAAGGGAAAGGTATGGTAGGAGAAGATGCACAACCAACAGGGAGAGCTACACATGGAGTGGATTTAGGCTGGAGTCAGAGCATCAAGAGACACTATGCACATACAGTACGTCTTCAAGAAATAGGCTACAAAAAAAACATTCCTGAACCAGACATAATGTCAGAAGCATCCTACATGGGGTAAGAAGAAAAAGAACTGCACTGTTGCTCAGTGGTCCAAAGTCAGATAAAAGTAAATTTTACATTTCATTTTGAAGTCAAGGCTCCAGAGTCTGGAGGAAGATTGGAGAGGCAGAGGACTGAAGTGGCGAGAAGTGTGATGTTTCCACAGTCAGTAATGATTTGGAGTACCATGTCATCTGCTACCATCAGGCCACTGTGGCTTTTGTGACTTTTACCAAGTCCAACATCAACACAGTAGCCTATCAAGAAAATTTTTTGAGCACATCAAGTTTGACTTGTCTGACAAGCTTAACATAAATCCTGATTTCCTTTTCCAAGAAGGAATTGGCACTTGCGCACAGTACCATAATATTACTGTGCTTGATTGGCCAGCCAACATGCCTGACATGAACACCATAGAGAATCTATGGGCAATTGTCAAGAGGAAGACGAGAAACATATTAATATTACAAAATAAATTTGACTTTTTATTTTTGCCTTAAATTTTTTCAAGATGCACTGTATAGACGGACACTCTTCTACCCTACCACTTTAATCACCCTGTATCTTGTACTCATAACCTCATTTAGAAGCCTGTGCTGCTGTTTACCTGGAAAATATACCATACAATATACTTTATCCAAATTTAGCAAAATAATTATGGCCCTTGTAGTGTAGAAAGCATGCTGATGATCAGACCTGACTTATACATACCATGTTGCACTCAGTTACTCATAGGTAATGCTTAAAATACAATTCAATATTTATAGACCGTAATTGCTGGAGCAATTATTTGCACAAGCAGACACATTTTCATTGGATTTTATACGAATGCCATCATTTACATTTAAACATTACATTTAAACATTTACTTCTATAAATACAATTTAATATTTTTCTACTACAGTGGTATTGTTATTTAGCTTGAAGCTGTATATAAAATGAAGCTTTATATAAAATTGCACACAATAATGTCTGTTAACAAACAACAAATATTGAGTAATTTTAAAAGCTATTATGTTCTTTAATGCAAAAAAAAAAAAAAAAACGGATGTGAGACTTCAATAGATGTAGACCATCAATAGTTGGTATGTCATCCAAATTGTGAAATTAAAATACTTGAGCTAAAGCAACTTCAGAGGCACCCGGGTTGTTTTTACAGAAAAATGTAAGAAACAAACATTAAAACCTCGAGAGAGAAAAAATAAAAATCTGTGACCTCAGCACAATTTAGCACAGAACTGACCAAACAAATCTTGATACCCAAGTATCAGCACAATATTAGTACTGTGTATGCAAATGTTCCCTAATAAATAATAAGAATTAAGCACTTCTATAAGTTGTTCTGGATAAGGACATCATCCAAATGCCACCAATATAAATTCAATACATTAGGTAAAAAGATATAATTTTTGATAAAAAACACAATATAAATGATTCTCGGCTTAAAATTCCATCAAGGCAAGCTGATGAAACAGGACATATGTCAATAAAGGAAAAGAGTAAATATTACTCTGTTCATGGATTTAATAATGACTCATCTGAAACTTGGACAAGAAACACAAACACAAGTAAAGTATTATGTCAGAATATTTCAAATCCTCCATTGTCTTCACATATTCTGTACTAGCATGGTGTGCAAATAGCATCATTTGCATTTAAATAATTTTAATTAAAAAAAAATCACTGATGCACAAAACATTTGCAAACTAATGTTTGAAAGAATTCCAATTAAAATATAAACTTGAACATAAAAGAACTTTCTTTGCTAAGTCACATTCTTCTTACCTTTTCCATGCAAAGGACTGATGAGGGCAACACTACATTTTAGAACTCATGCTTGCGCTTTTGCACCAAAAACACAATCCAATGTTATAGTCCACCATCAAATCATGCATTCATACTTAATGGTAAATAACCACAATTTTCTACACACACTACACACATTCAGGCATGCATTAACTAGACCTGGACATTTTTCACTTATCGCTATAAAACTTTCTGAATTGTATTTCCATTTAATTAAACATATAGGATAGATGCTCATTTTCAATTGGCATTCTGATATTTATCCTGGTATACAGCTTAGAAAAAGCAATCATCTTTTGCTGAATCCATGCTACAGAAAATAACAATATATATACAGTATTATTATTATTATTATTAATAATAATAATAATAATAATAATAATAATAATAATAATAATAATATAGAGAATGTTGGGGTGTTTTTAGGATTTTTTAATGTCAGGTTTCGTTACTTCCAGTATGTGATTCTGCTTCCAATACTTAAATGAAAAACAGCCACAAGATGCCAGCCATGAGGGCCCTGCCCTACACAATACATTTCAGTCATAAAAACGAGCAAACAAACAAAAGAATTAAGGAAAAACAGTCACAACGAACAAACAAAAAACCCTAAAGAATCTGAGTATAATGTACATTATAGAAAATCCATCATTCACACACAGGGTAGTTTATCTTGCTGTAACATGCTACTTTTTTATTCACAGTTCTTTGTCCCACTTTTGGAATAGTTCATCTTCCAAATTAGATATATTCATGCAATATGGGACTTAAAAGGTTCACACCAAGTAAAACTTTTATAAACAAAAAAAAAACTATTATATTATCTGCACCCCAAATAACCACACTCTAATCATAAGCATTGTAATGTTTGTTAGATTCATGTTAATGGGAAAATTGTCTGAGATTTAATCTGTGTAAATCTACCCATAACAATAAGTGATGTCAATACTCTTTATAGTCATGGCTAAATTTTGTCACAAGAGTCAAGAAAGTATTAAGCATTTTCTCCATAAATGCTTAAAATCCATAAAGCAGATAGTTCCACTGAGACTATTGTATGTAGAGGTGGAAAAATATTGCAGACTGTACCTTTGAACACTGAAATAAAAGATAGGGAAAAAAAGATGTTCCTACTTCACATTAGTACTTGACAGATACAACAAACATGTGTCACACTGCACAAATCTTAATTACATGGTTACAATAAAATATCTTGCATGGCACTTTGTAATGCCAAAATGGAGTGTGCAACAGAACAGCACTGATAGGAGACTTTAGTTAAAGCTACAACTAATTTTAGATCTATATTTATTTACTATTCAGTGAGTCAGTGTTGGGTCTTACAGAGGTAAACATCACAGAGGAGACCCTTTGGCACTCAGGAGCATAGTTTGTTGTTTCTGGTCCAGATGAGAATGATATGGATCATAACAAATGAGTGTGCATGTAGTAATCACTGCAGTGTAACTTTTCTTCAAATTAGGAAGCATGCGCATGTTCCACTGAGTGCTACCTTAATCAGTCTACCAGACCTTTTTACCTGAGACCTCTATTTATATCTGAAATATAAGACTAATCGTATTCATTGCCTATTTTTATGAGGTCTAGAATGAGAACTTATTTAATAAAAAGAAAAATAGTTTACAATATGTGTGCTTCTACATCTTAAGGGTTTTTCCTTGTTTATCTATGTATTCCAAAAACCAATCAAAAACTTATTTAAAAAAAAATGGTTTTAGATTGGAAAATTTGGGAGTGGTTCCTACAAAATGACGGTCACTTCCTGATAACCAACTAAAATAAAAAACAAGGCTATGTAAGGGAGATAGCTTTCTATGAAACAAAAATGTTCAAGTATGTGCTATTAACAGTATATTTAAAACCTTTCTGCCATAATTCAATCTTTAAGGTGCCTTAGATGTGCTATGGGAAATTACATTGGAAACAAAAATACAAGTGTCTTTCCTCCAAACATAAGACTACAATTCTAAAACTGGAAACATACAAAATACTGCAACCACTTGCAACTAGTTTCTTAAAAAAAATGGCACATGTTAATTTGTTGTCCTTTTACATTACAACAGAATTAGTCTGGATAAACTAAAGTGGAGGAGAAAACTGAGTATTATACTTCCAAATGTACATCAGCCATTTCCCATAAGTTTAAAAAATATATATATAGCTAAACATAACAATATTGCAACTGTATCATAGATACCCAACAGAGTAGAAAGTGATAGCTTGGTAATGTGCTGGTGGTTTTAGTAGTTGTATGCGTTTGGGCATCACAGATGTAATTTCTGTTTTCTTACATATCAGCATAAAAGGGCAAAAGCTTTGTTTTAAATTATAAACTACTTAAAATATAAAAACGATATGAAACACCCCAAACCAATCCATTTAACACAGTGTTAGAGGGCAAGCAACATATTAACTCAAGGTGAAGGCAGCAAATAAACTGCACAGCATTTTCTGGTGAATGAATATGACAGCTGAGAACATGGCAAAAAATTAATAAGAGTAGGATAGAGAAGGTCTAACATACAACCAAAGTTAAAGATTTTTGGACACAACTTTGCCACCACTGCATCTTATGGAAATTTCAGGCACTGGTATTTGGGTTTAAAACGAGCTTGTGGAGGGTGTGCTCAGCCTCTTCCCAATATAGACCCTATAAAAAACAGAGCAGCATTATATTACACCATAATGTTGGAAAACATGAACTCTATTAAATGTGCTTATCTCATAGGTACCAATAATCTATCACTGCTTTCTTACAACTAATTTAAAATAAAACAGGCAACTTTCTAATATGCCATGAGACTTACCCCAGTCCTAGGGCGAGGATGTGAGAAAGCAGAAGGGAGGGAATGAACACTTTAAGAAATTCAGCTGAGAACACTCCACCTTTCTTCATAGCGCCTGTCCTTCTCATACTAAGAGAAACCGATCCTGAGCGTTTTGGGTGCCGAAACTGGAACTCCCTGAGCAAAACAGGTCAGTTCATACTTATTTATGTTGCATATATTTACATGAGTCACAAATTTTCATAACAAACAGAGAAGACCCTTTATAGTAACAGTTTAGTTTGTAATGGTTGCTTATCCAAAATGAATAGGTTCAATATTATTATTATTATATTATAACATTAGAAACTGATACACTGTAATCAATCTAAAATAAACTAGAAATACATAGATATTCAGTGAAGACAAGGAGTAATATAAAAAGATTATGTGCATATAAAAAACACAATTATAAACACATAGCAATGCCTCTACCATATTTGACAGGTGATTATTCTGTTATCTCTCTGATAGGTCTGTTTTTTTCCAGCCAAATGTTGGCCTACTTAATTAGCTTCAACACTTCTTTTAAAACACATATAATATGTTCCCTTGAACAGCTACCAAATGCGAATTCAACACTTTGAATCAAAATTTTATTTCCTTAACCTGTCATAAATTAATGCAATAGGCCAATTGTCCAATTACTTATCTTTCCTCATTTCATCACTTTACAATTGCAAAAGTAACAGGCATTCAGTAGAAACTGTACTTTCAGAATTAAAATCTTTTCATAGACTGGCAATATGCAATGTAATATTCTCACATGATACCAGGTGGTGGCAGTGTGCCACAACTCAAAGTTCAAATAAAATAACCAGTACACTCAGTGTACTATTTTGCCAACATTTTTTTTTTTTTTTTTTAGTTATTGTGAGTGACCTTGATGGCCCTGTAACTACAGCATCCCCATCATTAAGCAATTCATTTTATTTAAATGCTTCAAACATTTGTTGGGCCCAATAAGCTGTGTATATTAATAGTGAATACCCATACAGCCATTCTGTTTGTATTCAAAAATTTACTTAATTATTTAATTTGTTTTTATAAAATACGCTCTCTTTTAAATTATTTGCCCAACTGTAGGCTATTTTAAATGTTCTGAGCAGGTAAACCTCCTAAGACCTCTTAAGAATGTCCTCATATGAGGACATGACATTTTATCCCAACTTAATTGTCTATATATACTGATCCTTGTACCATCCTCATATAAGAACTGTATAATTATTTTGTCAAGCTTCTTCCTGGTTGAAGACATTGATTAAATTTATAGTTATCAGCTATAAATAAAGAGAAACAATTAGTAGAAATTCCAATGTACACAAGATTAGAGTCCGGGTTTCAGGAGGTTTTAAAGATAGTCTTGGCCATCATGTCCAGTTGGATTGATGTTCAGCAATAAATGCACATTCTGCTCACAATTTTGACATGCTACGGATTTGTAGGAACATAATCCCTTCGTAAGTTGGGGTCTATCTGTACTTTAAAGCCTATGAAAATTAATGGACTATGCAAGAATGCCAATAATTTGTTTTTGGTTTTATTGCAATTCACTGTGATGTGTACAGGGGCAAAATTTATAAAAATCTGTCACGGACAAAATACTTAAAATACAAAATGCACAGCCTGAAGAGGTTGTGGAGGTTGTGGCTTAATTTTAGGTGTAACTATATAGTCAGGTTAAAGTGCAACATATTCCCTGTGACACTGCTAAATGGTTCAAACTGTTCACTCACTTGGGAGGAATATTTTCAGGCCGACTGGACCAGTCTGCTACCCAGCTCTCCCCTTTAACCATGAGAGTGTCTTCCTCTTTGTCCTTGTCCTGACTGTCATCCTCTGACTACAAGGGCATAGGAAAAAAATAAAGTGTTGGAAGAAAATTGTATATCATTAAATTAAAAATAAATAGTGTGACCTGACAATAATCACAATTCATTTATTGATGTCTGGCAGTATAAAGGAAATGATAAAAATGCAAACATCATACCTGACAGTCTTTCTCACTGGGCATCTCCACATCGAAGGTAATCAGGCCTTCATCATGCTCAGGAGTGTGGGGTCTTGGAGGGCTAAACACACCAAACACAAGGACCAGTGTGATTCCAAGGAAATTACAAGAAAAATCAAACAATATGAAAATGAATTCTAGAATAATTTTTCTTTAGAAATTTTACTAGAATCTCGTTTGACAAAAGCTGCCATCAATGTATTTAATAAGCTAAAAATATTAGATTTTTTCAGTTACACCAAGTCATTTTGTTTATTGCATCCATAATATCTGACGCAAAGAATGGACAGTGATTACTACTGACAGCAGTCACCTGTCTTTTCCTCAGGCTCTTACCTATTACATGATGACCCACTAGGGCTAGACTCATGCTGGGCATCGAGCAGGATTTTTTCCATGTCTCCATTATGGATGGAAGAGGATGAGGGGACATGCTCAAGTCCTCCAGACAGACTCTCCTCCTCTACTTCCTGCACAGCCTGCAGAGGTTGTGGAGGTTCAGTCTCACCCTTATTCATGTTGGCCATAGAAGCAGCCAGGCTTGGGATCAGCTGCTGCCTTCCAGGCGCCATGTTCCCATTCAGTTCCAACTCCACCCAGGACCCTGAGGAATCAACCAAGCTGTTGACTGTAACAGAACCTTTAACATTAAAATAGACAGAATTTTTTTATATAAAGTCTGGGTGACTGGGATTATGTCTAAACTTTATATCAGAATTCCAGTCACCTAGAACACACTACTGCAAAACATTTAAACATAGCAGTTTTTGGCCCATATATGTAATAACATTATTGCTTTAGTAGTATCAAACATTGAATGTATTTTTCTACTGATGGGAATTAGTCAATTATGATTTGACGGAGTGGTAAAGTGCTCGCCCTATCAACCAGAGATCCAGGGTGATGCTGTAACCTCTCGCAGCCGTAGGTCTAGAGAGAGCTGATTGGCCGAGCTCTCTCAGAGGGGAGGGATGAGAGGTACTTAGTGCTCCCACATTAATTACGGCTCTACAGCCAATCAGGGGCGTCTGTGAGCTCGCGCAAGCGGAAGGAGCACATAGCGCTGTCCTCCGAGTTGTGTTACGCCGCTCCCAACGGTGCATGAGCAAGCAGTTCGAAAAGATGCTGTCGGCTGGCGTCACGTGGTTTGGAGGAAACACATGATAGTTCTCGGCCCTCCCAACTGAGTGTTAATGTGGGAGCCTTAATGTGGGAGCCCCCTAGTGACAGGGAGCAATTGGACGCAACTAAAATTAGGGAGAAAATGGGGGAAAAATTCCCCGCCCCCCCCCAAAAAAAAGATGTACCGTACATACGCAAGTCATTCATAAATTGTCATAATTTTAATAAAAATCTGTTGGAAGAAAATTAACATTTGGGTGTGATCTGTAGAAAAGACAGTGCCCTTTATCTCTCATCCCTTGTTTTTCTATCTCTCCTTTAACAATGCTGTGGGACCTTCTGTGTTTGTCCACAGCCCAGTTGCCATAGAAGTGTACGAGTCTAGCATTCCTCCGGCTTTTCATCTGAGGGACATCAGTTGTCACCTTGCATTAAAACAATAAAATGCTCTAGGATACACTCACCCCAGTTACCTAACAAAAAACTAGTAAGCCAGATTCCCCTGTGCTATTCTGTTCTTTTACTGGAGTCCACAAATTCACTTTTTTCTTATTAAGCCATGTACCCTATCAAGTTTTTGTTATCCACCATCACAAACAACTCCAACTATTGGATGTGTGTGAAATAAAATATATAGCAAAAAATCTAACAATACTGCTCAGTGGAAACAGCATTGTATTGACATATCGCAAACATTATGAAATCACTAATAGAATTGGAGAAAAATGCTGTTTGGCTAGCCAGTGTTTGCACAGGTAACTTTGTCTCAGGTGTACCGTCACACATCATCAACTTTTATGATATACTACAAGGTAAACCTCTAGTTCACTATAGGATAAATATCATATCATGCTTTTTCAATATAAATATGTTTATCTACAATTTATTAATTTTTGAATAGTTCCCATTTTTATACACCTTGTGTATTTATTTAATCTTATGACTGAAAGTCTTTTTAATTAACGCAATGTAGTCCAGTACAGCATAAATATTAATTGTCTATTTAAAATGTAACAGCAAACTTTTCAGGAATGAGAGAGACAACCTTTCTCCCTTCTACACCATACATGATTTACTGTCCACATATAATGAATTTAGCTTGAATATGTCCAAATTAATGTATAAATTAATGTAATAAATACTATCTACAAGCTCAAAGTACATCTTCGGACACCTGCTTTACTATGATATGTATCAAAAAACAGTAAAGAAATCAAGGACAGAAATACTATAATGAGTTATTTGGGTCAGATCTTCATATTCATGCTCATGTAAATAGATTCTGCGAGGAAATGGCAGGCTCATTTCAAGTGATCATTTCAATGGATAAGGGAGTACCCCGAATAGCAACAAACCTCTATGTTTAAAGACCCTTATAAAGTTTGTAAACAAAAGATCACATCCACAGGGGGCTCTCCTCTTTTGGGAGTCTTTGAAGTGGATAATTTTTTTCTTGACATTACAATTTGATTAGGTGTAAAATGTTGTTAATTACATTACACCATTACAATGAAAAACATATTTACCCCATAGAGAACAACATATGAAGTAATAATTTACAAAATAGTTGTAAGAGCCTATGATTGTTTATGCCTCACATTGAAATAAAAAAGCCAAAATCCTCTTATGGTTGTAACCAGCAGGCCTGGTCTGGGTCAACATTAAAAGTTAATTGTGTAGACATGATTTTGACCCAATTTTAAAATATTGCAATAACTGATCTTATAATACAACACAGGTAATTCAAAATAAGAAGAAAACAAGCATTTCCACCTTTTTAGGTTCATAATAACCAACAGCATTATTTGTAAAGTGTTAAATAAGTCACTAGGTTGTGGTGTCAAAGTCTTTGTCTGAGTTTTGCCCATATATATAAACTCATAAAACTGTGTGTGTGTGTGTGTATATATATATATATATATATATATATATATAGCTTAATGTTTTACTGATGTTAATCCTTGTTTTATTTTATTTCATATTAATAAAATTATTATATTCTCCACTTACCTTAACGAAAGGAAGGGGAACCTGGCAGAACTTGTAAATAAAATGTATACTGTATGTCAGGTCTCGTAATATAATTTAATTGGTGAGAAACATTAATAGATTGTGTATCATCATATAGGAATGATAATATGATGTTGCACAAGCAGAGAAGCTACTGCTGCTATCTTTCAGACAAATAATGTGGATACATCATTTATAACATGGGTCAAAGGAATTGTGGGATACTCCAGTGTTTAATTTGAAGTCTCCTTCAGCTAGCGTGTGCTTTCTCTTAACTGAAATTTATCATTATTAATCTTGCTCTCTACTTGGATAAGAGATCTCTGGAAGGTGAGCTAGATGATCGCCCTATAAGAAATTAATTCACAAACCTATGTCCCTGAAAAAAAGAAAACAATTTTGAATAACCCTGCTGAAAAACCCAGTTTGTTATAAAGAGCTACCACCTGCTAAAACACAGACTGTAGTGTAGTGGAGAGTGTAGTGAAGAGTGTCAAAACTGTAGATGGTAAAACTCTAAAATGCACCTACTTAAGCAACATGACAGATATTTACAGAAAGTAACACAACTTTAAGGTGATTAGGTAAGATTGTAAGCTGGCTAGACCAAGGATTTATTATTTTAATCACCTTATTTCTTAGCACAAATATATATCTGAAGAGTATTTAGCAAATTATTGTTAACAATGCAGCATGTTTAACCACTAATAATAATGTAGGTCTATATGGTGAGTAAAAAATTTTCAGAATGTGAGGACATTTATCCTGTTTCTGGACAAAAATAACAAAATCAAATTCAACATTGACTACTGTGAAAAACAAACTTTCTGTGACAACATAAAGGCTCTTAAAACCCAATAATTTTCCAAACATTTAACAGTTCATATGTTTAAACTTCTAGAAGGAAGTAAAAACGTGTATTATTTGGTGTAATTTTGGTTTATAGCATTTAAAGAGCCTTTGCCAGTGTTCGAAATCAAAATATATAATACAGTGAGAGAGACTAGGACATTTAACAAGAAAAAATAAGCAGAATACTCAGTTTCTAAGCTTGAATTTGTACAGTTGCCTAGTCATTTACAACTACCCCCTCCCCAACTACCCTTGTTTTGTTTCAGCCTAGCTCCGCCTTTCACAGCATGCTAATACACTATCTCACACCAGATAGGTCTACAGTCTGTCAATAATCACCCGTCACAATGCAAAGCCACATGTTTACATGTTCACCTCGTATTTCTATTGGTTTATCTTTATGACGAAATCCATACCCGCCCCCCAAACCGCCCTGTCTGAAAGAGAAGGAAATTCCAGCCTATGTGGAACAATAGACGTTGCATAATACTATTTAATACCAATAGCAGGCATTAAGAGACTAAACAGCATCAAAACGTACACCAAATCGTGTTTTGCTACAAAAACGGTTACCAAAAAAACTTTACCGTTCAGGCCTGGTTCTTCATTGTTGTTCCGCTGCACGGCGTCTGTGGCAGACATATTACCTCTCCTGCACACGGGTCCGTCAACACAGCGGAGCGTGTGCACTCTCGTGAACGCGCAAACGCTGCGCGAGCCCCCGCGGGCCCGCCTGACCTGCAACGTCATCACGTGGTCGCAGAACCGACATTCATCAAAACACCTCAATGGGTTGCGAGAGGGAGAGAGGGAACGTCTGCACCATCCATTACAGAAATATATATATATATATATATATATATACAGTATATTGTTATAATAGTCCTCATTTCCCTTAATAATATATCCCTTTTAACGTTATAATAGAACTTACCCTCAGTTCCTTCATGACATCTCAGAGTACTATGTGCCTTGCTTTCAGAGTGATCTCTGTGGGCTGGCTGTCTCTTGGAGACAGTAACAATGGTCTTGAATTTCCTCTATTTGTAGACTGTCTGACAGTGGTTTGGTGAAGTCTAAACTATTTAAAGAGGGTTTTGTAGCCTTTTCAGCCTGATAAGCATCCACTATTTTCTGAGGTCCTCAGAAACATCTGTTGTTTGAGTCATGATACACAATTGTCAATCTATTAATGGAAACATCTGATGCTGATTTCAATTTCATATTTACTGATAATTCACACACTTTTACCACACACATATATGCTATTCAATAATGTTCCTTAATAAATAAATGACTAAGTACAATATTTTTGTTTAATTTGTTTAATTAGTTTCTCTTTTTACTCTCAGGAGGTGAGAAAATCAGATGTTGGTTTAGGTCACATTTATTTAAAAAAAAATACAAAAAAATCAAGAGTTTACAACAGTGGTTGGTGATTCTAGGATATTTTAAGTGGGGTGGCAAGTCGGGGGCGAGGGGGGGCATGGTAAATTAGATTCAATTAACAATATATAATGGCTTAGAATATATGAAACATGATTTCCAAAACCTTGAGCAATGCCCCATGCCCTAATATGGGTAGTATTAAGACAGCGCTCTGATCCAATGACGTTTGGCATTTTCAGGTTGACAGTACATTTGCCAAATGATGGTGGTGGTGGTGGTGGCATATTTCAGAAAAAGTCATATTTCAGTTGCCACCCCATGCCCCACTCTAGAATTGCCCCGGTTTACCATCACCACTACATAAGTCACCAGTTTCAACATACAGAAATTCCCCAATGCAATGCAATTTATTATAATTTTATATTTAATAATTTATTATTATTATTATTTTTATATTATAGCAAAATAGGATTAAAATTGCATGCACAATTGACTTTATAATATGCTCAATTCACTGGTTAGGAAAAGACAGACAACACATAAATATATGTGGGACAACACCTGTACAGACTAGGGCTGGAGAGTACATTAACTTTTTACAGTGTAGCACAGCAGGGAGGAAAGGGCTATTTTTCATTTAAGCTCTAAGTAAAGATACATTTTACAGTTTGTTTTTTATTATTGCATCGCTTGTAGTAATTGAAAAGTACAATGCCAAATGTACAAATGTATGGTGGTAATGGTAAATGTAAAATTAAATCATTAAATAAATCTTAAATTAATATTGGTAATATACACACATTGTGACCCTGTTTTATTTATTAATTTATTTAAATCTCACTCTGTTTCTTGTGGTTGGAAAAATTATGTTTGGGAAAATAAATTGTTGCATAAATCTTTGAATAAACAGCTGTAGTAAAAATTGAACGACAGATGTAAGTGCCTAAGACCTTTGAATGGTCTTGTATGTTTTCTTGCATATCACAGTATGAGATAAAGACTGCTTTTTGACAGTGTGATTCTGCACATTCCCTGATATGTAAAAGATGGGAACTCATTAGATTGTACCACAGGACCCAATCACTTCTAAGGTCTACAACATAAACAGGACTAATTACACCTCGCAGAGTATATTACATATAAGTCAAAAAACTTTTAGAGAGTAAAATGTTGCTTTTTTTTGGATCACCTACTGATGTAATAATTACTTATGCACATAACAGCACAGTGTGACTGCTTTGGATGTGGTAGGATTGTCTTAAGGTTTGGGTTAGTGTTATACTACCTGGCTGCAAAATTCACATTGACAGTTAGAATAAACTTTACATACAATAGATATAAATAAAAATATAATTAATGGATTCATTGTTTGTTCTGTGTGAGTCATTGGAGGTCTCCCAATACCCACAACCTTGAGGTAGTTTTAATCCTTCAGTTTTTTATACTGTCAAATTTAATTGAATTACTGGTGCACATGGTGATACAACTTAATCTTAATAATCGAATATGACAGACAGGAATTTCCATCATCAATCATCTAGCTTGTTACTATAATTTGAGTAAAGATGAGACAGAGAAGCTGCTCTGTAAAATATTTTATCTGTGGTATCACCGTAGTCTTTTTGATTCAATATACTTTTTACAACTTTGCAGTGCATCCGTCAAAGGTTAGTTAGTTAAATGATAAACATTCTATATACACAAAAGCAAAAACATATAAAAATGTTAATACATATTATTAAAAGAAAATAAATAGACATAAATCCATAAATAAAACTCCAGAATGAAGTAATGGTAAAGTAACAACCATCATCCAAAAAGAACACTAGCATCACCTCATGGTGAAAAAACAAACAAACAAACAAATGCATCAAATCACATCCTCAAATTTAATCTACCTTATCGCATATACCACATTTTACTCTGCAACCAAAACTTCCACTTCAAAAGACTCACCTGTACCCTCACAAACCATGAATATCATGTTTGATATTAAAGGGGCATGGGACATGGCTTGGTATCACTTTATTTTACTTTTTGATTTGTGTCCCTTAATAAAAAAATTGGATGATGTACAGCTACTGTATAAGGAATTTAAAAAAAAAGCACAGTATTTAAACACAACAGCCTGTTCAATAAGACAGGACAAGACATGGTAACATAAAGCACAAAAGAATATGAATCCCTGTATTAAATGGCCAAGGGTCATGACATAAAAACAAGCAAAAATAAATTGTCATTTTTGATAATTGGTCAGCCGCAGAGGGCAAATGAGCAGATGCAGTCAGTTGAGCCTGTACTTATACATGTGTCTGACTTATACCTATAAGCATGTATTAATTAGTTGAAAAAGTAGAATCAACACCAATCTAACCTAAAGTGACATGACAAGACATTAGCTAAGACAGAAATGATCTAAATGAACATATGTTACTTTACATTTAGACAGTAAAACATGGACTTTTATCCATTTTTGCATAATTTCATTCACTGGCACACAAAGTTGTCTTCAGCAAAAAACAAAACGTAACAAAAAAATACTGTACGAATGTAACTGGTCAGATGTCTACATATTTTTGGCCATATAGTGTATGTGGTGCAGCATGTGCTGGTCAGACCTCCAGCACTGCTAAACTCACAGTGCCCACCATGAAGGACAGGGTTTTTTCTGGAATGTTTCACAGCTGAAAATGTTTCCTACTGGGTAGCAGTACATCGGGGTACTGGCAACAATATCGCAAGGGTACGACTTCTCTTTCAGTGGGCACACACAAATCTTTGATTTCAGGTACAAACAAATTTTATGCTCTCCCTTCTAAAAGGGTAGCGCGAGAGTAGCGTTATTCCTGTAGCGGACAGTCTGGGTGCTGCAGGCGGAGATAACCAGCCCCCGGCCCCGGCATTAGAGCCCTCACAGCGGGGCGAGTGGGTGACGACTCGGCGGCATACTCGTTCAGCCAAAGCTAACGCTAAGGCTAG
>JAQMYJ010000040.1:17844976-17866958 GCA_030014305.1 Clarias laeviceps | reverse complement strand
TATCAAGGTTCTGGAGTGGCCTAGCCAGTCTCCAGACCTAAATCCAATAGAAAATCTTTGGAGGGAGCTGAAACTCCCCGAAACCTGACAGATCTAGAGAAGATCTGTATGGAGGAGTGGGCCAAAATCCCTCCTGCAGTGTGTCCAAACCTGGTGAAGAACTACAGGAACCGTTTGACCTCTGTAATTGTTAACAAAGGCTTCTGTACCAAATGTTTTGACTCAAGTGATCAAATACTTGTTTGACACAGTAATTCACAAATAAATAGTTTAAAAAATCATCATTTCCGGATTTTTCTTTTTAGATTCTCTCACTGTGGAAATACACCTATGCTGAAAATTGTAGACCCCTCCATGATTTCTACGTAAGAGAACTTGCAAAATCACAGGGTGACCAAATACTTATTGACCTCACTGTATATATATATCTTAAGGTAAATATCTGAAAGCATTGAAATTAGATACAGTTATTGTAAATCAGCTTACGTTTGTGTATATAATGTGTTTAAGTCTCTCTTTTCATTAAGTGAAATTCAGGTCTGTATTGCAGGGGTAAATTAAAGTTTGATAATTGTAAGTTTGCCTCAGGTCCATGCATAGAACATAATGTAATGTGTTTAATCAGCAGTTTTATCATGTCTATGTTAAAGAGCAACAATCCACTTAAATGCAAGTACAGTATTGACTCTGACATTACCCTGAATCTTGATATGCACTACTGGTACAAGATGCAGGGTAATATCACAGACAATACTGAATTTCTTCTTCTTTCTTCTTATAAGTGGATTCTCATCTTTTTCGATTATTTTAGAACAGTAGGTTTTTCATTGTGGCCTTACAGAGTACACCTTTTTTTCTTGTTTCCCTTTTTTCTGTTTTACTTGTTACCATCTATGAAGAACTGTACACTATCGTTATATTTCTGGTGGATATATCTATAGTATTCGCTAGCTAGGTCAATTGTCTTGTCAACATGTTTGATCATTAGTAATTTCAAATCAATATTTGGTGGTTCTAATATACAGAGGGGTATAACAGGCCATCCTGCAGTTGGACAAACAACAAGTAATAAACTTTATTAAAGTAAGTATGGCCCTGTGGAAAAGGATGTTACTTTGGGAAAGGCTGTTCTGGGAGAAAAGGGTGGGGGAGGGAATCCTACCCAGTATTACTATTGTGTTCCTAATAAACTAATCAAAGGGTTTAAATAAGTGAGGGTTTGATTTCCTCCTGAGGTCTGTGTTCATGGCGTTTGCATGTTCTCCTTGTTCTTGGTGGGTTTCCTCTCACAGTCCAAAGACATGCAGATTAGGCTAATTGGTGTTCCCGAATTGCCCATAGTGTCAGAATGTGTGTGTGTGCCCTGCGATGGATTGGCATCCCGTCCAGGGTGTACCCCGACTTGTGTCTTCAAGCCCCCCACCCCCCGTCACGGCATTTTCCCAAAAATGTAAAAGGGTTAGACAGGTTCTCCTGAAAGGGTTTACCTAATATTTTAAGAGTAATCAGGATAGTCAACGATGCATGCGGTGTTCAGGATAGACGTGTTTTTTTCCTACTCAACATCGCCACCTGGCGGTTACTTACAGGAGTAACCTGTTCATGTCCAGCTTTGTGTTGATCACACAGCAGCAGTCCGCTGCTCTCCGTCTTTGTCCTCAAGGCAATTGCGCGCTCTTGCCTTGAATGTAACGCTAGCTAGTTTTTTTTTCTTTCTAGACGAGTATTTTGAGCCATCATTTTCTAAAGACTGTTAAAAGATCAGAAGAATTCAAAGATGGTGTTAGTACACGTTGGATACCTGGTTCTACCCGTTTTCGGCTCAGTAAGAAATAGAGGTATTTATTCCGTTTACTTGTCTTAGCCATTAACATTAGCTGTGTACGAAATCTTCCAAAAATACCACTTGCTTGCTAACATAGCTAGCTACGAGCACTTCCCTAGATAAAAACACGTCGACCTTGGTGGTAATTCCGCTCTGGCTGTGAGCTAGCGATAAACACAATTCACCGTGGCTGTTTGCCCTCCTTGCTGGCTAGTGAGCAAGCGAAGCGACAAGGGAGGATTTCACATAATCGTTGCATGACCGATTTCTGTTTAGGGCAAGCTAATCTGTTAGCTAGCCAGCTAGCAGCTGAATGTTTTGAAAAACATAATACTTTATTTTTTTAGCACATTAATTTGAGCATTGTTGTTTTGTCTTTAGTAACTGCATATATATGTGTGTGTGCGTGTGTTTCATTGGTGTCTAATTTCCCCTTTAAGTGTTAATATTCGTGCGCGGCTAGCTAGATAGCTAGAGCCGCTAATAGACAATGAAGGCCTGAGACAGTAGCTTTTGGAGATTGTGTGGCTATTTGGTGTAGCTGATTTTACACGGCAATCCATTTGTGCAAACTGACTTTTCATAGATGTCGAACATTAACCGACCAGTTAAAATGTGAACATTGTGTTTGAGAGAGATCAGCATTCAAGCTGCAGTTCTTTGCAAAGGCCGCTAATCAGCTAGCTGTTCGGGTATTATTGTTTTTCAGCAAATAGTAGGTAACTATACGATCCGGCTTCCATGAAGTGTTTAAGTGCAATGGCATTTGGTTATTGGTCGCCAATTCCATAATTATTCCTACGCTTGCATTGGAGGACGGGGCTCACAGGGTGAGACATCCGCTAATTAGCTATCTAGCTAACTATGCTTAGCTTGCTCACATCGTCTACTAGCTGCCCGATTGACTAGCTAGCTGAGCGAATGTAGCTAGCTGGTTAACTAAGCTAGCGTGGCACTGATTTTTTTTTTCTTTTCTTTTTTTTAACCATGGAGTGGCATCAACGATTTCATTGTGCTTTTATTTCTGTTTCTTATTTCCTGTCTCATAGTATCGAGGCTGGCTCTACATTCTGCATTATCCGATCTTTGTCGTCCCCCCTCCATTGTGTAGCTAATGATCATCTGCTGCTGTGTGGTGTGGCCTCTGCCTGTTCTCTGCATTTAGCTGTTTTGTGATCCCCCTTCTTCATTTCCTCTTTCCATCCGAAGACGACATTGGTATTTGAACACCCAAGAACAGTGCTCCCCTATGTTAAAGATAAAAAAAAATAAAAAAAAACATTGAGCTAAAATGTGTTTCTCTATGTTAAGACATAGTTAACCCGTATACAGTAGCAATAGAGGAGTTGACTCATGTACATCCCTTCCAGCCTTGGTAGTCAACATGTGTAAATTCCTGTAAAGTGGATGCATTTTGCAGTTTCTTATTCGAAGAAAGCATCATGCCCTTCGTACTAGCAAAGGTGCATTGTACCCACCGGATGTGCTGGCATTATGTATTCATGTTTGTATGTTTAGTTAAAAATTGGACACATTTATAATTTTACTTCCTGTATCACAGGCTCCAAACCTTAGTCCTGGAGTATCTCCTGTCCTGTACATTTAAATTCTGCTCTCAACACACCTGATTCGGCTAATAATGTAAACAAGAACCATTCCAGAGTTAAATTAGGTGTGTTAGAGCAGGCAGAACACAATCATGTGCAGGACAAGTGGTATTCCAGGACCAGAGTTGGGCATCTGTAGCCTGTATGGCTATAAAAAGAAATGGTGTTAAATGAAGCTCTATTAAACAAGTAAGAAAACATGCTATGCTATGCGATGTAATGGCCGCACAAACGTTACACTGCACCTGTGTTTATCACCCAGACATGTGCCACATGGCTTTAACAACTGCCTACATAAGGCTCATCAATACACACAGCATAAAAATTTGCTAATTAATTAAGCCCTTTACTTGATCTCTGCACTAACAAATTCCAAAATGCTATCCATTTCACAGGGATGTTAATTTCCTGCACTGCTACAAATATCCTCTATTAGAGTGAAAATGTCTATTGTTTGGTTGTGGTTTCTCTACCTTTTGTTCTGATAATAGACTTCAGTGCATGAATCACATTATTCATTTTTTATTTTTATTCAACATTGATTAGATTCCAATGTAATCTTTCTGTAGAAAAGATGTACCCTGCTGTACTGTAATGTGCTGTAGCCAACACATCTGCTCATTGGATGCTGCTTTTGTTCTGTTTAACCCTGTACGGAGCATGGTGGGCCTTGCCTTTGGTCAATGTTGTTTTTATTTGTTGCATGGTGTTGTTATTATTATTATTATTATTATGACACAAATCCACACATACTAATATTTTTCAATAAAGAATATAGTATTTTTCCTAACCTCCAGTGTGCTTCTTGCTGATTTCCATTTATTGCCCCCTTCCCACCTCCTCCCTCCTGCTGTGACAAAGATAGATTCCTTGCTTTCTTCATCATGAGAGCTCACTGAGTTTATGTGGCCATTTATGTTGATTATTTAGGCACTTGAAGGTACAATGAGAACCCAGTGGTTCTGTAGACATTAAGTGTTTTAAAGAAATTAGAAAATTATTTGACTACTGCCTTGCATTTTTTATATATATATATATATATTAAAAAAAATCTTTTATTGCAAATCTTAAAAACAATTAAAATGGTGGCATTATGAAGAGTTAAAACAATGCCTTGAGGTATTTTAAGTCAGTTATTCCAAGTAAATGTCCCTATGCTACACTAACACCTGGAAGACATTTTGGCAGTGTGTGTGTGGGATTTCTTTACAGATAAATAAATATAAAACAAACTTGGGACACAGATGGTTTAAATAAATAATTCATCCAGTTCGCTGTTTGCCAAAGGACATACATTTATGTAGCACATTTGGCAAACATAAAATCATTATGAAACAATCAGGTTTCAGTTATTCAAGATGTAAATTGGGTTATATTAACCTGCTCTTTTTTTGGCTTTGACCAAACCGAATCAATAATGATAAAACTCAGTGTTTCAGACTTAAATGATACCTTAATAATTTTATTAACTAACATGAGCATTTTTATTTAAGTAAATTCTCTTTTAAAATAAGTTCTTTCGATTAAAATGTTCTTAGGTTAGTGGTAATGATGCCAAGAACAGGTAACTGTTTATATGCCAATGTTATTTAATCCAGGTGTGTTGATAGATAGACAAAATAGAATTGATGTAAAATCCCAAAGAGCCAGTTAAGGATCAACAAATAGAAAGCTTGATGTATGGCCATATAAAGTCCTAGATTTTCACAAATATGCAGGGAATTGAAGGAAAATAACTTTGGATGTTTACTTCCCTTTTCATAGTTTACCAATTGCAAGTTATTATTGCTGATCATCTTATTTTTGTACTAAAGTGTAGACATTTTCTTTGTTATATTCACCCTATTTACACCAATATTGAAGATGCATAGAAATGTTCAGCCACATGTCTTGTCAAGGTCCATTATGTCACTTTTTAATTTCATGTCTGTTCAATTAAAACATGTTTGTTTCCCATATGCACTCAGAACAAGTCATTAAATCATAACTCACTGATTTATTATTTATTTCTTGTGTACTTGTGTAATGAGAATTTTTTTTGCTCTGCTATTTTCTTGCATGCTATGCCAGGACAACTATACAAGTAACTTAGTGAATCCTTCATCTGAGCCAAAGCCCATAGATTTTTCAGGGTCTTTGAGACAGCAGGTGTGACCAAGGAACCCCTTCTGAGAGGCTCAGCTAGATGCTTGGAATAGTCAGTGAATAATA
This sequence comes from Clarias laeviceps, assembly GCA_030014305.1. NCBI lineage: Eukaryota > Metazoa > Chordata > Actinopteri > Siluriformes > Clariidae > Clarias > Clarias laeviceps. The sequence continues at coordinate 17,861,315 of JAQMYJ010000040.1, read as the reverse complement.
GTAGACTTGCTCACATCTGTTGTTGAAGTGTCAGCTGCTGAGAGGTGAGAAGTGACCATGAGAACACAAAAGAAACTACATGCTGCTGATGACTACCACTGCGATGCCCTGGTAGTATCATAAGCCAGTATATTTGTACAAAACACTCAAACTTCACTCTGCGTTCTTCAAAAGTGCAGTAAGGTTTGGGGAGCTTAGGAGAGCTGATAAACAAGAGTTGTACATTAATTAAAAAATGTGCGTCTCTTTGTCCAACATTAGTTGATGTGGTGTCATTGTTCTTGCAGGATCTCAGTTTAACAGGCATCAGCATAGCCATGCTACCTCTTGCCGGCATTTCCAAGTAGGGCCTCAGGCCCAGATCCCTGTTGACTTCCCAATGCCCCATCCAGGACAATCTCAGGCGGGCATAAACCCGCACCTTGGCCCAACACACCAGCCAGCTGCCCCGTTGCATCCTCCCCTTGGCCACATACCAGCACCACAGTTCCAGGACATCCAAGGCCCCCCGTTCCTACCTCAGGCTTTACACCAGCAATACCTCATCCAGCAGCAGATCCTGGAGGCACAGCAGAGGAGGTTCCTTCCACAACCCAGGTCAGACTTTGGAAAATCCGCAGCCTGCCAAGTTATGCATTATTTGGATGTCATAAAATGCTAACATAAAAAAGCCTAAAATGACAAAACCACATATATACTGATAAGCTGATATCAAACCTTCGCTCTTTCAAGCAGACATGCCCAAGAGAGAACAGCACACCATGCCCAGACGATCCGTCCCCCCTACGAATACACCCCTTCCATACATGTTCCCCCCCCTCCACCTGTGCCACAGCAGCCACGCTATCTTGCTGAAGGAACAGACTGGTAATGTTAAAAATCCACATTTTTTAAAACATGTCTTCAAAGATTTTTATAAATTTTTATTATTTTATTTTATGTTTAATAGTTTTGTTAAGTACAACAGCACATCATTATATAGGCATGTTACCATACAAAGTGGGTTCTCTGGTAATTATTTACTTGATTTATTGATTTTATTGAAATATAAAGCACATCTAGACTAAACAGCAAATGTCAGATAGATCTAGATGTGAATATATATTAGAGCTAATGAAACATTAATGCAAATGGTGAATGCAAAATCTGAACCCATGGTTGATGGTTCTCCTTCTCAGGGACTTGAGTGTGGACCCTGGTCTACCTCATTCGCACTACCATGTCCCTCAGCTGCCGCAGCACTATCAGCACTACCTGGCCTCTCCAAGGCTGCACCACTTTCCAAGAAATGCATCTTCAGCACAAGTGGTATGTCTTCCATATTCCTTACAATAAGGTGATATGCATCAGTTTATGGATGTACTGTATTATTGAAGTTGCCTGTTGGTTGTTCAGTTTTGTCTATCCAAATCATTTTCATTGAGGTGTATCTTTGGTTAGATGTTTTTCCACACTAAGAAGAATATACACTAACTATCCTCTTCATTAGGAATAGTGGGACTTTCATTCAGGTATCTAATCAGCCCATCATGTGGCACAAATGAAATGCAGCATGTGCCATAGAAGAGCTTCAGTTAATACATAAGCACATAATCAGTGGTCTTAGGGAAACAGTTGTTCTTGCACATCAATCTGGAAAGTGTTTATTGAGAAAGATTATTCACAAGTGGAAAGCATTCAAGACAGTTGCCAATCTTCCCAGGAGTGGACGTTCCAGCACATCAAGCTGTGCGGTGCTCAGACAAATACAAATACAAAAAAAAACAAGAGCTTTATCTCAGACCTTTCAGGCCTTACTGAGCATCTTCAAGTCCTTGACAGCACAATTAGAAGAAGACTGAACAAAGACAGAACATGGAAGCATGACTGAGGTTCGCAAAACTGCATCTGATTCAACCACAAGACTTTTGGTACAATGTCAGATGGATTAATAAGACCAAAGTGTTGTTTGGCTTTAATGCCAGCACCATGTTTAGGGAAACCAAGCAGCATTTCAGCAGAAACGCCTGCTGTCAAGCACAGTAGGGGTGATGATTTTGGCTTGTTTTGCAATCACAGGATATGGGCATCATGCACTCATGCAGAGGTAAATGTGAGGCCATCTGTCTGACTGCTAAAACTGTGTCGAAATTTGGTCATGCACAGGACAATGATTTGAATCACACTAGTAAATCTACATCGGAATGGCTGAAAAATAAAAGGTTTTAAAATGGCCTAGTCGAAGTTAAAAAAACATTAGAAGAAGGGCACAAAATTTGGTGGTGATTCTGTAACTACTAAATTGGGAAAATGATTGTGTCTCAGACACATTTGCCTTAAAAAGTAATTTACATTGGAAATGATTATAGTTTAGATCAGCTAATGTTTTATATAATAAAATATCTTGTTTTTACAGGTTGTCCATGAGATCAGAAACTACCCTTATCCACAGTTACATCTATTAACCCTGCAGGGCCTCAATCCCTCTCGCCATGCCACCGCTGTGAGGGAAAGCTATGAGGTAGTGTAGTATCCTGTTCTGACCAGGAGAAGCAATTAACACTTTTTAAAGTGCTACTCCACTTAAAACGTCTCAGTTGTTAAACGTTGTTCACAATATAGGACTAGTGAATGTTTTTCATTTCAGGAACTCTTACAGCTGGAAGACAGGCTTGGTAATGTGAATCGGGGTGCTGTGCAGACCACCATTGAGAGGTTTACCTTTCCTCATAAATATAAAAAGGTGAGCTCGACTAAATAAAATGTTTATATGTTAATAAGCAAATAATTAATAATATGCAGTACTGTAAAATATTATACAATTCTAGATACAATGCATCTCCAGGAAAAATCGATAAAAAAATATAACTTTATATCTACTTTAAGCTATTACTCACAAAAAGGAAACCTCATAGCTGGACATGCTTTTCTTTACAGTAGCCCTGTACTTCACAGCACTTCTCACGAAGATAAAGACACTATCTGGATATAAATAAAAGCATTAAGTTGGATAAATGCTGCAGTTATTAATATGTTTCAGCTGGCTACAATTCCTTTAACCCCAACTGGTGCAGTGAGCATTTTTTCATTAAATTTTCCACACAGTCATACCAGATAATGTATTCCATGGTCATGGAAAAGATTCATCTTGAGTTGGCCATGGCAAAGTCCTGACCTTAAACCCATTGAAAGTCTTTGCGATGTGCAAGAGAAATCTTTACAGAGTGGTTTGACTCTTCCATCATCAATACAGGATAACAGCAAACTATTAATACCATCCTAGACGAAAAAGATTTATTGTGGTGACATTGTATGAGGATGTCAAAACTATGCCACGATGTATGCATGCTGTAATCAAAGCGGAAGGTGGTCCAACTAAATACTAGAATGTGCCCTTTTTTTGGCCAGACAGTGTACTTTACATTTATACAAGGAGGCCACACTGTCACAGCAGTTAGCATTTCCTTCATGCTTGGGTTACTGTCCGTGTTGAGTTTCCCGTGATCCCCTGTGCTTGGATGGTTTCGTCTGAGTTATTAATTTTACTCCAACATCCCAATAAACATACAGTGGATAGAAAAGATCTACATAATGGAACATGTGAATTAGCCAGTCACATTCAACCTCATGTTTAAAAGTAACCACCATTCACCTGTCATGACATGAATAGCATGATTCTGTTTAATCCCCAATAAGGATGCTGTTTCTTTAGGATTTTCTTGACATTTTCTTGGGTTTCTTGCATTTTCTATGTCTTCAGCACAGCTCAATACATAATCGGCAAAGAGCTTTGAAAGCATTTACTGAATCTTACTGTTGACAGGTATCAGATAGGAGAGGGGTACAACAGATTAGATGTTCCATACATTGATGTACATACTTGCATGCTCTTTTTTGCTTTATACATATATGCAACAGATGATAAAAATAACCTAAATGATGTAATACAATTAGAATAGATGAATTGCAGCATCAGTTTCTTGAAGTTTCTTTTTCACACTAATGATTGTCTGGCTCTTCCTTTTTTAAAACATGCCATCAGAAGAAATTTTGCAAAAGGAACTGCACAGTAGCTTAAACATCAGTTTACACCAGACTGCTTAGTGTGAATGTTAAACTGTCTTTTTAGCCAAAAATTCTGTATGTACATTCACCACACCATGAAAATATTGAAAATATAGCAACATCAAGGCCATTTTGACTGACCTTCTATATTTACACATGTAAGCATCAAGAAATTAAAGATGAAATTATGTCTTTTCTCATATTCTTCTTTTGATCTCGTACATTTGATGGGGGTAGTAAATGCCCACATTTGTTTATTGAAGCTATTATTTTTTATAAATTGTTTCACAACCTGTAAAAGACGAGGTGTCAGAGGAAGGAGGGTGGTGTGAGGAAGGACAGAGACAGTCTTGGCATCCAGTCACAGATATATAATGACAAGAAGATGAGTGGGTGGGAACATCCTCAAACATGCATCTGTACATTTTTGTACAGGTGATAAAAATCTGCAATAGTGCATGTTTTAGAATTATAGCAAACCCTATAGTCACATTGCAGCTAATATCTTGATTAACGTTCCTAACATCTTGTTGCGTCTATATTATCCTGGTCTGGTATTAATTTATCACTTTCTTGTAATTGATCCTGGTCTTGGAGTCTTGGTAACTTGTCGCTCTGATCCTCTGGTGTTGGTTTCAGTTCTTGTTAAGCATGCACTTATGTACTGAAACACATATGCAGCTATGATTCCATGACAGGAATGTCTATGCACTGGATTGTTATAGTGATATGTTTTTTTTTTTCGTTTGTTTGTTTTGTTTTTGTGTTCCTGTATATCAGAGAAGACCACTGGAGCTGAAAATAGGGATGGATGAAGATGAGCTGGACACAGATGAGAAGTGTACGATTTGCTTGTCAATGCTTGAGGATGGAGAGGATGTGAGGTAGTATGCTTTTCTTAATCATCTTGGTTATGTTTCTGCCTAAAGTTTGATGTATAACTGATCCTGTTTCTGCTTCAGCTTTAGCTAACATATATGTATATATTTTTTCCCCATCAGGAGATTACCCTGCATGCACCTCTTCCATCAGGCTTGTGTTGACCAGTGGCTTGCAACCAATAAGAAGTGTCCAATTTGCAGGGTGGACATTGAGACCCAGCTGACTCCAGACAGCTGATGTCTTCTGTAGCGTTGGTGAAAGGTCTGCCATTTTTTCCTGTCCCTTTCTGGGTACTTTGCCAAATGTCTGTCTCTCCATCACCTCTCACCTTTGACCTTGCCTTCTGAGCCAACTCGAAACGTGAATCTTTAATCCATGTAGGATTAAAGCTGAATAGCAAAGTGAGCAAAAATGTAAAGGAGTCTGAGGATTCATGGAGAAGAATGTTCAGATCTGTGCGAGTGTCCAGGGCAGGTGTCAGTGTGACGTTTTTTGCCGAGACGGTTCCTATCAAAGTCCCCTGCATGGACATTCGGTGTGTTTAGGACAGTAAGTGCATCCCCTGGTTGATCTCAACTGCAGATAACCTAAAGCTTTTCCTCTGTCACGACGTTTCATAATGCATTATAACAAAAAGTTTATGAAGCTTTCAAATTTCCAAATGTTAGTAGTAGTCAAGTTATGTATTTCTGATGTTCTGCATTGTTCTATAGTGCAGTCGATCAACTCAAAAATATTCAAAATGAGTTCTATATGGGAACAATATGTGAATGGAAATAGTAAAGTAGTACAATATGTACTGAGTAGAGACAAAAGGTAAATGGTTTAAAACACACACAAAATCCTAAAAAGGAATGTGTAAGGAAAACTTTATTCTCAAAAGTCAAGTAATCCAACGGTATGACACTATGACACTAACGATTATTAACTGTAATTATCAGAAGTGATATATAATATACTTTCTGTAACCATGGTGACAGCAAGACCAGGCTTGATTTAAGCTGTGACAGTATGTATTTGTGCTTGTGAAATCTCCATGCTTAGAAAAGTATCAAAATGCATGTTCTGTGAGAGGCTGAGGCTTGTTTTCAGGAACATAATGGAAAGATGGGCAGTTTGTGCATGACGGATATCTTACTAATTCTGAAGACACTGTGTTCTCAACATGTCACTGAAGAAACCAGGAGTGAGATGTATACCATAATGCCTGTAGGACAAGCACACATTCTAATAACAACAGCCTACTTCTCAGTGTTTCCATTAGCAATGTATGTGTGTGGTATTGCTTGAAAGTACAGCATATGTAGAGTATGAAGCTAACTAAGAAAGCAGTCATATTGTGCATGAAAACTGTTGCTGCCATTTCTAGGGGAGATGAAACGGGAGAAAAGCCATTGTTTTATAGATACCAAACATAACTTTTCTAAACTGTATTTTGAGTTCATTTCATTCTTTCCATTCTGTTCTTCATATTTTTCCCTGATATTGATGAATATGCCAACCTAGTCGTGGGGCTGTTTCAGCTTCTCACCATCCTAAATAAGTAGCTGCAATGCTGGAAAATAATATTTATTGTTGTCTTAATGTAGCTAGCTGTTATTTTTGTAAATGCACTATATTATGAGGTTGCCTGACTTCTATGTGATTGTGAATGTTTCTCTTGTCCCTGCTTATGCATTTGCACTCAGTGACCTGTCTCTTTGAACGTGTACACTGCGGTTGCTCCTGACGGTATACTCCATCCAAAAAGTAGTAGCGTGGCCTAACATTAGTCATTAGTTCCACTTGTATTACTTAAATTCTTTAAACCCTAGCTTAAATGTATGTGACTACATGGTTTAGTAGCATTTCTGACACTAATTTGACAAAAAATGCATTACGGTGCAGCAGTGCATTGAGTAATACAACTTGCTTGTTTTTGTTCGCTTTTCCCAGGATTATAGTCGGTTTAAAGCATTGTAGTAAATTGTACTTGAGAAACAAAGAACTGGAGAGGTTTTCGTTTCCATTACAACTTAAATTGGCTTTATTATTACTATTATTATTATTATTATTATTATTATCATGATTGTCTCAGTGAGAGTTTAGTGTAGCTAACCCTTGCTGGCCTTTTTGTGTGTGAGCAGTGTTAATGTCTGTTGAGCTTCCTTCTGTGACTTCAATGAAACATTTCCTTCAGAAGGTACAGAGCAGTCTTTTCTCATTTCCTGTGTGCAGCATTCAATAGTTTACACAGGATTTTGTGCAGTAAAAATGCCTTAAGTATTTAACAATCATAATTTATTACTAACTTTAGCTATTATGGGTGCATATTTAAGTTTTGATTTTAGTTTAGTGACTGAATCAGTTTATTTATTTACACAGGCATAACATGTATAAATACCTCATCGTGCATACTTTAATGGGAGTGCTTTGCATGCATTTGTTATTTAAAGGAGAAAAAGAGAAACAAAACAAGAAAAAAAATTCAAAAGGGTCTGCTGAAACGTGTCAGTGTGTGGTGCTGTGGATTTGGTTACATTCCATTAATGCGATTTCAAAGAATTCTTTAGCTGTGATTTAGTAGACAAACTGCTATAGACTGGAAATGTTTTGCATGTATCTCCTATTTTGCACTCTCAGCTTGGCTACCCTCTCACTGGCATTTGGAAAATGTGCACCATACTCTTTTTATTTTAATTCTTCTAACTTGGTTAGTATCTAACATTTTTTTTTATTTAAGTATTACAACATAGCTTAGTGCAGAGTGCGATGTACTGTGATTAGCCACTTGTCCAAAATGCTTTACAATAGCTGGATTTCTATTACATAGAGACCGGTCTGTTTTTACCTTCTGTTTGCATATTTTTTTCCCTACTTCTTAACCTTTTTTATACTACGTAACAGGGTCTGAAGCTAAATGTCTGTCTGAAGATGTATCTGACACTAAATGTAATGTGGCCATTATTTATTCTTTTGATATTTTTAGATGAAGAAATGGACAAAAATACAATTAAAAAAAAAATCCTATTGAGTATATTTAGCTCTCAGTTAGACCAGGCACTGATATTTCTAAAGGTGCAACTTTAAAACAACATGGCATTGTACATTAATTTACAGTAAATTCAGTCAAAAAGGGAAGAAGCCCCTCCTACTTGATCTTGATTGTGTCAAATAGGATTTTTACACACCCCATCGAAAGAAAAAAAACATTTTGGTTGAATTGACAAACGTGTTGCTATTTACTTGCAGACACCTGATATGATTGACAAATGATATAAGACATGCCTTGTCATATGATTTGTCCCACCAGCCTTAAGGTCTTTTTCCTTGCTCCACCGCACTAGAAGATTTTGGACATACAGCAATAGTATTATGTTTTGCAAACAGAATGAACAGTAGATCCTAAAGCACAAGCTCTATAATGCATGTCTTTCTCAGGTTTTAATATACGTATGAGAATGGATAGATATGTTAAAATATTTTACCATAAATCTTTCTGATGTTTTTTCTGCTGCTGATGTTAAAAAATATTGAATAACCTGCCAGTGAAAGGGAAGTGGCTATCTTTGTATAAGACACTGCTGTTGCTGTTACTGCGCAATGTTTTCTGACATTAATATTTTATAGTCGAGTAGAAAAAAAAAATATGTATTGACAATATTTAAGCAATAGCTCGATGATCATCATGTATGATAACTAGATTAAGTGTATATTGCGTAAAAAAAAGAGAAAAAAATTAGATTCACTTTTGGTGGATTTTGTACTGTATTTATTACTAATGATGCAAAAAGTTGCATAGCTTAACCCAAACTGTTCTTTCTTTTTTATTTTCTTGTCTTGTATATGACCTTTTTTGTATGTGTTTTTCAAATAAAATAAAAAAATGCTTTAACATGTGGCTTTTATGTCAAATTTGTTGTTTCATTTTGATAAAATATTGGCTAATATTGCTATTAGAAAAGTATGAGAGTTTGAGAAATTAAAAACATCATAAAAAATTAATAAACTAATGAAAAATGGAAATTAAAATGAAAAACCTGTTTATAAAAAGTATGAGTCAGTATCTGGGGAACAAGACTCTTTCGATTTGTCCATCTGCTCTTGTCCTATCCATCCACTTTCCACAAACAAAGATTGTGGTCACCCAGTTGGCAGTGTTTGTAATCTCTACACACTCCAAGTACCAGCCTGGTGCTTGGCCAGTGTTGTCATGTTCAATGTTGACTCTTAGGAGATCGCCCAAGTCCAGCATCTCCAACAAAAAGCGGTCTGTACGGCCCCTCTCAAACAGGTTCCTAAACTTCTGCTTTAATGGACGCTTCCCCGAGTCTCCGTTCACACCGTAAATGGTAATAAAGACATTGGCATCAGTCCCAGCTCCTTTCACATCACCTGTGATGATGATAATCTCATACTTGATGGGAACCAAGCTGCGCACTTTGCTGGCAAAGCTCTCAACACACTTAATGCACTCAAATGTCACAAACTCGCCTTTCTTTGTAGTAAGAGGGATCTGGGCATCACAGTGAAAAAAGTACCTGTATAGAGAAAAAAAACCCACAAAATCCTATTAAAAATAAATGCTATTCCTGTACAAACAAATTATATATAAATTGTAAAACATTGCCATTGTACAAAGTTAGCTCACTTGTTCCCCAACTCTTGTTCTGTCACTACCACCTCCTCAACATGCCAGTAAGCGTCATTCTTTACTTTTTTATCTTTTGTTATATGGACCAAAGAGATGGTAACTATATCTCCAAGAAGTTTGGAGGAAAATTCAAATGTGTCAGTAGCACCCCTAAAAAGAACAAGAAAACTTATCTATATATATCTATAAATATAATAATTTTCTAGCATGATAAACTAGATTCCACATGAAAGCATGAAGTTCACAAGTAAAGATGGAAAACAGAATACAAGAAATAGTAAAAATGTATTATAAAAAGTAATAAATAAATAAATAACCATGTGTTAGTTCTCTAGTTTAAGTGTTATCAAACTTTTAGTAGGCATGGACCCTGTAAGGCCAGAAGACATTAGTAGATATTTATTTTATGAACATTACTTAAATGGGTATATATTTAATTTAATTATAGCCATAGAGCCTTAGATAAGCCGTAGAGCGTTATATTCCCGAAAACCTCAGTATATTTTAGGGATAAGGTGACATGGTTTATACGCTGACTTGTTTTGATTTATAGGGTGAGTTGAGCTTTGGGTTAATCGATTGAATTCAAATGACATAGAACTTTGAGCTGTGTAAGTTCATACCACACAAATCTCTTTTTCTTTGAAGAATTTTCCATCATAAACTCCTTTGAACGTGCTCTTTTGCCCTCAAGCACTATGCACACGTTCTCCTTTGTCCCTGCACCTTCATAGTTGGCTGTAGTAATGTCAATAATGTATTCTAGAGTGAATATAAAAATTTAAATATTTTAGTGTAGGTTACATTTCCATTTTTCTATTAAAAAAAGACAACATATGAAACTAAAGTTAAATGTAAAGCCTGGGTCATACTGGTCTTGTCACTGAGGTCCAGGATATCATTGTTGGCACAGCCCAGTTCCCGAATAATCTGGCCATCATCCTCACTTTTGGCCAGCCAGCGGTCACAAGGGAATCGAAAGGTTTGGCTCATGAGCTCATCTTTTACATCAATGTTTTCTAAGTGCCAGCCAGGAGCAGGACCTTACGGCAAGTAGTGACAAACGTTTCAAAAAGTTTCAACAGCATTAGACCAAAATTATAAACACTGAAATTATATTGAAATCAGTATGAAGTGACTTAGAATGAGTAAAAAAAAAAAAATGTTTTCTTACCCTTATTGTCATGCCATACTCGGATCTTGCAAAGCTCTCCCAGGCTGAGGATGTCTGAAAAATGGAACACATCCACCTGATTGCGTTCAAATTTGTTCCTGTTGCTGGATTCTTTCAGTGCTAGGGTGCCTGTATCCCCATTCTCTCCAAACACAATTATGAACACATTAGCGTCTGTACCTGCACCTGCAAAACAATATATGAATAATGTTAAGCTTTATTAATTTCAGTATTTTTCCTTTGATGAATGATATGTAATGTACTGTATATAATAAAAAATGTGATAGCATGTGTGAATCCTCTAACAACTGTAGTTCTATGGATAACCTGAAGAAGTGTAGTCACATAAAATGTCAAAAAAGATCATTCTTAGGTACTGTACATGTATGTGACCTACCAGAAATGTCACTGGTTTTAACCTGAATAATATAAGTGGTTTTCTCCACCATCTCCTCATCGTCTACCACTGCAGGGAGCTCACAGACCTTCGTCCTCTTTGGCCCTTTCGTTTTGGATAGCCAGTCCTCATAGGTGAAAACCGACACTTCCTCAGTGATTGGGTTTCTCATGATAATCTAGGTCATGTAACATGACAAGAAGACAATGACAACAAGGCAACATAAACCCCAAACACTGTTTATCATCCGCTATCTCGAACCAGATTACCGTATCAAGCAGGGGACTCATTGTTCTGTCAAACAATAAAAGTTAATTGACTTCCGTGTTATTGTAACCAATAATACCAATGAAGACTCACTCAACTGTTCAATGGCAATCTGACATTTAAACTAACCTGGTCAAGGAACCAATCAGGCCGGCATCCTGTCCCATCAATGCGTACTCTTAACTTTTTTAGTGGAGCAATGTCATCTATCTCCAAATTAAAAGTGTCCTTCTGATCTCTCTCAAACCTAGGATATGTGAGTAGCAGGAGAATGCCATGTTAAAAGTTTTATAATATTGAGATTAGCTTATCTGAGGCTATTTGAGGGAATGAGGGCTCAAATAATAAAGATCTGTCACCTGTCCTCTTTCTTTGGTAACAAAATCTCCTCTGTGCTCCCACTGGCCCCAAATACAGTTATAAATATGTTGGTGTCTGTCCCAGCATACTGAGTGTCTCCTGTTACAACTGTAATCTCATAGACAACCTAAAGAAAGGGTGCCTAGATATTAGTGTTAAAATAAGAACATTATTTTACACATTTACATTTATTTATATATTTATAGATCCATCTGTGGTGTTTTCCTGCATGGCGTCCATTGAAAGACCGTGGTTTCACCCTCACCCTGACCAGTATAAAGTACTTACTGAAAATGAATGAATTAATAATGTATTTACATTTACAGTACAGTATATCACAGATTATCATGCTTTGTTCACACATTGCTACACTAGTAGAAAACGTGTGGGTGTGTCTCATTGTCTCATTTCCAGCTAATCACCACAGTTGTGACTGCATCATTAGTGCAGCATTAGTGATTACTTTATAGGCAATAAATAAGCACATTAACCCAACAATTTACTACTACTACTACTACTACTACTACTAATAATAATAATAATAATAAAAACCTTTTGAATTATATTAATAGTGATGGCATCAAGTATATTGAACACTCTTGATGTCAGGCCATCCCCTCTATCCTTGGCAAGCCAGCAGTTACACTGGAATATATACTTGATGCCTTTGGTAGGAACTGCAACAGCCACTTCCTCCACCAGCCAACAGCTTTCTGGAGTAGCACCATTATGGCCTAACTGCAGAAAGGAAATAAGAATAAAAAGGGAATAAAGAAGACGACATGTAAAGCCTTTAGAATACTTGTGCAATACAGTTTCTGACTGAAGGTAAAAAAATTATATTTGATGTTACTTAGTTTAGAGAACAATCTGAACTCATTTATCTTGCCTCGACTCTTTTGATTTCTCCTACATCCAACCCATAACATTCAAAGTGTTCCATAGTTTCAGCAACAAAGCATTTCCTTCCTTCAGGAAGGTCGAGCCAGAGTCTGTCTGTTTCAGAATCATTTGCACCTATGATGATTACAAACACTCGACTGGTGGTACTAGCATCACGGTCTGATCCTGTCGACACCGTAAAGTGATATGGGATCACTGTGGTTTCGAAAATAACACATAATTAGGCAGATGGCAGTGAAAAGACTTTTAGCTAATACAATGCAAATCATAATGCAAGTTTTTAGAGTGAACACAATATAGTTTCATTTAACAACTGTTTTAATAAACGTTTATTTTTTAATAACTAAGTTTTAATACGCAGTTATTACAAATCAGTTGACAAATTAAAGAGTACCAGCAGTCTCTTCGACAACTGATTTCTTCTTCTTTTTCTTCTTGTTCATGTTGCTGTCTAGGCTTGGCTTAGAATTCTGGGGATTCCTTTCACCTTCAAATCCCTGGTAGGAATGGCAAGTAACTCAGATAGATAATTCCGTATCACAAATGCAATAATTTCTTTTGTTTATTATATGTAAAAATTATAAAATTCCATAAAAGAGCTGCAACTTAAACTTCCTCACCTTGACATAAAATGTTCTCGCAATCCTTTTATCTTCCTTCTTTTTTGAGAGCCACCTTTCACATAAGAACATGGAGATTTCATCTGTATCTGTATCCACAATTTCTATCTGCTCTAGATACCAGTCTGCTCCCATCATAGAATTGTCATGCCGTATTTTGATCTTAAAAACTTGCCCGAGGTCTACAGCTTCAATGCTGAATTTATCAACCTACAGCAAAGAATCAGTGAACAACATGTAAAAGTGTTTACAGTATATACAGAAAATACTCAAACCGCTCAATAGTCAAAAAAGATTAGTTTTTATCCATTTCTTATGCATCCTTGCTATGGAATTTCTTGTTTTCTTTATTTATTAGATTTGGTTAAACACTAAACAGATGCAAAAACCCTATTACGTTTGAGAAATAATACTTCTGAAATCATGTTCAAGAAATCACATACTGCTCCTCTCTTAAACTTATTACTGTTGGTCTCTGATTTGCTGAGTTTGCGTTCTCCTGTGTCTCCAAGTTCTCCATAGATAGTCAGGAACACATTGGCATCTGTACCTGCTCCATACATATCACCTGTTCTTACAGACACGTCATATGTGTGAGCTGAAGAATATGAAAAAAAAAAAACAAAGCAGAAAACTGTGCTTACCAGAAATGACACATAACTGATTTCTTATTTATAGCAGACATAGTAATTTAACACTAATTCAACACTCAGCTCTCCATTCAGTTCCTAAATATGGGTGTTTTTGTGATAATAGAACGGTTTCTATCACTTCACAGATATATACTATTATTAGCAAAAGTTTCTGGACACATGACTCCACTGATCACACTCAGATGTGCAGTGGTGGGCAGTGTTGGGTGTAACGCGTTACAAAGTAATGCGTTAGAGTACTTGGATTACTTTTTTGATGTAACGAGTAATGTAACGTGTTATGTCTACCATTTAAGTACTCAGTTATTTAGTTACTTTTTCAAAAATGTAATCCGTTATTCAGACAATTAATGCAATCCATGAGCCAGACAGCAGTCATTCCCAATCAGTTATTGTGTGAAGACCCAGCTGAATTTTTTGATATTGGGTTTGTGGTGGTGTGTGCAAAATTTATGGCCAGTCTCCTATCGGAATACTAGTGGGTGGAGTTTGGGGAAAACTGGGGGTGGGATCCCTTAGAAAAGTAACAATATGAGAAGGGATTGGACCTCCATGCATACAGCCTGCATTTTTTTGCCAAAGTTTTTGTGCTTCCAGAAAAACAATAACAGTAGGAGTGCTCTGAGTAGGGAGGCACCTTAAAATATATCCACTAATAAAACTAAGTAAAACACAGTTACATTAAATATGTACTTAAGTATAGTAACTAAGTAAATGTACTTAGCTATCTTCGAGCTCTGCCACTTTTCTGTTATAATAACCCCCATTCTTTTGGGGAGCCTTTCCATTATATTTGCATACAGTGAAACCTCAGATTGCGAGTAACGCGGTTTGCGAGTGTTCCGCAAGACGGGCAAAGATTTTTAATATTTAAAATAAAATTAAGATTTTTAAGATTTTTTTTTTACTTGAAAAATGAACAAGTCTTGGTTTACGAGTACCGAGTATCATGTATCATGCATGCGCTTCTTGTTTTGACACCGAGCATCACGTGATCACAACTGAACCAACGGTTTTTCTCTCTCTTGCGCTGCGGAATTGTGGGTAATCATCTCCCTTGCTGGGTCTTAGTGCGGGTCTCTCACTGGTATAATCAACATCCGTGTGCGCGTGTACTGTTTACTATAACACTGTGACCATGTGTGTGTGTAAAACATATTTTATTTTGTGTCTGTATGTGTGTGTACAGCGCAAAGTGGAAAGCAAAATCAAGTCTCATTAGAGAGGTTGAAGATCCATTTTCTCTCTCTGCTCAAGGCTCAGCCTGATCTATGTGTCATGCGTCATTGGACACCGTGCCACACACACACACACACACACACACACACACACAAACACACACACACACAGACACACACACACACACTCTTTCTCTCTGCTCTGCACAGAAACACTGAGGTTAACACTGTGCAGGTCAATTATTTTTTTATTTTTACTTTACAGCAGTGATTCCGTTAGTGTGTCGCTCAATCAAGCGTCATTAAAGAGATTTATTGTTTTATTATTTTTTCGATAAAACAGGGTTTCCGTTGAGTGCGTGCATGTGTGTGAAAGAGTGGAGGAAGGGTAATTGCGTAAGACGAAAAGGGGGAGAGGGGGAGCTTACTTCAGATTCACACACACACACGCACACACAGCGCCTGCGCGCACAAACGGAAACACTTACCTGTCGGTATTTATTTTTACTTTTTTTTAAGGTAAAGTGCAGGTTAATTTGTTCTATTTTTACTTTATATTTTGTATTAATTATTTTTATGTATTTATTTTTTGGGCTGTGGAACAAATAATTTGAGTTTCCATTATTTCTTATGGAAATTTTTTATTTGGTTTACAAGTATTTTGGAATACGAGCCCGCTTCTGGAACGAATTATGCTCGTAATCCAAGGTTCCACTGTATATGTTTTTGAATCTAACTGTCTGTTAGATTCAAAGTTCTGCAAGGTCCGCAAGCTTCCGCGAGGACCGCCAAAAAATTAAACATGTTGAATTCTTTGCATGATTAAACATGTTTAATTTTTTCATGCGGAAAGATGGAAACGTAATCACAGCACCAAAACTTGCGGTGAGTCATGGTGAAACGTACTTACAGCCACTGCGAGAAGCCGCGTAGGTGAGATGGGGGTATAAATTTGTGCCCAATTATCCAATAGAGAATTAGTGAGGTTCGGCATTCATGTTGGACAAAAAGGCCTTGGGGTACATTCAGCATTATGAACATAGGGTGTTCAGTGGGGTTGAGATGAAGGCTCTGTGCAGGCCATTCGATTTCATTCACACCAACTAGGGCAAACAATGTTGTCATGCACACTGTTACAACCCGCAACATGTTGGTCGCGCTGTGTGTGCTTGTGCTTTTGTGCTTCGTTGCGTGTGAATATTGTGTCCAGGTCACGCGCCGCTCCAGA
>JAQMYJ010000040.1:17833667-17844876 GCA_030014305.1 Clarias laeviceps | reverse complement strand
GGGTTTACCATTCACGCTACAAAGGGCTAACCGCTAAAGCTACGTCTTCTGGTCTCCTCGGGTTAGTTCCTGACAAATGTCTTCATAAACTACGACATTGCACAGAAGCACTGTCACATAGAAACAGGGGAAGTCCTAATGTTACAACATACAAATTTTGGACAATAGTATGCTTCAAGTGCTGTGGGAATATTTATGGTTCTACATACTTTTGGATATATAGTGCACAAAATAGTATGCAGCATTTAGTTGGTCAAAAATAAGTTCTCAATTCAGTACATACTTTCCAATGCATCTTCCACTTCAGTCTCTGTGCATTTCAGAGTACCATCTCTCAGAAGCCTCTCTATGATGATATCTGAAGGTACCAGCTCTCTCACTGTCTCACCATCATCTTCAGACTTTGCGAGCCATCTCTCACATGGGAAAATGGTAGTCTCAGATCCCTTTAAAGGAATAAAAACTAAATAACAACTCTTTCTAAGAATTACTGGCAAAAACTGGAATAAAAGTCTATTACCTTTCCTTTCCTTAAAAGCCTTCTAATCTCTACTCGATCAAGATGCCACCCAGGGTTTATGCCTCTGTTGTCATGTCCAATGCGAATCTTCTCAATGACATCGCCGACATCTTCCAGCTACACATAAACAATATATAAATGTACAGTGGAACCTCGGGTTGCAAGTAACATGGTTTGCGAGTGTTCTGCAAGACAAGCAAAGATTTTTAATAAATTCTGACTTGGAAAACGAATAAGTCTTGGTTTATGAGTACCGAGTATCATGTAGCACGCATGCGCTTCTTGAGGGTCACGTGATCACAACTAGGCCAATGGTTTTTCTCTCTCTTGCGCTGCGGAATTGTGGGTAATCGTCTCCCCTGCTGGGTCTTAGAGCACTCACTAATATAATCAACATCCGTGCACGCGTGTACTGTTTACTATAACACTGTGACCATGTGTGTGCGTGTAAAACATCTTTTATTTTGTGTTTGTATGCGTGTGTGTACAGTGCGCGTGTACTGTTTATTATAACACACGAATGTGTAAAGCAAAAGAAGTCTCATTATAGAGGTTAAAGATCCATTTTCTCTCTCCCTCTCTGTATCAGCCTGCAATTTGTCATTAGACACCATGCCCCTTCACACACTTCACACACACACACACACACACACACCCCTCCTCCCCTCGCTTTCACACACACACTCTCTATTTCTCTCTCTCTAATGGAAACACTGCTTTGTCGTGATTCTTTTCAAAGGTAAAGTGCAGGTTCATTTGTTTGTTTGTTTTACTTTACAGCAGTGATTCCACGAGTGCCACACGACAAGATACACCGCTCACACGAGTGTCATTAACATGATGTTCCTTGTTAATTTTTCCGATAAAACTAACAAAACAAGTCTTTCTGTTAATGTGTGTGTGTGTTTTGAAAAACTCAAATAAGAGAGGAAGAAGGGTTACTGTGTAAGACGATAAGAGGAAGAGGGGGGCCTAATTCCTCCTTTCCTCTTACTTTAGCTTCACACACATACACAAACAAACACACACATAGCACCTGCGTGCATAAAACGGAAACACTTATCTGTCGGGATTTATTTATTTATTTTTTAAGGTAAAATTGCTGGTTAATTTGTTTTATTTTTACTTTATATTTTGTATTAATTATTTTATGTATTTATTTTTGGGCTGCGGAACGAATAATTTGAGTTTCCATTATTTCGTATGGGAAAATATGCTTTGGTTTGCAAGTGTTTTGAAATATGAACCTGCTTCCGGAACAAATTATGCTCGTAATCCAAGGTTCCACTGTATCATGCACACAAAAACCGATCAAAGGTAATTAAATTAACAGTATTGTTAAATGTACTGTGCTCACTTCCACAATGAACATGTCCTCTGCTCCTCTCTCAAAGTACATGCGCCGCTCTCTCTTATTTACACAGAGATACTTTTGGTGAGTGCAGACCCCATTTTCACCATAAAGAACAATGAAGACATCTGCATCTGTTCCTGCTCCAAAAATATCACTAGTAAAGGTTTTAATCTCATAGGGCACAACTGTAGATAGAAAAGAAAAAGAAAGGTCATTACCTCAACATTGTACTAAAGGCAGGAAAAACAGAACATGCGGACTGGACAGGCACCGGAATTGTATTGCATATCTGCTATTTAAAAAAAACATATATACTGTACATCATTGTAAACTTTTACATTATATAGTCTGACTCTGCTTTCCTTGAGGGTTGAACAAATTACATTTCCTATTACTTTATTTATATTTAGGTTTGCATTGAGCTTTGCAGAGAAATACATTTACAGAGAAAATGCAGAAGCTGAATAAACAGTGTAAAAGTGTCCTTACATGGTGTGTACACCTCTGTCTGCAGTTCAGCTGGGTACAAATCTCTTGCTAATGCCCCATCATCTTTTCCTTTGTCCAGCCAGCGGCCACATGGGAAACAGAGTTTCAGACCCTGAGAAGGGGCATTAATCTCTACCCAATCCAAAAACCAACCTGAGCCCCCTGAAAGAGAGGCAGAGGAATGTGTTAACATTGTGTTAACATAATGTGTTGCCATTGATATTCAGATTTATAGCAATACCAGTCTCTCATCTCTTTCTCTCTCATCGTCTTTACAGCTTTATTCTGTATACATGGACGCAGGGAGCCTGGAGCAATTTATTGAGATAAACCAGGTTCTTTCAGTGAACATTTTAGATAGTAAAAACTCCAAAATCTTACCAGAATTGTCATGCCCTATTCTGATCCTTTTAAGCTCTCCAAGATTAACAGCTTCCACAATAAACTCATCAATGTTTCCTTGCTCAAACTTATTCTTGTGTGTTTTGCTGGCTTTCAGGTTAATAATTCCTGTAGAATTAATTAACAATCAAAGAAAAGTAAGAGCAGATGATGTCAGCACAAAGCCCCTAAGAAGGAGGCAATACTTTACACAAATTAACAATACAGTGTATTTAAGTTTATAGCTTTTAGAAAGCAGTATTTTAATGGTTTTGGTAATTCTATTTCTTTATGATGTTTAACCTGTATCATCATACTCTCCATACAGAACTGCAAAAACATTGGCATCTGTTCCAGCATATTTTTTCTCTCCTGTCTTAATCCTCAATGTGTATGTTGTTGACATGGCTGTCAAAAAAAAAAAGGTCATTAATGTCTTTTTTTGTGCACAGTTTTCAAAACATAACCTTCCTACAAGTGAAAAAACAGATGTTTGTTAAAATATTCACATAGCCTTTTATGATCATACAGAGGGCATAAACCCTTTCTTCACCTTTCTGCTCCAGGCCTAAGGTGGCTCCTAACTCTTCCTCATCATCATTCTTTTTCATGAAAGCTTCATCTACAGGCACCAGCTCTCTGACAAGCTGGCCATCATCCTCATCAACAGCCAACCACCGGTTACAGGGGAAGTAGTACCTGCATTAGGATCCAGTTTGAATATGTTTACAGTATAAGCTTTTCAAGTTAACAGATCATTGTTTTTGGTATTTTGGTCCATCCACATGCCATCTGCCGCATTGGGCGATGGTTACTCCCCACTTTGGAGATGTTTCTGTACCAATTACTTAAGGGTTTGAGTTTCCAGTTGGGCAATTTGGGAACACCAATTAGCATAACCTGCATGCCTTTTGACTGTAGGAGTGAACCAGAGTACCCGGAGGAAACCCACCAAGCACAGGAAGAACATGCAAACTCCATGCACACAGACCCCGAGGCGGGAATAGAACCCGGACCCTGGAGGTGCAAGGCTACAGTGCTAACCACTAAGCCACCATGCCGCCTTAATAAATCATAGTTAGTAATAATTTTTTTGTTAAAATAAAAAATTAGCAAATTCTCAAATTTTCTTATCAAAGACACACTTACGTGGTGTCATCTTTTGTATCTACAATCTCAACTCGGTCTAGGTACCAGGCGGAGTTGGCATAGCTGTTGTCATGATGGATCCTTAGCTTCTTCAGAGTCCCCAGTTCAACTGCTTTTATTGTAAACACGTCTTCCTGCAACATACGCAGCTGACTTGCTAAAACATTTTCCTTGACTTTAAAAGTTATAAGAACATGATGTGGTTGGTTACATCAGACATGATAATGGAGGTATGGTTTAAATTATATATGACCAGCTAACATTTAGCTGCAGTACACCAGCACATCTATTGTGAAAAATGGGTGGGGGCCTATCAGGTTGCAGCATAATAATATAGTCTTACTCACCTGACCACGCTCAAATTTGTTTAGGTGGTTAGATTTCTTCAGGGGACGTTCTCCAGTGTCACCATTCTCGCCATAGAAATTGATGTACACGTTGGCATCAGTTCCTGCACCCCACATGTTCCCAGTGAACACACTGACTTCATATGTATTTTCTATGGATGAACATGGTCAAAGGGTTATTTCACTTTCTCTATATCTATATAAATAAAATAAAGGTTTGGTCTGTACCTTGGTCAGTACGTGCTCTTTCAATGATATCTTTACATTTCATACATTAGCGGACCCAAAAATCTAAGAAAAAATTTTGTCTGTATGTCTGTCTGTATGTGTGTCCAGCCGATTTTGTCATAGCATCATGCAAAACTGGCTGGACAGATTTTAATAAAACTTTGTCAGTGATCCGGTATTTACCTGAACTTAAACTTGCACTAGAAATTAAATCAAAATGTTGAGTAGAAGGGATGTTATGAGCAGTTAGAGTGTGTGCCAAATTACATCACTCCATTCAACTTTTCTGTTGAACTTTTCTGATAAATATATATATAAAAAAATGCAAATACACTATGAAAACTTATCCGCAGCAGTCCGAGGTGAGGGTGTGTAAAATATGAGATTGTAAAATATGAGATTGAAATATGAGAGTGAATTGTTCTGCGCTAAAATCAAAATGTTGAAGTAAAAGTGATATTATGATCAGTCATGTGCCTGATTTAATAATCTACTATAAACAGGGAGTGTATTTGGCTGACGATGAAAGAAGTACAACTTATCGAAAACAAGACATAAGATACTCAATAATCAAAAACAAATATTTATTTTATTGTATTAAAGAGTTAGACAGAGAGTTCTGCCGTACAGAAAGACAGGCACAGATGTACATGGGCTTTAACCTGAAATAATAATATTACTGATTACATTAAAGCTGATCAGCTTATTTTTAGCTTTAAGCTTATAACTTTTTCTACAAACTCTACACCCACCAACGATGAGCACTAAAGCTAGTTCTTAATATTTATGGTGACTGATGTTTTAATAGTCAGTAATACATTGCAAAATGTATTTACATGATTTTACAATAAAGTAAGCAGCCTGTGTGTATAGATGAATGAACAAATTAAGAGATGACATAAAGCTAAAAGGTTCTGATGCATTTATTTACCCTCTAACTCTTCATTGTCCTCAGGCAGAAGTTCCACTATCAATTCACCATCTTCCTCATCCTCAGCCAGCCAACGATCACATTGAAAGGTTAGTGTCTTCACTACTTCCTGCATCACTTCCTCACCCTCATCATTTTCTTCATCCTCCTTCTTTTTCTTCTTCTTATTTTTCTTCTTGTCTTCTTTCTTTTCTTTCTTCACCATGGCCATAACCAGATATTTTAAGTCCACTTTTTCTAAGTACCACCCAGAACCAATTCCTGATCCATCATGGCCAATGCGAATTTTGAAGATATTTCCCACATCTTTAGCTTCAATCTGTTGCAAACATAAAATTTTTTTTTTGTGTGTTAATGCTATTATTAGGTCATTCTCACTCATTAAAACTGTACTAGTCAAAAGTTTGGACACACCGTCTAATTCAATGTTTTTTGTTTTGAGATTTATTTTCAACATTCTAGAATAATACTGGTGATTCAAAAAACACATACTGTATGGCGTTAGGTAAGTAAGTAACAACTACAACAACAACTATCAGTTGGTATTTAAAGAAACGATGGTCAACCTTTCTGGAATAGTTCTTGTATTGCAAGAACAGTGTTGTCAAGTGTTGTCAAGCTTAGTGGTATGTTTGCAAAACCCATCAAGCACCATGATAAAATTGGCTCTCATGGAGACCATCCCAGGAAAGCAAGACCAAAACGTACCTTTGCTGCAGAGAAGTTCATTTAGAGTTACCAGCCTCAAAAATCACCAATTAACAAACAGCACCTCAGATTAGAGCCATTATGCAAAAATAGCAGACACATCTCAATATCAATTGTTAAAAATAGATTATTAAATATTTTAGATGCCTTCAGCATTGTTTTACAATGTAGAAATAAATAAAAAAAACATGAAAGACCATGGAATTAGAAGGCAATATAGATATATTCTGTAGGAATTCTCTTGTTATGCCATTGTGTATAATATATATGTGCCATAAAATTACATAATAGTACTGAAATAATTAGTAATGGATAAATGTAGTTTTTTTAATGCATCTTGTAAAACAATGCTGAAGGCATCTAAAATATGCAATAATCTCTTTTGAACAGTTGATATTGAGAATAACATAAATATAAGTCCTCACCTTAAATATTTCAGTGGCACCTCTTTCAAAGTTGTTGGATCTGCTTTTCAAGGTGATAAGTTCTGTTTTTCCTTCCTCTCCATATATCTGGATGAAAACACTGGCATTGGTTCCTCCAGCCCAAACATCACCTGTTACCACAGTAACCTCATAGTTTATTACTGTGTGGAAAATGAGAGATTGAGATGAAATTCTATTTAAGAATTGTAGAACATTCCAATTAAGAACAAACAAATAAAAAACAACAACATATAATTAATTGTTTTCACATATTATACAGCATGAAATTAGTACATTTTTCAATATCAAGTATTTCACTTGGGTAGAGCTCTACTTCAGTTTTGCCATCAGCCTCATCTTCAGACAGCCAGCGATGGCTGGGAAACATGTAGTGTTTGCCCTGGTTTGGCTCCTTGATCTGCACACTGTCCAGAAACCAGCCTGCCCTCATGCCTTCGTTGGTGTGACCAATCAGCATACGGTTGATCTGGATTCAGTTGAGCAACATAAGTCTAAGTAACCATTTCTCATATAAGAAATCAGAGAGTAAAGTTACGGCTGTCAAGACATACGCACTTGCCCGATGTCAAAAGTCTCAACGGTGAAGATATCGACCCGGCCAGTTTCAAAGTAGTTCCGCAGGTCATTCGTCGAAACAACCAGCATCATTTTACTAGTGTCACCTTTCTCACCATAAAGCTTCACAAAGACCTTTGAGTCTGAGCTGGCACCATTGATGTCACCTGTCTTTACTTCAATATGAATGCTGGTGTCTAAAAATCATAAGATTTTGATAAGTGAATTTCATACACTGAACAGACAATAAATCTCACTGCCACTGACTACACAACTTTGTGGATAGTTTACTTTGTAAAAGTAAGGTCAGGGACCCTGGCAACCTCTTTATGAGAAGATTGGAATTTGAGACCTTGGAAATATAAGACTCTGTCTCCTAATTTAGTCATATTAAGATAATGATCCATAATGATTATTAACAATAAGGTCAAATAAAAAAAATTAAACTTTTTAATACTCCTTTTTTTCATTTTATGTAATTAAATTATGTATTTTATAATGCTGTAACTACATACTCTAAAATATTTTTTAATATTAAAAGATTCAGTGTTTTTAAAAAAAAATTTCAGTGTCTTTAAAAATTATTTTAAAACACACTTACTACATACAGAAGTACTCAAAGAAACTTACTATAGAGTTTTTGTCCATCAGCAAATGGAACTAACTCTCGAACAATCTGGCCATCGTCCTCATTACGGTCAAGCCATCTAAATTGGTAAAGAAATACTGTACTACAAGCAAATGGTATGTTATTATATCAAATAACACACATATAATGTACTGTATATATTTTCTACATTCTGGAACCATATAGGATTTTTCAAAACTATGAAATAACATAGTTGACATTAGGTAATTAGTCATTATTTTAAGACGAGGTCAGCTGTCCCAGAATAGTTCTTGCAAGAACAGTGTTGTCAAGTGGATTTGCAAAACCCATCAAGCACCATGAAACTGGCTCTCATGAAGACCTTCCCAGGAAAGCAAGACCAAAACTTACCTCTGCTGCAGAGGAGAAGTTCATTTTACGGTGCCAGCCTCAAAAATCCCCAATTAACAGCACCTCAACAGGTGCATATAAACATATGTGTGTGTGTTTATACAGTATATGTATTTCACGAACCTGTTACATGGGAACTCTGCAGCCTCAGACTCAGCCTGTCCTTCTTCTCTGACCACCACTTTGTCTAGGAACCAGCCACAACCACCTCCTCGCCCATCATGGCCAATCCTTACCCTGCGTACCTGCCCTATTGACACAGCCTCAATTATGAACTCATCACCCTGTGGAATAACACAAAAACATATGAACACAATTACGAATGTCTAAAGTACAAAGGCAAAAACCAAGTCAAAAGATATGATTATTAAATATGTCTGCAAGCAACAAAGCACAGAACTGACAATCCTACTCACATTGCCTTTCTCAAACTTGTTGACATTATTCTTGCAGTTTACTAAGACGCGGTCACCTGTGTCTCCTAAATCTCCTAAGAGGCATAAGAAGACTGTGGCATCTGTCCCACTTCCACTTACATTTCCAGTGTAAACAGTAACTCTGTATTTTATAACTGCAAATAAATTAGAAGCTTTGTTTTAGAGAAGAAATACAAAGACCACATCGATATCATATAATATGCTAAAGACAGTCTAGTGGTAGTGCAAATGCTTTGAAACTAAATTTGCCATTACAGCATTTACTCTAAAGATCAGTACTCTAGAAATACAATCTTGAAAATGACTTGGCCCCTTGCCTGGTAGTGGCTCCTGGATAAGATCTCCGGTTGCAGGAAGCTCCCTCACTACTTCATTGTCATCTTCACTTGTATCTAGCCAGCGATTACAAGGAAATTTGTATTTCTCTTTTGTTAATGTTTTCAAAAGTGTCACCTTTGGAGGCATAAATAAGTATTTATACACAAACCAGAAGCCTCATTCTTGGAAAAGTTAAAACATACACATCAACTTTGCTTTTTTATTATTATTATTATTATTATTATTATTATTATTAACAACAACAACAACAACAACAACAACAACAACAACAATAATAATAATAATAATACATTAATTTATTACCTGGCTTAAATGCCATCCTGCAAATGGATTTCTCTTCTCATGAAATATTCTCAATTTTTTCAGTCTTCCAAGATCAGGTAATTCAATCTAAAAATATTAATAAAAATTCACCTCATCATGTGTTACTGTTAATTAAAAAATGAAACAAAATAAATTAAAAACTCTAATTACCATAAATTTATCAAGCTGACCCTGTTCAAAATTGTTGGTCTTGTTGTCTAACTTCATCTCATCAGACTTGCCCATCTCTCCATAGATCTGTAGGACAATCGAAGCATCTGTGCCTGCACCAGAAAGATCAGACGTCCAAATCCACAGAGACCATGGATACTCTGTTGAACAGAAGAAAAATGAGAGCATCAGGACATCATTCAGTCTTGCCTATGGCACTATAAGGATAGTCTGTAATGGTGATACACTAATTAGTCTCTCAGACTGTATCTCTCTTCCTGGTTAGATTATTACTCTTTTTCTTGAATTAAAAGATTGTCTCAGAGTTATAAGATTGCTCACTCTTTTGTCTTTTTTGTCGGAGTGAGACCATTTCATAAATCTCTCTCTCAATTAGGCCATCTCCTTCATCCTCATCCAGCCATTTAGAACAAGGGAATGTCTGCTCAAGCCCAGTGAAAGGGCAATAGATTACTACCTGAAAGAAACAGACATGATCACTAGTGCTTCACACTTTCACATGATATAAAGAGTGCAAAATCATTATATATATATATATATATATATATCTATATATGGAGTGATATCCCAGACATTTTTCAAAAGGAATTGCAAATTGCATTTTCTTGCATTTTCTTACAAGTCATGAGCCTGTCATATTTAAATAGCAAAATCAATTACCACGTTTGCTTTACACTTTCTCTGCGTCGCGCATGTAGCCTGCCAAAACTCAAACGCAATCGCTAATCAATTTGCAATTGCATTTCCAACGCATTACACGGAAACCTGTCAATCAGCGTCAGGGGTGGGTCTATACTGTGGGTCTTGGTCATGCACTTTTTAGATGATGGAGTCACCTTAGTGACTTATAAAGTGCTGGTCTTATGTGCTAAAATGCCTCTCTGCCATGGATTGCCCCCCCCCCCCCACATAATCTCTATCAAATATTATATTATAACATAAATTCATAGGTTTATGATTTACAAATTGCACCAAATGAATTTGATTATAAAATAAGCAATATAAAATAAGACATGTCGTATAGGGAAAAAATATATAAATTATATATTTTTTTCATATACAACATGTATATTTTTATATTGCTTATTTATGATAAAAATCGTTTCGTGTAATTTTTAATCATAAACAATATTTATTTAGTGTAAAAAAAAAATTTTTACATGACAAACCCCTGCAAAATAAATGTGCCACAAAATTAACATTATATGAGAATTTGTATTACGTGTCTTTATTTTCGTGTATTAATTTGTCACGTGCCTAGGGTTAATTATAATAGTAATAATATATTTGATAATAATAATATAATATATTTGATAATAATAATAATATGAATTTTTGATTGTGATGTCCTACTAGGCTATATTTGATAGAGATTTTGTGGGGTGAAATCCGTGGCAGAGGGGTATTTAGCGCATAACACCAACTTTACCGCGGTTCACCTCCATTGCTCAAATTCCCCCCTCTTGGTCGGCAACTGTGAGTGACGTCACTACCCATACAATCTACGCCCCACAGTATAGACCCACCCCTGACGCTGATTGACAAGTTTCTATGGAGTGATATCCCGGACAATATTCAAAAGGAATTGCAAATTGCATTGTCAAATTTAAATAGCAAAATCAATTACCACATTTGCTTTTTCAATTTCTCTGCGTCGCGCGCCAAAATTCAAACGCAATCGCTAATCCATTTGCAATTGCATTTCCAACGCGTTATACGGAAACCTGTCAATCAGCGTCAGGGGCGGGTCTATATATTCTCATATAATGTTTATTTTGTGGCACATTTATTTTGCAGGGGTTTGTCATGTAATACAAAAATGTTTACACT
>JAQMYJ010000040.1:17811359-17833567 GCA_030014305.1 Clarias laeviceps | reverse complement strand
TGGCCGGCTTGACGCGCGACGCAGAGAAAGTGAAAAAGCAAACGTGGTAATTGATTTTGCTATTTAAATATGACAGGATCATGACTTGTAAGACATGGGAAGTACAAATGCAAATGGACTTTTCTTTTTCATTTGAAATTTGGCAGTCAGTGTTCGTTCGCGAAGGCGAAAAAGCAAACGACAATGCAAAGTTTGCAATTGCATTTGAATTATGTCACACTTTATGCGTCCACATATGGGAAACGTAATTGCAAACGAAACGACAATTTGCAATTCCTTTTGAAAAATGTCTGGGATATCACTCTATATATATATATATAAGAATAATTAACAATCCTTCACTTGGGTAAAATGTAGGTGAAATTAACCTGAACTATGAACATTCTTTTTATAGTCTCTAGTCTCTTTATACTTCTTTAGTCTCTTCTCTCATGAAAGCCTAGTAATTGTATTCTTTTTATTACATGACATTAGTCTGTAACTCACCTTATCACAGTACCAGCCTGCACTGACACCATCATTATCATGGCCAATAGTTATGCGACTAAGAGGGCTTAGCAAAGCCGCAATTTCTATGGTAAAGATGTCAGTGCGTGCACGTTCAAATATGCCGCCCTCCAGAAAGATCTTTCCACTGTTCTTTAAGCCCTTGGTGCCATGCATGACTATGTGGATTTTGGAGTTTGTACCTGCTCCCCTGATGTTTCCTGTAACCACCTGTATGTTGTAAACAATGCCTGCAAGATAGGATTACATGTTACATTCTCTTGAGGGTGACCTTACTCTCCATAAAAACCAAAAAGTGGCTTAAAAAAGGCTTAAAGGCTTAAAACAGAAAATGACTGATGGAAAATCTATAGCTGGAGACTATTTTCTCCACAAACAATCCAGATTCTGTGTCTAAGATGAATTGAAATAGCAATTTTAACGTAGTCAATACAACTAAAATAAACTTTATTTTATTTGCTAAAAATAATTTTTTTTGTGTATTTAGTGTTTTAAAAAGGGTTGGCCCTAATATGGTTGCACGTGAAGAATTTTTAAGCACTTTACTTTATAAATTTGAATAAATATAGTCATAGATAATAATAATAATAATAATAATAATAATAAATTTGTTACCTGTGGGCTGACTCCCCCCAACCAAAATATCCCTTTGAATCTTTCCATCATCTTCATCTAGGGCAAACCAGCGGGCAACAGGAAACTCATACACTGCCTTGTTTCCCAGGTCATCCACTACCACCTAAACACAAACAAAATCAAATCAAATTACATCAAAAGAAAAAAATCCATTTCCTTTCATTTGAGTTCAGAATTGAAGTAATCCACTAAATAAGCATGCTTGGAATAAATGGATTTAACATGTATAATCTATGTGCAAATCTATGTGCTCAGTAGTGCACCCCTCAATAGGAAAAACTATCCGTTAAGTAGAGTGGTGTTTCCTTTCAACACAGATAAGGTGACTACAGTCCAGGAGAGTGACCTCATCTCAAAGTGTGTGAGTCACACAGAGAAAGGTACAAAGCCAAACTTCAAGGTCTGGGGTGCATTACCAAGGAACAACATAGTAAAACAACTTATAGCTAGATTTCTCACTGGTAGTTTCCTACACATTTCTTCTCTCTGTTATATATGGATTATAAGTACCCATTATTTAAACCATTATGTTCTCATGTAAGATTTTGGACATGTGGAAGTTAGTGATGCAATGGGATAAAACAAGTTACTGTTCAACTCATTCATCGTCTATATTGCTATATCCTGTATACAGGGTCTCGGGGGGCCTGGAGCCTTTCAGAGGAGACTTAGGGCATGAGTCAGGGCACACCCTAGACGGGGTGCCTGTCCACCGCAGGGCACACACACACACACACACACACTCATTCACACACAACAGGCCATTTGGGAACCCCAATTAGCCTAATCTGCATGTCTTTGGACTGTGGGAAGAAACCGGAGTACCTGGAGAAAACCCACCAAGCATGGGGAGATCATACAAACTCCATGCATACAGATCCAAGGCGGGAACCGAACACAGATCCTGGAGGTCTAAGGTGACAGTACTAACCACTAAGCCACCATGCTTGCCATGAACTGATAAACTACACTTCACTAGATTTCACTTCAACCTAATTTCAGAAAAGTAATAAATGAAAACCAAAAAGCATGACTACAAATAACAAACAAAAGTAATTATTGTTATACTGAAAATATATGATGTTTGACATCATATCATTATAATAATTTTCAGAAGTTTAATAATGAAAATCATTTTAATCTTTTGAGTAAATTGTCTTTACGAAATTATAAGTTATAAATAGAACTTAATTATAATAATAATGATAATAGTAATGAAAAACACCGGCTAAACTTCTACCTTGTCCACAAACCATCCAGCTGAGGAGCCTTTGTTGTTGTGGCCAATGGTGATCTTCCTTATTTTACCCAGGTTTGGTGCATCAATAGTAAACTTGTCCTCTGCTCCCCTCTCAAAGTTGTTTTTATCACTGTCAAGTCTTCTTTCCCCTTTGAAAAACACAATGGGATAGGACACCTGAATAATAACAAGAGGTTTTTTAATAAAATATATGATTATAATATATTGGAAAGAACATGCTGGTTACCGGTATCTCCATTTTCACCAAAAATATTAAGAAATACATCTGCGTCTGTTCCACTACCTTTGACATCTGCAGTGATGACACTCACTACATACTTATTATCTAAAAAGAATGTAGAGCAAATGAATCAGATAACCTGAGAAATGTCTTTGTGTACTTCCAGCTGTATTATCAGATGTTTGACATATGAAAATATGACCCACATTTTGGCATGTCAGAGGAGTCTACGGTCCCCAGCAGATCTCGTGTAATGAGCCCATCACCCTCCTTCCTGCTCAGCCAGTTATTGCAGGCAAAGTAATATCGTTGATGGGGTCTGTTCATGTCAGTCACCATCACACGGTCCAAGAACCAGCTAGCGCTTAGGCCTGTATTATCATGTTCAATCCTTAAAAACCAAAAGAAACCATTCTGTTGTATAATTATACTCCAATTGATGATATTAAAGAACAGCCTGTTGTATTAGAATACCTAATTTTTCGTAATACTCCAACATTGTGAGTTTTTATTCGGAAAACATCTGTTTTGCCTTTCTCAAAAGCAGTCCGGTTTCTGTAAGAAAATAAATAATAAATAATAAAGAAAATAGAAGCTCTTAGTTTTATATGAGTAATAGAATAAAGGTGGTGTAAAATGTAAAATGGTTTTCTTAGTCAATAAAATTAATTAAGTGTAAGATCTCACTAATGATGAATTATTAGAGAGACCCATAAGCACTAAACATATATTAAATTTTTTATAGGGAATGACCCTGACTCTACTTAAAAGAGTTCTTCAAATGTATTTAAGGCCTTGTGAATTATTACTAATTGTATAGCACAATGTGCAAAGAAATGTAATGTAGTTTTACCACTTCATTAAGTTTTTTTTATGTATCTTGTCCACAAATAGAAGCATTCAGAATAAATGATATCTTTAAAATTGATTTTCACATTTTGCTACATAATTATTCTTAAAATAGGTTTAAAGTTGTTTACCAAATAAAATCCATAACTGATATCTTCTATCTTGTCCTTAAATAATGCCCATATGTAAGTAGAATAATGTCTTTCATTTCCTATTGAACTGAACAAAGATGGCACACTACCAAACCATACATTCAAGCAGGCCCTTTATTATTTACAGCACATGAATATTCTATCCTTTATCCTGAGAACCAACTCCATTTACTTCTCATATTTCCAGAAATACTTTTACATGCTCAAAATGTTTTAATCACATCTCTGCCTTCCATCATTTGACAAAATGTAAATTTGTGACAGCTCGACACTCTTAGAAAAAAATTATCCAGAATCCTTAAGGGTCCTTTGGATTGTCTCTCTGGGGGAAACCTTCTAAGTTCTATGTAGAATAACAAAGCATTTCCAATCAGAGAGACTTCTAAGTAGAACATCTTCAGAAAGTAAAGAACCCTCACCTATCCAATAAAACCCTTGTGGAGCTTTTTCTTTCTAAGAGTGTACATGAGGAGAATATTATGTAAATAACCAGTTGGTCCTTGATAAAAAAAAAAAAAAAAGGCTATAGAATTTCATGTGTGTACAAACACCCAAACACAGTTTTAAGCTTGTTCAACTGGCTTTTCTGTCATTTTATTCAGTGAGAAAATGCCAGTCAGATACCTCTTTTCAGTGCTGTGGAAAAATGAAAAGCACAAATTGCCATAAATATCATCAATAAAATGCTACAAAATTTTACATAGCAGTTAATCAGCTATATGGAAACTCACTCTAATCAATCACAGTTGTGTCTGATTTCAGATTTCCAAAATTACTTATGATACATAAATATAAATATAAATATATTTACTCACTTGCTGGCAAGAAGCACCTTTGGAGTTATGCCATAATCACCAAAAAGAGTAACAAATACATTAGCATCTGTCCCTGCCCCAGCTACTTCCCCAGTAATGGTGACCACCTCATAAACTGCAAGTGTAGGCATTGAAAAGAGATTAGATAAGTTAAATAAACATTTTCCGAACAGCCAGCAACTTATTCAGCAGCTAAGGGTGATTCCATAAACTGCATTAAGTTGTACATGTTTATGAGAAATATAAACTATACAATGTGCAAGACTTCTATTCAATGGAATAAGAACACTCTATAGCAATGTGCTAATAAACCAAAATCATAACAGAATCCATACCTTTCTTTTTATGGTATTCATCTTCATAGTTTTCCACTTTGTCCGGTTCATAGTTCCTTAACTCATTCTCATAGATCTCAACATAGTCAACAGTCTTTTTCTTTTTCTTGCCTTTGCCTTTTTTACCCTCATCATCGCTGTCTGTGGAACCTTTCTTAGCTTTCTTTTTCTTTTTCTTCTTTTGCGAGTCATCATCTTCTTCGTCTTCTTCTTCTTGCTCTTCCTTCTCGGCTTTCTTCTTTTTTTTACCTTCCTCTTTGGACTTCTTATCTTTTGACCCCATTATCCCCCTTTGTGTACTCCTTATGTTGGCTTTGGTGCGCTTCACCGTC
Source organism: Clarias laeviceps (assembly GCA_030014305.1). Taxonomy (NCBI): domain Eukaryota; kingdom Metazoa; phylum Chordata; class Actinopteri; order Siluriformes; family Clariidae; genus Clarias; species Clarias laeviceps. Next base: position 17,828,460 of record JAQMYJ010000040.1, on the reverse strand, counting down.
TCATCCTCTGCTTCATCTTCATCTTCATCCAGTTAGATTTTCTTATCCTTTTGCTTTTAGGCAATTCAGTCTATCTTAGGTTCTGCTGCTTCATTCTACATTTATTGAAATCTGTACCATCGCTTTTTCATTTCCTTCTTAACTTTGACTGCTGCTTTCCTTCTTCGGTTTCTTGCTCCTGCCGCGTTCCACCCCCCTTTGAGAGCATCTTTAATTTATTTACTGCCTTGTAACTTTAACTGTCGTCTTTGCGTTCACATAAAGGACACCCCGGGTGACCTGTAATGCTAGGGAGACCTGCCAACAGGAAGGGTCATGATGAGAGCGCAAGGGCTCTTGGGTACAAGTAAGCTGTCCCATGAGGGCCTTCCTCATCACAAACAACAACAGTTACTGGCCTCATTAATATTTACCATGTCTTAGTCATGTGGACAGTCACTAGAAAGGTCGACTGTTAAAGGGCATGTTCCTTGTCAAACCGACTGGCAGGGAAAATCCTGTACTTTTATTATAAAGAGTTATATTTACATATCAAATCAGTAATAATAATTAAAAACATTATTAATGTATTATTTTTAATAATACACATCTTCATTAAAATATTTATGAAGATGTAAATTATGAAAAGATCCATTTAAATTTCAAAAACAACAAAAAAAAATTGTGTGCAAAAATGTATAATTAAAATACAGATACAGAGGGAAAATTATTTTATTTCTCCAGGCATGTGATTTTATTTATAATAAAATTATTATAAATAAAACAGTTATACCGACATTTTCCCAGCTGGTGGAGACATTCACCCATGACAAAGTTGTGAAACAAACTGAGGAAATCATTATTGCTTCATTTCATGTACTCATAGAGAGATTATAGTGGGAATATCAAGTTTTAACAAGCACTTACTGAAATTTTCTACCATCAACCTATATAACTGTGAAATATAACTGAAATCCATTTCAGACAAAACATACATTAAAAAGCCAGATCTCTACATGGTGGAAACCACGGGGTTGATTTAACATATTCAGAGTTTGATTACAACTGCATTCATATAAACAGTGCTGGGTATTAATTCAACACTGTAAGTGTTAATTCAACACTGGGGAATTTGCTATGTATGACTATGATACTGATGTGTTATTGTTCTGATAATCCTCATATTATTCACTACCATAACTAGTAATGAAAATCATTTACATTGTTAGCATTTTGTTTTAATCGTTATTAATACAATGTTGGGTAATCCAAACTCTGCTATTTAAATAATTTAGCTTTTACTTTAGAATTGGAGTAACTAGAAAAACAAAAATAGAAAACTTTCTTTAATCTCCGTAACATACATTTTAGTCTCTACAGTAATTTAACATACAGCACCAGTCAAAAGTTTTCTACATTTATTTTTTATTTGATTACTATAAAACAAGTATAGATAACTATAAAATAACACATATGACCTTAACTAACAACAACTGTCAGTTGTTATTTTAAGACACGAAAGTCAGCTGTTCTGGAAGATTTCTTGCAAGAACAGTATTGTCAAGCTCATTTTCAAAACCCATCAAGCACCATGATGAGGCTCTCATGATGACCATTACAGGAAAACAAGAGCAAAACTGCAGAGGAGAAGTTCATTTTAGAGTTATCAGCCTCAAAAATCATGAATTAACAACACCTTGGTTTAGAGCCGTTGTGAAGACTTTCCAGAGCATAAATAGCAGAACATCTCAATATCAACTGTTCAAAGGAGATTATTACATATTTTGGGTGCCTTCAGCATGGTTTTATAATGAAGAAAGAAATAAAAATCAGGAAAGACCATGGCATTACAAGGCATGTCAAAATTTTAGACTGGTTGTGTAGATTGTTTCCATACAGACCTTTCAAAATGTAAATTATTTTAATTAAACTTCATGTGATGAGGTTAATACTATTACATACAACTATTACCATTGTTAATGGTTGCTTGTATACATCATTAGAGGTTGTTGAAGTATATGGTTTATTATTACCTAATAACCTAAGTATTAGTGTAGTGATTCATCCTTATAAAAACTAAATATACATATTATGTATTAATACAATATATTGCTTGTTGTGGACTTTATAGTAAACTGCTACTTTAAGATGCTTTCTCTCTCTCTCTCTCTCTCTCCCTCTCTCTCTCTCTCTATATACTACATTATTATGCAATAAAATGACAGTTTTACAGTAGAACCAGATATTATAAAACCAGATTGTCCATTTTGCATATTAGTCTTCAGCTTGGTGCGTGCGCTTGTAAGATGTACTTGTCCATTGTCTTCTGTGCTTATGTTCTACACAAATCCAAGAGGATATTAAACTAAACAACTATGTCCTTTCTCAAAATAAAAAGTTTGAAAAAAATGCACATAAACAGAGCAGAAGGAAATCAATTTTGGAATCAAAACAAAACAACAAAAAAATCTACAACAGAAAAGGAAGGGGCTTGAGTTAGTTATTGTGAAATTCACTAAACACCCTGGGTGAGCTTGTGCTCGGACCTCGGCTTCCTTTTAGACTGGGATATGTGAGGACAACTATTTGCTGTAATATGCAACTATTTAATATTAATATTAAAAGCTCTCTGTCTGTATTGTTCCATGATTTGTGTTATTTGAAGAGTTCATATATGTTGCTCTTATATGCTTTTATATGTACTACTAAAAACAAACTTGGCTTGAGTTAATGGTATTGTCACATAACGTTGCGGAGTCTAGACCTGACCAACTGAAGTAACCCCAGATCATAACATTGCCTCCAGAGGTTTATACAGTGGGCACTAGGCGTGATGGATGCAGTGCTTCAACTGCTTCCCTTGTTACCCTGACGCACCCATCGCTTTGGAATAGGGTCAATCATGACTCATTAGACCACATGACCTTTTTTCCTTTGCTCCATATTTCAATCTTTATGCTCCATAGCAAATTAACTTACCAAGTGGTTTTCTTAAGGCTGTTCAGCAGTTTAGTTAATGATTCGTCACATTGTGTATGTGGCAGTGCTTTTACTATCACTATGAAACATGCTGAGATTTCTATTGACAATTATTTATGATGTAACTTGAGCGATCTCTAATCATTGTTCTTCCATTCAGTTGATGGTTCCACCAAGATATCCTTCCACGTTTGAATAATATATTGGACAGTTCCTAACCCAATTCCATTAATTTCACCAATCACGTTCTTTGCTTAATGCAGCCCAATAATTGGACTTCTGAAACACAACCACAGTGTAAATGAGGCTATATTATTATTTAAGAAATGAAAAGCTACTCTTTGCATGAGTATCAGTTAGGGAAAAAAGAATTGTTGCCAGCTGAAAGTAATCACTGCAGTAATTATCCAATTAAAGCCATTTATTTTGGTTAGGCAGTGTATCTACAGAACCAGTAAAAAATTTGGACACACTAGTCAAAAGTTTGGACACAAGTTTTGATTTATCTTTCAACATTCTAGTACAACACTAGAGATCTCAAAACTATGAAATAACAAATACAAGAGTAGGTAATTAAGTAACAACAACAGTCAGTTGTTATTTAAGACCATAGAAGGTGTGCCCAAACTTTTGACTGTATGTATGCATTAACATATCTAATTAGATTTTTTTTTTAAAGTAAAAATTCCAATTATCATTTTCCTTGGCTCCGGCACTAGGTGGATTCTTACGTTTGACTAATGACATGGTACTAATGACAGACCACCTTTTTTTTTATTTTTCCCGATTTTCTCCCTAATTTAGTCGTGTACAATTCCTCCCCGTCACTAGGGGGCTCCCACATTAAGGCTACTACTACCACTCAGTCGGGAGGGCCGAAGACTATCACGTGTTTCCTTTGAACCATGTGACGCCAGACGACCGCATCTTTTCGAACTGCTCGCTCACACACCGTTGGGAGCAGCGTAACACACTCGGAGGACAGCGCTATCCGCTCCTCCCGCTTGCGTGAGCTCACAGACGCCCCTGATTGGCTGTAGAGCTGTGATTAATGTGGGAGCAACTAAGTACCTCTCATCCCTCCCCTCTGAGAGAGCTCGGCCAATCAGCTCTCTAGAGCTCCGGCTGCATCACCCGGGAATCGAACTAGCGATCTCCGGATGATAGGGCGAGCACTTTACACTGCGCAACTCGGACAAGTAGCTTATAACATGGACATATTGTGCTCTCGATATAGAAAGGTCAGGAATAAAAATGTATATGGTGCTAATAAATTAAATATTATGTTATTCAAAAATGACAAGTATGTACTAGAGGATTTATTAATCCCTAATAAAGTTTGCATACATGGAACTTTAATTTTCCCATAAGCAAATTGATAAAAACGTAGGAGAGAATTAGGACGAGATTGTGAAATTTAGGAGAGATCTTATTTGCCAGAGAAACATATTTACTTGTATTGTATTCATACAGAATAATGCTGTTATAAGTAACCATTCATTTATACTATATGAGCTTCTTACCTATTTTATATCAAATATGAACGTCCTTTCCAGACTTTCTACAAAATTCTGGAGTTTATCTGAATATTTGCCCATTTAGTCAAAAGAGCATTTTGAGGTCAAGCACTGAGTATGCATGGCTTACAGTCAACATTCCAACTCATCCCAATGGTGTTCAATGAGCTAAGGCAGGCCACTGGAGATCCTCCACACCAGTCGTGTCAAACTATGTTTTTATGGACATCGTTTTGTGCACAGGAGCACAATCATGTGAAAAAAAAAGGCCTTTCCAAATTGTCACCACAAAGTTGGAAACAAACAGTGAATGTCAAAATGTCTTTGTAAACAAAACACTGCAATTAACATTACACTTCATTGGAATTAAGGGTCATGGGCCAAACTTTAAAATTTAGCCCCAGGCCATTATCCCTTCTCCATTTTACCATGTATGGTAAGTAGTGTTTTGCAAACACTCCTAACATGGGAGTATAGTCTTAATAGTTTTCAGGCCTTAAAAATGTCTTGAACATTAAGAATGTATGTTTTTTATGATTAGTACTATATCGCCATGCATCTCCGCAGTTAGCATTACTCGAGTACAGTCTACCCATTCTCAAAATCAGTCACAAAAATGCTGTGCCATCCTTCCTTCTGAGAAAATATGATTAATTCATTTACCTTCTTTAACCTTTTCTCATGGACATGGCAAAAGTTTGGAGAAATTACCCTGGACGTGACAGGGCATCATGCACAAACGCACATTTACACACTCATTCACATCTATAGAAAACGTGTCATTGGACCACACACATCAGAATTAAGAGTTATTTGTGCACATTCAACCAAGCCAAGGGAAGTAAATGTTAATGAGTACAAAATATTTTTCTTGCTGTTATTCATTTTATATCTACTTCACTGGTACAGACTATGCACATAAATCATAGGGCAACAAATGGATTTATTCAGGCCAAATTTCATCAGTCTGAATGATTGCATTAACTTCAGTTTAGCAAACTCAGCGAGTAAAGTTGCATAGTTTCAGGAAACTGTTTTACTTCCTTAAACATTCAGTGTGACTAGTCCAAGCAGTACAAAGACTGTTAGGCAACTTTACCCTTGTGAGAACAGTGTCAATGAGATCGGTATGAGCTAGAGAGTAGTGATCACTGAGGGATGGAAATGAAAATAAATCATGTTTTTTTTTTCTATTTTTATTATTGAAAATTGACATATATAGTATGATTACAAATTACAAATTTTATTTACACATATTCTAGTAAGATGCTCTGTAGGGAATGTTTTGATTTCATCTTGTCACCAACATTATTACTGTCTCTTAATTTAAAGTCATATTGCAGTTCACATTTATTAATTAAATTTAGTTATTTAATAAATATTTTTGGAAGTGAAATACTCGAAAACTCGAAGCCTGATTTTTAAGGAAAACTTTTTTGTAAGGTTTGTTTGCACCTAGTTTATTCCTAATCATGCTTATACCAGTTTGAACCCTGCTGGAAAAATATTCAAATATAATTACTTTATTTAGCTAATTAGATGATTTTTAAAGCTTGTGAGTATTTTATGTGTAAGTGTAGAACATGACTGGGTCTAGATATGCTTTGTTACTAACTCATATTACAGCTGCCATGAAAAATGGTACAAATAAAGGGTTTGACTGCAACATGAGAACTACATTTTAGCAGTTTTGGGACAAAAATTAGCTTTTCAACACAAGGGTGGTAAAAAGCATAAATGCAAAAATATTATAATTGTTTATATCAGTGTGAATTTGTATTATTTTGCCAAACTGTAAGGGTTGTGATGCATTGGCATCCTGTCCCTGTCCCTGTGCCCTAAGTCTCTTGCGATAGGCTCCAGGCCTCCGCAACCCAGTACACAGGATAAAGCGGACAATGAGTAAATAAATGAGTGCCAAAGTGTTGAACACAAAACCTTTTTCAATATAAAGTTTGTTGAAAATCATGAGAATCATGAACAATACAAAAAGTCCAGCTTACAATGCATCATCACCATTGTCATGATCAGCAACATCAGCACCTCTAAAACTTCAGTAATTTACAACAAGCCTTATCGTAGGCATTCCTGACTGCTGGGAAACTGCAATGGTAATAACAGGTTATAAACAACTTTAACCTTCTCCAAAAGTCCACTAAGTGCTTTTTGTTCATTCATGTCACAGTCCAACTTTTCCCCAAACAAGTAGTTTCGTTTAAAAGAAGTGATCTGTAAGTATTACAGAAATGTATGCATCTTCCTTTGGTATTAAACGCAATTGTTCACTGTTGAATTTTATGAAAAACATTTCAAAGGTTTTAAAAGAAGGATGTGTAGCGATGAAAAAAAAACTGTTATAGGCAAGTTTCACTCTAGCTGGAAAATTATGTTTCTGTGGCACACAAATTTGCCTATAACAGTTTTTTTAAAACCTTTGAAATCGGTGTTTATCACATTTTGCGGTCAAACTTTTCAAATGTTATTAAACAAAATACTTATGATTGCAAATATACTTACAGATGCCACTACATGTGGCTTTTAGCACTAAATACTTTTCCCTTGGAAATTCATAATGTTAAAATAATTGAGTATCTGGTTCTTTTAAGCTTGAAGTATGACTTGTGTGGTTAATAGGGCATGATTCTCCCACACTATTTGAATTGTTCCTGTTGAAGAACTCTGACCCAATGTGACTTGAACTGGTGTCTTTGCACGGCTCAGTTATTGCAGAGAGATAAAGAAAAGTCTGTGAGGGGCTCCTGACCTCCCTCATATTCCGAGACACAAGTGATAGCGAGTCTTTGGAGATAATGGAGGACATTCGCTGTTGCTCCAACCAATGGAAACTGCCCTGTTTCTGCTGCCCGCATGCGATGATCTTGCAGAAGAGATAATTGAGATTTTTCATGACTTTGATGAGGACCGCTTTCCGGAGTAGTATGTAGATCCATGGATCAAGAATGGGGTTGGTCGAAGCAAATCGGATAGCCAAAAGATCTGGGTTTTTGTCCAACCGTTTCTCCACTGGAATCTTATATATTTGGTTGATGAACACCTGCACCTATAGACAAGATGTTGAAGAGTTATGTAAAACATAAAACATAAAAATTAACATCATTTTTTGTTCTTCTCAATCTATAAATACCAAACATTTACACCAACTACATAAGCAAAACATGAATTAAGAGCAACATGTCAAAACTGCAAAGGGTAAGGATCCACAGTAGTGAAATTTACAACCCCTGTCTTGGAGGCAAATTTAGATGTTACTAAATTTTCAACAAACTAAGTCATAAATACAGTATAGTGCATAGTGCGTATGTTGGGAAACAGCTCTTGCTCTTAAGAACTTCCTGTTTGTATCTATGCCCTGCTCCTATCTGTAAAAACACCTATGTTTGTCTCTAATTTCCAAATTTATTTTTGTTCTGTACTACAGTATCAAAATACTTGATTAGTGAAAATGTGAAATGTAATTAAATTCCTTGTTTTTGATTATTTGATTTTGATATTTGTACCAACATAATAAGTGATTATTTTTAAAATATAGAAAATATTTTGTAATGGTTTTATCTAAATTATTTTAGACCTGGCAACTGAGAGCTGCTCTATAGCTACCAATGTCACTACAGACATTGCAGTGATTATTATTATGATATGAATATGAATTTATGAATGACACATATATATATATGTTGGAATATACAGGACTGTGCAAATGTCTTATTATCATATTATCATTAGCACAGATTTTGTTACATATGTTTATCATGTCCACATTATTATTATGTACAAAACCATTCAATATTTCCAAACATCTCCTGAGTGTTGCATGAAAATAGAAAAAAGCAAGTGTGACAATACCATAAGAACTCCCAGCTTTTTTATGTATAAAATTTTAAAAGAGTTTAAAATTTAAAAGAGTTTTCACACCAAATATTAACTGTTTTATTATTCTTTAGGTCTCTTTATAGACATTTCTATTATGTAGAATGTTTTCAAAGACATCTTTGCTTATGCCATTTTTTAAAATTTGCCCAAGCCTTTTGCACAGTGCTGTAAGTAAAACATCTGTTAGATTTTACTGAGCATGCTGGAGAATATGAATCCTTCTGGAAACTTTGTAACACTTGCTCCCTTCTTTTTTTTTGTTGAAAACTGGTCTATCATGTAATATTGCTTTTTTTACAGACACAGATATTGTTCTGTTATGTTACTTACTTACATATTTAGTTACATATTACTTATATTTGGAAATAGTAAATTATTTTGTACATAATAATGTAAATACAATGAACATATATAACCAAATCTGTACTAAAAATAATATGGTAACTAAGAATTTTGCACAGTACTATATGTTATTGTGGCTGACTCATTTATATCCAGCATATGACAAAAACCAAGACTTGTTACAGGATATACAGTCAGGTCCATATATTTTAGAACAATTATAAGTTTTTTGTTTGTGTTTTACATTTGGCCTTTGGACTCTGTATACCACAACATAAAACCCCTCAGATGTACAGTATCAGTCAAAAGTTTAGACAAAGGTTTGGATTTATTTCATACATTCAACAACAATCCTTTTTTTCTATGAAATAACACATATAGCATTAGGTAATTAAGTAACAACAACTGCCAGTTGTTATTTTAAGACACAAAGGTCTGCTACTCTGGAATAGTTCTTGCAGGAGCAGTATTTTCAAATGCATTTACAAAATCATCAAGTACCATGATGAAACTGACTCTCATGAAGCCCATCCCAGGAAAGCAAGAGCAAAACTTACCTCTGCTGCAGAGGTTCATTTTGAGTTACCAGCCTCAAAAATCACCAATTTAACCTCAGTTCAGAAACATTATGAAGGCTTTACAGAGCATAAGAAGCAGACACATCTCATAAATAACGGAACTAACTAACACAATTACACAAAAAGGATTGCCTTCTAGAAAATCTAGGAAAAAAACTCTCCCTCAAGTATTTACTTCCTAAAGCTATTTCTTCACCGTAGATTTTGACAAGGAAATGCATATCTCCTTAAGACTGTTCTAGAGTTGACTAGAGTTCTTCTTCAACAATGGACAGAATTACGCGGCCTTCCAGGCTTTGCTGTTACTGAGCTTGCCAGTTACTTCTTTCTTCTTAAGAATTTTAGAAACTGTTGTATTGACCACTCTTAATTTTTTTTGCTATCTCTCTCATGGGTTTATTTTTCATCCTAATTATGGCCACTTTCACTTCAACTAAGAGTTCAAATGAACAGCTACCAAATGCAAATGTAACATTCAAAACCACCTCCAGGCTTTTAATCTACTTGAGCAGTCAAAGGGAACAGCTGGGAAATGGCCACACCTGGCCATTCAACTGTCTGTCAGCCACATATTCCATTATTTATTAAATAAATGTGTTTGTGTGTATGTGTGTGTGTGTGTGAAATGGCTGTAATTGTTAATGCCACGTTATTGTTAAACCCACACATCTTGGTCACATCTTGTCTTTAATTTCAAATTCAATGTGGTGGTGTAAAAACTGCCAAAAATATATATACATAAAATATAAAATTGTTCCAAAATTCATGGATCTCGTGGTGGTGGTTCAAATTCAATGTGGTGGTGTAAAACTGCCAAAAATATATATACATAAAATATAAAATTGTTCCAAAATTCATGGATCTACCAGTATAATATGTAGTTTTATGTCATTTATTTTGTCTTTCAATTTTGTATTATTATTTTATTTATTTCGGTAATATTTTTAAATAATTTATCTTATTTATAAATAATCATTAAATTAATAAAAAAATACTTAAAACTGTTACAATGTTATGGCTGTTTTTTATTTAATGAAGATAAATTTTACAATTTTTTTTTTTTAAATATTTATTTTCCTCTGGCTAGTGAAATAGATGACAGCTAGAGTGTCTCACTGCTGCAATCTTGTAGATTTATTACAATCTCATCAATACACTGGAGACACTGTGTCATGTTAAGTTATCTTGACTGATCTAGCTGCAACAGAAGGGCAGTTGTAAATATCTTCTTCTGTTATACAAGTTTAATGGCCATTTTTACTGTGCACATGCTCGATATTGCCCTATCTGACCATGGGAAAGTTCAACCATGCATATCTCCACTCCAAACATAGATTGTCAAGAAAAATCTGGTAAGGAAAGTAATCTATATGAAAAGAAACCTCACTTTCATTTTGAGTACCCTTCTTGAACATAAAATTAAATGTGTTATCATTTAGAATGTCTTTGTTTAATGATAATTTTACACTTCTAAAATGTTTCAAAAGGTAGGTACACTCATAGAAATGGGTCCAGTGATTGTTACTTGAATGGTTAGCTGGGCTTCTTAATAAGGTTCTATTTGGAACCGTTCTGATAATGTAACTGTTGTACATACAGGTAAAACCTGTCAGGGTTGCTTCAGAGGAACAACTGAAAAAAATTTCTTCCTTGATATATAAATCAGAATATGATATGTCATTAATAGTTCAATTTCACTTCAAGTTACATCTGGCCATAACATACTGTGGAGAATATACTGTAGAATAGGTGAATACTGTATTTTATGTTTTATCAAAATTGTCTAAAGTTTATTTAGACACAAGTATACTGGCCTACATGCTTAAAAAGAAAAGATTAAAACTAAGAAGTAAAAAAAAAAAAATCTAACTGGTTCTTTTCTGTCTCTCATATTTCTTAGGAGTTTAGTGTGGATCCTTACAGAAGACTTTCTCATCGAGTGAGGGTTTTAAATTAGATCCACATTAGGAAACAAAGAACATTTTAACTCTCCATAGAACCTTTGAGGGGTCATTTTATTCCAAGGTGTGAAGTTGTGCAACGATAGGCGTGTGGATGAAAAACTCACGACGAGGGGAATGGAGCACACAAGCACCACGGCAGAAGTAGCGATAAGCAGCACGACCATGTGGATCTCGGCTCCTGCCAGGCGCCTACAGCTGCGCTTCCTGCCGACCTCCGTGGCTCTGCCCTGCTCACTGCCCAGCGACATCCTCCGCACAAACCTGCGGTGCATCCGCATCAGTGCGCCACACACCGCAACGTTGCAGATGACTGTGGCCAGGATGAGGATGACGCAGACACCGGCGTACATGTACGAAAAGGCGGCATGTATACTCTTCTCGGTCCTCCAGTCTAGGAAGCACCATGTATCCGGGTACTGCATGGTGACCCGGCCGAAACCCACGCTCGGGAGGGCGCAGAAAACACCATTGGAGACATAGATGGCGACAAGCGTAGCGCCCGCAAGCCTCTGGTTAACATAGTCATTGTAGAAGTATGCGTGGTTTATGGCTACATACCTCTCCACAGACATGGCACAGATGATGCTGAGACCGGCCAAAGAGAAGAACAGCAGGATGAACCCGAAATACTGGCATAGAGGCTCTCCCGCCGGCCACGAACCCTTCACGTAGGTTACAATAGTGACAGGACTCGCCAGCACCGTGCCCAGAAGATCCGTGACCGCGAGGCCGCACACCAGAGTGTAAAAGATTGTCTCCTTCTGCTCTTTTCGGGATTTACACAGCACGACGATGGCGATCAAGTTGCTCATCACACCGAATATGAACATGACCACCGGGACCGTCGGTTCCATCCTCAGTACTGCAGTCGTGCCGTTGGACATTAAGGACGCGCCTGTTCAGGTTTCCGAACCTCCGGCGACGCGCAGTGCTGTTTGTTTCCTTTCAAAAGTACTCAGACTGTGCGCGCGAGGTGACCTTTGCGTAACCGGAAAATTGAGCTGATGAGTTGTGGAAAGAAGTAGAAAAGTTACAAAAGTAGAAATGTCTAAAACAGTAATAAAGTAGAAATATCTTTTCTGTTCTGCAGCGCACGGAACCTGGGCGCAGGCGCACTGGAGGAGAGAGTAGTCCAAAGTTTTACAGGTTTGCCCCGCCTCTGTTTACTCTAACGCAGAAAAAACCCCAGCAATGATTATTGTCTATATTTAGCCTAAATAGAATAGGAACTAAATTAAATTGAACTATGTTTAGCGCTGTTACCTAAAGTGACCTACTACTAAGTCATGCCTTCAGATGGTGACCTGAACATTATGGAGTAAATAAAGATAGAATGGGCTTCGGTCAGGAGGTATGTATGAGTTGGCGGTGATTTGGTGTAAACAGGCATAAAAAGTGAACTGCTTTCACTCCATACCAACAACCACAGCAGCTTTTCTAGAATAAATTTCTTTGATGTAGGTTGCAGCTATTTTTACACTTTCCAACAGTTAGTAAAAAGCAGGTCTGACTGGTCCAATAAAATGTTGCGGTAAGCCTAAAGGCAGATGACAAAGTGCAGGATAAGACAATAAGTGGAAAAATAAAGCACTTAATAATTTTAATTGATAAATTTTAAAACCAATAGATTACCCGTGTTCATATCTACAGAATGCTCAAAAAATATGGATACCACTATAAATATGGAAAAAAATATTGAAAATTGAGGTTTAAGCAGGATTCATTGGTAGTGTTCGATTGTTTTACACTGCAATGCATATTTTAGAGTTTTGCATTTATGATTGTCGATGACTGACTGGTTGTTAATTTTGATGGGTACCTTATGGACATGTCCTATGCACAGCTTGCGGCATGTCTCTCTTGCCATTAGGCGGTATGTCCACACTGTCTAATAATAGTGAGATCCTATTTGAAAATGTAGGCTGAGTTATGACTAGCAAATCTGTTTGTGAATAGAAAAGGGAAAAAAAGAAACTGTGACTACAGCCCTTGGGTGTTCCTGTTATGAGTAGCAGGGTGTGAGAGCTTGTATTAGTATCCTTGGCAAGCTTTACATTACTCACAGTAGAAAGAGTCAGGCAGTAAACTGACAGGTTTACCTTTATGTTTTGGGGTGAAATATTTAATGATGTTAACTGTTCATATTCAGACTTGACAAAGTTCAAAAATCAATATAGGATACTTTAATGCAACACAGAAATATTTCATTCATATTTGATAAGTCTGTGCATTTGTATGGACTATAAAACTGTATAATGTGTATTTCATGAAAACTTAGAGAAAAAGCTGAAAAATCCAAGTGAAAACTGGGGTAATATTTCTTAGGCAGTAAAATTGTCTTATATATGATGCTGACCTGACATGCCTGATGAGTACGTAGTCTTAGTTGTAGGAGTACTTGAGATGCCTGAATGAACATATTAATAGGGCTGTTATTTTGTTATGTGTACTGCAGTGGTTCAATATGTGCATACTTCTAAATGAGCAAGAATTAGGTGCTCAAAAACCTTTATAGCCACGCATGTGCAAGCATTGGATTGGAGTTGTCCGGGCACGTTTTCAGTTCAGTCTTTGCTTACTCTGAAATTGGCATGAAAATAGAGATTCTTAAAACACTATGCAGGTGAATATTATTTAAAAGAGGTGTCAGAGAGAAGCCTGATCTCCAAGATAAACACTGTGTTAGTAGGGACAGACCAGACAAACTAGGAAATGAGTGCCACTGACACAGAAAGCTCAAAAGCCAAAAACACAATCCTCCTGTGTCTGAAAAAATTACCCTGAAAAAAAAAAATCATGCATCAAGTTGACATAAAGAAAATAGCTATGAGACATGGCACAGCATGCATGCTGCCTGAATTCACTCCCAGTAAAGTGTTTAATTACTGAGGTATGCCAGTCAAACTGAATGCTCAGTGTTTGGCTTCACATTTACTTGTTCTGTCAACCCTCAATTATGTAAGAAAGGTAGCAAGGGGTAAGTCCTCAATAAACCTGCCTATACAGAACATGAATGCATGTGAAACCTCTAACAGACTCTTGTCAGAATGCCAGATTCGGATTTACTAATAATTTGTTCCACATTATTTATATAGTGTATGGTGTAAATGTCAGGGGAATATGTAGAAAAAATACTGAAAAACATCTGAAAACCACAGTTATGCAGCCTTCTGAACAATTATTGCTGTGCATATTATCACTTTAACACTGAGACAAGCTTTATTTTAAAAGGTAAGAGGTTTCAGTTTATCGTTTGGGGCTTCTTGCATTTTGCCAAAGGCTATTCTATTTATAAGCATAACAGCTACCAAGAACAGAGCTCCATTATTCCTTTGTAGTAGTCAACATGTGGAGACACATTTGTTGGCTGGTTGGTAAAGTGCAAAAATAATAGTTTCCTTTACTGTTTTCAGGCTGTGGTCTTTGAGATTATCATCTATTTTAATGCCGTTATGCCTTAGAGTATTTATGATGGACTTTAAAGACAAGCTTTCATGCAACTTTATTGAAATATTTTAGGGAACAATTGTATCCTAAAATATATGGCATAAAAGTCTCAGCAGTTATATTTCTAACAATCCATCATAGTTGTGAAATACAATGAGTTTTGTATTTCAACATGCATGATGAATAATTTCCGGTCTAAAAAATGGCCACACTCGACAGCCAAGTTTATGAGGCGAAACAGGGACAGCCATTTAAACCAGAATTTCAAACTTTATTTTATTGTGAACAGAGTGGTATCAGATAATGATTACCCCTGAATCATGCTATACATAATGATTAAAAACAAACTTTGGGGAAAAAAAGCACTGGTCAAGTATTTTGCACAAAAGTCTAATCAGCAGGTTTTTATTTGCCTTAACGTCCCAATTAGTCACAGTTGCCAAACAAAGCTAAATAATTTTTAAAGCTAGTAATGGAAATATCAGTAAGGCTACAGAAAAATACAGTATGTTTACATCCACAAATCACACCATTTGAAATCAACGACAATATGTGGTATCACTGGTTCAGTGACACAAAATACTGTGACTGTTTTAAAACTCACACTGGTTTTGCATCAGTGCATCAGTTTTGCATGACTGGATGAAAAGTACCATATTGCGTCTATCCCATTTAGAATCTGTCAGCTGGGTAAAGGGTGGGTATGAACCCAGTTCCTGCACCATATGTAGAACATCACATTTAATAGACCATATATCAGATTCAATTAAAACATGTTTAAATACTCATTTAAATGACAGAAATAATTCCTCCTTTTCAATCTCAAAAACATAGTTGCTAGTCTTCTCTTTCTCTTTGTCTTCTCTTTCTGTTACTAAACTAAGAGTCACCACTGACAGATCATAATGCCTGGGACAAATATGCACTGTTTGCAGAAAAGATGGCTTATGGCCTACAATTAACTCCAGTACTTTTGACATCTTTTATGAAAATCAACAAACAACTGTATATTATAAACACTACATAAGGTGATGGTGAGATTGGAGTTGTCCCTTTAAAATTGAAGTTTCAAATGCAATCCCCACATCAACAAGCTCTTTGGAAGGTTTTTCCTTCCTCATAAAAAAGCAACATCTCAACTTCACTAAACATCACTGGAACTAAAATTGGAATCATCTGTTGTGGTCAAATGAGACCAAACATTTTAGGCCATATGAACACCATCAGCATGTTTGGTGGGGGAAAAAAAGGGTCTGAATACATGGAAAAGCCATTATACCCAATGTAAAATAAGCATGACCGATAATTGATGTTTTAGGATTGTTTTGTAGGAATGTTTCAGCTCTTCTGGGTGTTCCTGATAGGTGTTTAAGACATGACAGTAGATGGATTAACAAACCATCTCATATTAACAAGAATAATCACAAGTCAATATTAAAATGATTGTAGGAACACAAAAGTCATCTCAGTCTCTGTATTTAAATATGATTTAAAACATATGTTCTTAATCCACAATATCTTCCTTTTCATGATTTAAAACTGAGTACAGCTGCTAATGTGCCAATATAATAATCTAAATAGTATATTTGACTCTGTATGTATAATTTTGAAATGTGTTGATATGAGAAAACCCAAAATAAAAAAATCTTGGGGTTTCCTTCTATTAAAGATGCATGCTGTATAATAATTCTGCCCAGCTTTTTCCTGCTGGAACATGTTTAGAGTAGGCTCCTTAATTCAATAGAAGGCAAATTGTAATCTTACAGCATCCAAAGACATTCTAGATATTTTTGTGATATTTTGGTGGCAAACCTGTGGAAAAGCATACATAAGGGGCCAGAAAAAAAATATTTAAATACAGTGGAACCTCGGATTACGAGTAACGCGGTTTACGAGTGTTCCGCAAGACAAGCAAAGATTACCTATCGTCTCCCCTGCTGGGTCTTAGTGCTTGCAGAGTTTCTGAGTGTGCATGTGTTTGTGTGCATGTGTGTTGTGTGTGTGTATTCACCCAGCAGGGGAGAGTTTCTGAGTGTGCGTGTGTGTTTGTGTGTCTGTGTAAGGCAGAGAGTGTGTGTATTTGTTTGGGTACCTGAGAGGAGGGGGGCTGTAAAGGCGAGTGTGTGTGTGTGTGTGTGCGCTCATTCACTTACACCAACACACACACACACACACACATATATATACACACACACACACACACACACACACACACACACACTCTCTCTCTCGGCTTTACAGCCCCCCTCCTGTCAGGTTCCCAAACAAACACACTGAAACTCTGCTCTGTCGCGATTCTTTTCAAAGGTGAGGTGCTGGTTAATTTTTTTTTTGTTGTTGTTGTTGTTTTACTTTACAGCAGTGATTCCGTTAGTATGCGCTCACGCGAGTGTGACTAGCGATG
>JAQMYJ010000040.1:17783374-17807228 GCA_030014305.1 Clarias laeviceps | reverse complement strand
TGGTTTGTGCTCTGACATGAACTGTCAACTGTGGGACCTTATATAGACAGGTGTGTGCCTTTACAAATCATGTCCAAACAGCTACATTTACCACAAGTGGACTCCAATTAAGCTGCAGAAACATCTCAAGGACTATCAGGTGAAACAGGATGCGCCTGAGCTTAATTTTGCAAACGCTGTGAATACTTATGTACATGTGCTTTCTCAATTTTTTTATTTGAAATAAATTTGCAAAAATCTCAAGTAAATTTTTTTCATGTTGTCATTATGGGGTGTTGTGTGTAGAATTCTGAGAAAAAAATAAAGCTGACATAACAAAATGTGGAAAAAGTGATGCGTGCAGTTCAGAGTGTTTTGATAGTACAGGTTTGAGCAACTTAAGTCCAGTTGAGGCAAACTGTAATGTTACAGCTTACAAAGACACCTGATACAATTGTGTGCTCCAACTTTGTGGCAACAGTTTTGATAGGATCCACATATTGGTGTGGTGGTCCAATGTCTACAAACATTGTTCCCTATAGTGTATACACTGTAAAAAAATGCTCATAAGTACAGTATACATCTGCTCATTTTTGCAGTTATTAAAACAGGCAATCATGTGGAAGCAGCAAAATGCATAAAATAATGCAGGTCAAGTTCTTTAGTTGATGTCTGCATCAAACATCAGAATGGGGGAAAATGTGATCTCTGTGACTTTAAAAATGATATATTTGCTGATGACAGATGGGCTGAATTTGAAATACAGTCAGTTTAATAAGTATTTTAACAGTGATAACTTTCATAATTTTTCCTCCGTAGACCACTGGATCGGTCGTGAAACAATCAACACTTAAAGTGTAGACCTTTAACTTTGATTCAAAGACTAACAAAAATAATTAAATCAACAATTAAGAAATTATATCTATATACTTCATAGCCCCTCTTTTTAACTGGCTTTAAAGTAATTGGACAATTCACTGAGAAGCAGCTTCATGGACAGGCATGGTTTCCTTCTTATCTCACAACAACTCACAGATCAAAGGTCTGAAGTTGATTAGAAGTGCTGAATTTGCATTTGGAAGCTGATCTCGAGTGCTGAATTTGCATTTGAAAGCTGATCATGGGAACTATATCTGGTCCAGAAAAAGGGCTCAGGTCAGGGAGGCCATCATTAAAAAACAAAATACAGGGGGGCGGGGGGGGGGGGGAGCAAGAGAGAGAGCAGAAAGTTAAAGAATTATCAACAAACAACAAATTGGCACATCCATAAAAAAAGAGAAACTCACTGCAAAGCTCAACAATACCAAAAGGATTGGGAGACCACAGAAAACAACTGAAGTGGATGATAGCCGAAGAAAACCCCTTTAAAACATCTAGCCAGGTCAAGAACACTCAAAAAGATTGGCATTTTCTTTTCTTTTTTTAAGTCTATAACAAAGAGACACCTTCATAAATATATACACTCAGATGTTTTATCTTAAGATACAAATCTCTGGTAACCCAGAAACAGAAAGTCAAAAAACATGTCAAGATATCCAACTACATCACCACAACTATGCCAGAGGTAGTATTATAGCATGGACAATTATGAGTCCCAGGTAGACTGGGTCAAAACCAATTTGGCATTTTGGTGACGTCCATGGATTCCAAACATAAAGCAGTCGTTGACTGCCAAGGACTTTGGAAAGTATTAAAAATGATTTGAATATTTATCATTGTTAGTTTGTACAATTCATTAAGCCTGTAAAGATTGTGGCATTGTGTAAAAAAAAGACTGCAATTCCTAAACAATTAATGCAATAGTTATTGAACTCTTGAGAATGAACCTGAAAGTCTAAACTGCAATGTCACTTTGGCTAATTTCAAATTCATTGTGGTGGTGTACAGAACTTTAAAAAGGGGGAGTGGGGGAACATATAAAAAGTGCAATACTTTTACCTACAATATTTACTCAATTTGGAAGAAAATTAAATCACAGCTGCCAGTTTTCACATTGAACTCACATGCAAAATTTAATTTTAACTCCAAAATACGATTAGAAATAACTTGTTCAACATCCAATATTAATGCAACTGACTGTATATATATATATATATTTTTTTTTTTTGTTATTTTCTTAGAATAAATTCATTTCAATCAATGTTTAGATACTATGGCCTTGCACATCCAGGATTAAAGGTTCGATTCCCACCTACGGGTCTGGGTATGTGAAGTTAAGCATGTTCTCCCCTGGTGGGTGCTCTCTGGGTACTCCAGTTTCCTCCCACAATAAAAAGTCATGCAGAGTAGATTTATTTATTTATTTATTTTTTAAATTAGTCTGCATGTCTTTGTATTGTGGTCTAATTGATGTTTCAAAACTACCCGTAGTGTGCAAGTACGTGCATGCTAGTGCCCGGTGATGTACTGACACTCCATACATAAATGAAAGCAAAATGTGAGACTGGGTAAATACTATTTTTTTATTTTATTTTTTTTATTGTTCAAACTTTGACAGGGTGAGGAGTAAAAAAACAGAAAAGTTTTATGCTGTAGTCACTTAAAATACACATGAAATGACAATCTTTCTTCTCTCCGAGTGCGTCAGTGAACTGCTTGGGCTGTTTTCGTGGCCAAATGCTCCTGTTCTGCTTTTCTTCTCATCATTTCCTCTCTCTGGACAAGTTGTATGCGCTCTGCTTCCCAGGCCTGCACATTCTTCTCGTAATTAGCCACATCCATCTCCTCAGAAGCCTTCAGATTTTCTTCAGCCAGGATGGACACAAGTGTATCCAGACTGCGCTTCTCCACTTTCCCTTGTGTGTGGAGCTGTTCGTTCAGCTCCTACACAGAAAGCCAGCAAAAGAAAGAACCCAGTCATATGGTATATGCTTATTTCCAGTTTTTGTTGTTTATTTTAATAAATAAACATCATGAAAAATTTTAAGCCTTTATTTATATTATGGATGCTATGTTTCGATTTTTGAGCTAGGAACAACATGTATAATAAAGGTGCACGTTTGTTAAAGTTAAATTTAAAACTGTTTATTATTAGATTCCAGAGAATGCAATGGGTTAAATGTCTTTATGCTCAAACAATTCATTTAATTGAGATTTCATCCATTACTAGGTTGCTAGGTTTACATTTCATATCAATAACAACAGATCATGAACAAAATTTGAGGAAGTGTGAACAGCCCATAGACTAACCTTGAACCTAGCTGTGTACTGTGGTAGTTTGGCTCTTTCAAACTCATCATCATCATCTATGTTAACAGTCTGGGTTTCTGTGGCTTTCTCCTCAATTGTTTCAGAAGCAAGTGTTGACATGAGTTCCTGCAGCGTTATTTGCATGTAGTCAAGCTACAAAATACAAATAGCACATAGTAATAGTGGTTTTGTATTTGGGTGGCACATACATTTAAATTAAAACATGTTAAAAAAGTTTCATGAAAATTATTTTATGGTATGACTGGTGAGAGACTGGTGACAAAGACTTTAACTCAAAAGTTCTAAGGCGGATTACTTTGAGGGACAGCGCATAATGATCCATGCAATCTATTCTTTTAAACTACTGTAAGGACTTGACAACTAACTTCAACACATTTTTTTTAACACACTTACCATAATTTACAATGTACAATTTTCAAACTAAGGCCTTATTAATACACTAGCAAGCATTAGTCTGTCCCACGCACAATGTGAAATTTTGACCAAACCTTCTTACATACTTACAATTTCCTGGCACAGTTTCAAATCTCCAGCATCATTGCACACTCGCTCCATAACATCCAGGGCTTTACCGAGATAACCAGGAAACCAAATCAAGGGCATGTTGTGAAACACTGCATGAATTCCTCTGCCCATCTCTACTTTACCTGATGAAAGAACGATATAAGGAAATAGCATGAGCTTAAATACATAAATGTAACAAAAACACGACTACATGCCATTTTTACATGAGCTGTTTGTGGTGCACTTAACAACTCAAACAGGACTACGGTTCACTTTACTTGTTCCCTCTGCATAAAACATCTAGCTAATGTAAAAAATTAGATATATTTTATATATGTTAGATATGCGACAATTACCGTGCATCGCAAAAGTATTCATACCACTTAAACTTTTCCACATTTTGCCATGTTACAAACATTAATGATACGAATACGAATGCCATTTACGCCATACTTTTTGGATATTTATTTGTAAAACTTTTGAAAACCATTTATCATTTAGCTTCTACTTCACAATTATGTGCCACTTTGTGTTGGTCGGTCACATAAAATCCCAATAAAATATGTTTAATCTTTTGGTATAACTGTGACAAAATATGGAAAAGTTTAAGGGGTATGAATACGTTTGCAAGGAACTGTATTCATAAATCTGTTAGAAGCACCATTTTATTTAATCCAGCACAAATAAATCATATGCAAATACCATATTATGCAGACTTAAATTAACTTCCTAAACCAAGGGTTAAGAAAGATAATTATTATACTAACTGGAACATTGGATACTAACCAATGAGTGCATAACCAAGTAACTGTGCATTAAGGCCAACAGAATTTTCCTGCTTCAGTCCAGCCAGCAGAAGAGCTGCTCCCATGTTCCTCTCCTCCTGCCACTGCACAAATAAAAAAAATTATACACAGAATAGGTAAAAGCAGTACTAGTTATAGATCAATAATTTGTCATACTTTTATAAAACACATTATATGATAATTAATCCTGACTGATTGGGCAAGAGGGTTTCCACGAGTGGTGATAGTTAAAAAGTGTTACTGTTCATTAAGCAGCTATATTCAAAACCAAAACGTTTTTGTCTACTTAATACTTGCTTCCTTCCAAATCCCACTTCCCACACATATCAATCAATCTTGGGTTCTTCCTTGTACCACTTTTGGTAGGTATTACTCTCTGCATACAGGGGACAACCAAAGCTGACTCAAGCAAAAGACCTGTTAAGATACTCCGAGTCAGTCTTCTAGGCATTACAATCTGGTCTGGTGAAAGTCACTCAGACACTTACATCTGGCCATTTTACTGCTTCAAACACAATGTTTGAAAACTAATTTTTCACTTGTTGCTTAAATAGATCCCACCCCTTGAGAGTGCTGTTGTAAAGGGATTAACAAATGTTATGGTTTTTTTTTTCCGATTTTCTCCCTAATTTAGTCGTGTCTAATTCCTCCCCGTCACTAGGGAGCACTCCCACATTAAGGCTACTACTACCACTCAGCCGGGTGGGCCGATCACGTGTTTGCCAGCCGACCGCATCTTTTTGAACTGCTCGCTCGGAGGACAGCGCTATCCGCTTCTTCTGCTTGCGTGAGCTCACAGACGCCCCTGATTGGCTGTTAATGTGGGAGCACAAAGTACCTCTCATCCCTCTGAGAGAGCACAGCCAATCAGCTCTCTAGACCTCTGGCTGCGAGAGGTTACAGCATCACCCGGGAATCGAACCAGCGATCTCCGGATGATAGGGCGAGCACTTTACCACTGCGCCACTCGGAGGCCTGTTAGTGGTTTTAATGTTATGGCTGACCGGTATATACCAAAAAACAAACCCAAAAAAAAAAAAAAAAAACATTCTTTTGCTTTTTCGGGGGTAAAAGCTGATATTTTAGTTGCGTTGTCCAAACCTAGGCAGAGCCATTACACTGACAGAAGGCATTATGCAAGCTTATTACTGAGTAGAAAACACAGACTACTGTGCAAAGCCTACTCGTTTAAATTTTGTTCATATACTTCACTTTAATTAGTTGCTAAGTGTTTCATAAAACAAGCTGTATTCTGGTATTTTTAAAAAATCTATTAAAATTATAGAAGTGAAAATTGTCAAATAAAAAAAAATTACATAATTTCTCTAAATATTAAATGTAACATTTAATCTATTACTCTGATGCTGGGGGGAAAAAATGCTACATGAGTTTTGCAGTGAATGCACACAATCCTGACCATTTTGGGACTGTGAAATAATAAAGAACAAACTTGCACTGTAAGCTTTCAATGCAAAAATTATTGGTACCTGTATAACCGTACCTAATATAACCTAGGTTCATAAGTTGTGAACCTATTATAACCTTAGACAGCCCACTTAACTTTTATGGAAAACATGATAGTTTTGTTTTAAATCTGTAAAAATTCTGTATGTGTCATATTTGCCACTGGTGCTACTTCTGAAATATCTAAATTTACTGGAAATACATACACTCATATCCGGCTTGGTTGCAAAATACTTGCTATGGGCAAACAGAGATAAGATCTGAGTCGTAGGGAGATCAAAAGCTTCCTGAAGCATCACCTCCTCAACAACTGAGCAGGCTCCTGTAATAACACAATGAACAAAAACATTAAACAATCCAGTTAAGAAATGATTAAAAGATCAAATATAAACTGTGAAGCATCTTTATAAATTAAGCATTAATAGAAACAGTAAAGCAATAATTCCAACTGAAATCTCCAATTTCACTGTCACACATACCCTTGTAGTCTTTATCTTTTAGGAAAGAGTCAATCAGGATATTAAATGTGAACTCATCTGGAAACATTCCAAATTGTACCTAAATATAGAGAAATAAATCATCATTGGTGTTTTTTGTGTAACGGTAAGTGCCTAGACAAATACACTAAACTTTAAAAAAAAAAAAAAAAAAAAAAAATATATATTTTTTTTGTTTTGCATTATTATTAGTAACTCAGTCTCCTGACAAATTCCCACCTTATTCTTGAGTGTGTACAGAGCTCTGTCTCTGGCTCCAAATTTAATGCACTGTCGAAACCAGCTATGAATGGTCCAGTCACGGAGATACCAGCAGTTTGGACTGTGTCGAAACCTCAGAACACAAAAGAAGGAGAAACCATTTAGACAAACATAAATGGTACAATTTATTTCAATCTATGATTACTATGAAAAATTACCAAAATTAAATGAAGATTTGTACTTACTTGTATAAATAATATTCTGCTTGGTCAACTTCCTCTCTAGATGATATATTGTCTACAAACTAAAAAAGACAAAAGTGAGTTTATTAAAAAAAAAAAAAAATGTTTTGAAAGCAAAGTGAGGCCCTTCCCAGTATTAATATAGTGCCCAAGCATCAGATGTTCAATTATTAAGCCATATTTAAGATTTCAGAATTATGTCCCACACAAATGAGGATAGATGGATGCACCCCCTCCAACAAAACAGCATTCACAAACATTTCACTACTTTTTAACTGGTCTAGTTGTTAATCTTTCGGCTGTTCCTGTCAAGGAGTCGCCATAGCGGACCATCTGATCCACACAAAAATTGGCAGAGGTTTTACACCAGATGCCCTTCCATCCCTCCCATTTTATCCAGGCTTGGGACCAGCACTGCATCCAGCAGCTGGGGTTTAAGCATTGGGTGTGAGTCGAACCTAGGCATTCCCCAATTCCCTAGGTGTTACCCTAATGCATAATGTATACAAAGGGCAAAGGCAAAAGTTGGAGAGAAGGGTAACTGCTTATAAGAAAATGGGATTCTACGTGTATGTGGATACTTGAACAGAAGAAAAGTGTAAATAATCTATTATGCTAATTAACAAAGGGAGGTGAGACAAAAGGTAAATTAAATTGCTCATAATGTCAGTCTGCTGAATAGATTGTTGTCATAGTCTCGTGTCCGCAATCATGCAGTTATCCAAAAAAAAAATAATCAAACTGGCATTGTGGTGGCTGGCTTGTGCTTGGTTTTATTGAAAATGTAGATGTTCCAGGTGAACATTGTTGCTCCCTCACCCGTGATATTGTCAAAGAGCTAACAGGAAGCTTTTTCTCATACGTCTTGTCCATGAGAGAGGCCAGTTTAGCTGAAAAGGAGAAATAAAAACATTGAAAAAGAAAAAAAATGCCTCCAAAGGGTCAAGGCTAAAGTCAAAGCCTTAGAATCTTCGGTGACAAGAGAAAAGGCAAGTACATTTGTCATTTTCTAAACGCGACTGTATTGGTGAAAAGAGCTCACCGAGGTTTTGAGGCTGGTGTTCTCTTTGCTCCCACACTCTGGTGTCTGTGTATGCCACTGAGAGCAGACATCTTCTGCCTGGAACATACACACAGGCTTAATGCCAAATGCATAACCATACACTGATACACAATTATTATTGGCCATTATTATTATTTAATTGTATACCATTATTAAAAAAAATAGGTTAGGGACATTTTGATTCCTGTCGATATTGTGACCTGATACAGCTAGAAACGTGTCTTAAGCATATATGAGATACCTTTTCATCCATTTTATTAAAAGTTGTACTTTGGCTAATAGCAGCGTTTCGTTTTTTACTTAGCAAGACATTCAACAGATTTATTATTTGCCTGCTCCATACCGGAGATGTACTTAACCTATCAGTAGTAATGTCATGGTAGCTAGCTAGCAACCTTGGCAACCAAAGCACAATATACCAGGTATTAAAAAGAAATAAATGTTAATAGATAAACAGAAAGAAAAGTAAGCAATCATAAATTAACCAAACGCTTCATTCAAATCTCACCACTTAAACACGGAGTCACATATTTTGAAGTAATCCTGACAGACAGGAGGAAGCGTTGTAGGATGGAGGCGGCCATGTTTGGACTGTACCACTCCACACTGTTGGGGGGAGCGCTGCCCATTAAAAAAAAAAAAAAATCTCTATATAAATATATATATTATTATTATTCATAGTTTTTGACTTTCTGCACCACATTTCTTGTCGCATTTCATCCCAGACAACAAAATACGAAAGGGAAAAATCTTATAGATTTATAAATCGTATAGATTTAAATGCGAGAGAAATTTAAGTCGCGCTTTTTCCAGGTTTATTTTCAAAGAGAACTATTACCGTTTATCAGTAGAGGGCGCTATAACCCTGCGTCAGGCCCCAAAGTACTGTACACGTGTGGCGCCATGAGAAAACTGAATTTTGAAGAGCAAAATGAAACATTTAACCCCTTGAGGACAGGACATTGTCTCCCAAATACATCGTCTATAAGGTATAATTAATTTGCCCAAATTCCTTTTGTTTGAAGACATTAAGTTTAGAATAATTATTATTATAAAATGCTAATAGAAGGAGCAGCTATGAGAATTACAGTAGAGTACAGGTCTCTAAAGAATAATGCTCCCATTCCAACTCAACTGAAACACGGCATATTTAATTACATAAGCATTGATTGTACAAAAATAACTTATTTATTAATTTAAGTTATATATTTAGATTCTAGGAGTACGGTGGCTTAGTGATTAGCACTGCGGCTTTGCGGGGTCCAGTGTTTGATTCCTGCCTCAGGTCTGTGTGCATGGAGTGTGAGTATTTTAATTTCAACTTTTATTCATAGCCACAAGTTATTCAGATGTTCAGGCCATACAGTAATTATTCTATTAAAAAAAATTATTATTATTATTATTATTCTGTATATTAATAAAATTCACTGTATTTACATGATAACTATATATTGGTTCCTAACTTATTATTTCATCTCTATATCTCTCAGTATCTTAGTTGAAATTGTCTTAGCTGATTTAAGCTTATTCTGAGAAATACACCTATCAATCTTTTCAGTACCCATTTTTAAATAGTATTCAAAAGTTTGAACTCTGTCTGTGTGGGTCAGCACATACAGCATAGATAAATATTACAGTACATATAGTTTACAAGCTTTAATACCATTTACATACTGAATCTATTACATTTATGTATATTTCACTGTGGCACATGTTGGAATAAAACAACAACATGACATTTAGTGCATAAGGAAAGCACGCAAATCAAGCAAGCTGGTAATTTTGACATCTTTAGGCAGACTTACCGTTTTTACACCCACATTTGTTAAACTGTCTCCTTATCTACCAAAGATGACAGACGGCCACAGCTCTAGAGATATCTGTTTTACCACCTCTAACACACGACATGTAGCCCATAAAGCAAGGTATAAGAAATTAACTAAGAACTTGATATTTTAAACTTTGCTCTGCTTTGGTTTCTTTAACAATATCAGATAAGGTTAAACTGCATTCAGGGGTACATCAAATAAAGTGTTCCTCATGACTAAATTGAATACTAGAGCTAATAAATAGTAGATGCCACATTTAGATGCCACATAAAGTTAAAAATACAAAGTCAAAGTCGCTTCATATGTATGTGTGTGTGTGTGTGTTTGTGTGTTTGTGTGTGTGTGTGTGTGTGTGTGTGTGTGTTTCCAGTCCCGGGATGTTGACGAGTCTGATGGCTTGTGAGAAGAAACTCTTAGACTATCTAGTTGTGTGGGCCCGAATGATTCAGGACCTTTTCCAGATGACAGAAGTATAAAGAGTCTGTCTGTGGTCATCCATAATGCTTTACAGATAAACCATGTGGTGTAAATGTCTATGATGGAGGGAAAAGAGTCCATGATGATCCTCTCGGCTGTTATCACCACACGGTCTTGAGACCAATGACAATGCAGTTCCAAAAGGACAGTGGCGCAACTGTTCCAGATGCTCTGAATTCTCCCTCTGTCTAATGTGGTGAGGATAGGAGGAGGGAGAAGAGCTTTTCTCAGCCGTTGCAGAATGTAAAGATACTACTGGGCTTTCTTGGCTGTCGAGCTGGTGTTGGAGTACCAGTTGAGATTCTTCTCCTGGTAAACACCAACAAATTTAGTGCTCTTGACACTCTCCACAGAGGAGCCGTTGATGTTCAGTGGGGAGCGGTAAATATATTCTAAGACAACACCCATCTCTCTAGTTTTGTTAATGCTCAGAGAGAATTAGCTGGTTCTGCACTGGTCCCTTAGCCATTGCAGCTCTTCTCTGTATACTGACTCAGTGCTCTTGCTGATGAGACCCGCCGATAATGTGGTTTGAGCTGTGCTTCACTGCACAGTTGTGTCAGTAGAGTGAACAGCAATAGACTGATCACACAGCCCTGGAAAGGGGACAGTGCTCAGTCTGGTGGTGCTGGATGAGCTGTTCCCAATCCAGACTGAGGTCTTCCAGTCAGGACGTCCAGGTCCAGCAGGCTCCGCATTTTGGTCAGGCACTGAGGAAAGATTGTGTTGAATGCTCAACTGAAGTCTATGAACAGCTTTCGAACACATGTGTCCTTCTTGTGAAGGACAGAGGGAGTGTGGTGAGAATGGTGTCGTCTGTTGAATGTTTGGGATGCGATACAGACTGCAGGGGGTCCAGTGATGAAACACTTGAAACACTCCATAATGGTGGGTGAGTGCAACAGGACAGTAGTTATTGAGGCAGGACACAGTAGACTTCTTGGGTACAGGGAAGATGGTGGTGGCCTTGAAGCACTTAGAAATTACAGTGCTGCTCAGGGAGATGTTGAAGATGTCCGTTAGAACATCCACTAGCTGTTCTGCACATCCAGCAGGAAATGCAGTTATTCTGGATTCAGCTATTGGGTTCTGTCATTGCTTTCTGTTGTAAGGATAAGACATCCTCTTTTAGTTTTACAAATGTAAATTGGAAAAGAACATTATAATTTACTTTAACTACGAAAGTGTATAAAAGCCAAATGTCTTTAAAAAAAAAAAACATGGTCTCGTTAAGACTTATAAGTAAATTTCTGGTATTCAAGTGATCCTTTTTTTAGAACAAATAATACACATAGAAAATATAAAACACAATGAAAATAACAAGTCACACTGTACACACTGCATAAGTTAAGTTATTAAGAAGTAGGATACAAAAAGTAAAAAGCCTACATAATAAGAACAACTACAATTTAAATGTAAATCAATTATTTATTAATTCACATGATTACTATTATACCTTTTAACTGTAACACAGGTCTTCTATTTTTTATGATGTTATTTTTTTATGTGCGTGAAGCCTCTCATGTTCCTCCCATCTATGTAGCAGAAGTGGAACTGGTAGGAGGAGAAAAAAAAACAGTGGTTTTATTTTCCACTGTGTTGCACCTTTCTCATGTTGAAGACAGTTACAGATACTCCTTTGTCCTGACTCATCCAGAGGTTTCACTTCAGCAGACCTAAGTCGCAGTACCTGATTCTGTGGTGCTGCGTGCTTCCCGTTAGTCTTGGGACTGAAACGTTGAGGTGGATGGAAGAGAGGATGAGGATATGAGTACTTCCTTTCCAGGTTCATGGTTTCACAAAGGGCCACCACCCAGCAGAGGTGTGTGGATGGCCTGCAAAGTCTGAAAACACATACAAAAAAAGGATATTTAAGTCTGTGAAAGAGAGTTCCATTTGGTTTTACACAAATGTGAGACAATGAGATTTGTGTGATGGTGTATCGTAGATTGTAGACAACACGAATGTGATCAAATTAAATAACTAAGTAGAACGAAAAAAGAAGCACCATTGTATGTGTCTGTGTGTGTTCTTTCTTGTCAAAATGCCTCTGTAACATGAAAGTGGCTTTCTGGTTGTGGAATTTTGCATCATTAAGCTTAAATAATGAATCCAGTTTAATAGGCAATCCTAGACACTATTTTTCGAAATGGAGGAAGAGTGAGGCACCTTAGGCATTCATTGATGGTTTTATGTCTTTTGTCATGGTGAAATAAGTCTTCCCTTTCTCATTTGGCAGTTTATCTCTTGGTATAGCCCATGATTGTCTTGAATATGTTATCTGTGCTCACCACACTGATTATACTTCACCCTAAAAGAGTTTTGCTCCTTTATTATCTTCCTGACACTTGCCTTCCAGACAGATGCACTATGATAACAAACTTGACATTTATGAATACAACTGCTGATGGAATTATGGAATGATGTGTTTTTCTCTAACAAATTTGGATAGCAATGTAGGATAAAGTATTTGCATCAAACACTGCTACTATGCAGCAATTTCTCCCTATCTGGTTCTTCCTTGATACTGTCAGGGCTACAGGTGACCCAGGCCCAGATTGGAGAAGAGGGTGATGTCAGATTTAGGTGAAATCCCAATGGTCTTACTGTATATGGGTCTGCTCATGGTAACATTTTATCATTCACATCATCTCTGTCCATATACGCAATGGGCAAAGAAGCAATATTGCCAAAGCTACACTATATGGACAAAAGTATTTGGCCAAACCTGCAATGACATTGTATCCAAATGGAGTTAGTCCAGCTACAGAGTTTTGCAGCTACAGTATACCAGCTTCCACTCTTCTTGGAGTGTTTCTGTGGAAATTCATGCCCAGTCATTATGTAGAGCATTTATGAGGTCAGGTTCGTCCTAAAGCTCAAAAGGGTATAGGTCGGGGCTTTGTGTGGCACAATCAATTTGTTTCACATAATTTGTATAGTCTTTATAGTCCTTGGTTTGTGCACTGAGGTACAGTCATGTTGGAATGGAAAGGGGCATTCCCCCAAACCCCACAAAGTTTGAATCACAGACTTGTCCAAGATGTTTTGGTATGCTGAAGCATTAATATTGCACTTCATAAGGAGCCTGATTGAAACACCTAAAACATCTGTAATTTAATAATTAACAGGTTTAGCCAAATACTAACAGGTTTAGCCATATAGTGTAACTATAAAAAAAAGAAACCTACACTAAATCTAAACTAATATAAAAAAACAACAACAACAACAATCATATGGTTAATAAGTAACCAACATTGATACTCAGTGAGTAGTTAGCTTAATGGAAGCTATCTGGCTGTGACAGATTCATCAGCCAAGAGCAGGAAGTGAAACTAAAGGTACAGAGCATACATGAAAAAAAAAACAGTTTAAGCTATTTATCAATGATCTGATTTTCTTGTGTAGCTTATAACTTTGTTTGCATTATGCTGTAAGCTACAATATTGGTGCCAATATTAGAGATGAGATGGGCTGAGAATTTTGTCTCTACAAAATGTGTGTTCTAAGATTGGAGTGCCAGGGGTTATGATTGGTCTTTGGGCAAGATCCATAACCCTCAACCCCATACAACCCAGCCACTGCATGCATTACCAGTCTCAAGCCTGGTTAGAAGATATGACAGTTGCAACAGAACGCACAACCAGCGTAAAACCTGCGCCAGATCACGTGGATAAAATAATTCTATGTGGCAATGCCCAAGAAAGTTCTTATCTTGGAATAGGTTCTCATTATATCCTACCACAGACAGTGCTTTTTTATGTTATAAGCATTTTGTGTTATGTCTTAGTCTCTTGGAATGTGAAGAAGGGCAACAGTTATGCACTCACTGCCTTGGAAATGACCATCCCAAGGATGTTATGTCTGACACAGACATCCCCTGTACTGACTGCACAACACATTATTGACACAATGGCTTGAGTTGTAGATGCCATCAAACTGGCCAATATAGCGATACTTCATTATGCAGTTCTACAGGAGCACCTTCAATTTAAGGAACTTATTTAAGTTGTGCTACTCCACGATGTCTGTGCTGCTGCTGCCTGGGTATCATCATGTACTTTCTCTACCTATCAAGGTAGTGTGTGTAAGGCAGTCACCTCTGAGCACCTTTTAGGTTAGTTCTAAAGTGAGTTCTGTTCCTCATGGCATTGTTTACATTCATCACCCAAGTGTTTAACACCACTTATGGTAGTTAGGAAGGGTTACATACAAAAGTTACATATGTAAATGGTCAGGGCTTCTTATCATGTGTCAGCTCCATGAGTTGGTTCATGTAAAAGGTAGCTGTATGATGGAGGCATTTTATCCAAGTACTCTCATATGCCAGTACATAACTTCAGGTCTTAGCATGCATACAGTATGTACAGTATATGTACAGTATCTATCTATCTATCTATCTATCTATCTATCTATCTATCTATCTATCTATCTATCTATCTAATACATTGTGTATGAAATAACACATATGGAATTAGGTAATTATGTAACAACAATAACAACAACAACAGACAGTTGTTATTTTAAGTCACGGAGGTCAACCTTTCTGAAATAGTTCTTGCAAGAACAATATTGTAAGTGCATTAGCAAAACCCATCAAGCATCATAATGAAACTGGCTCTCATAAAGACCTTCACAGGAAGGCAAGACCAAAACTTTACTCTGCTGCAGAGGAGAAGTTCATTTAGAGTTACCAAAAATCATCATGAGTAGCAGATTACAGATCAAGAGTAGCAGGTACATCTCAACATTAACTGTTAAAAGGAGATTATTGCATATTTTCGACGCCATCAGCATTGGTTTACAATGTAGAAAGAAGTAAAAATCAGAAACGACCATGGAGTTATAAAGTGATCCCAAACTTTTAAGTGGTAGTGATAACAAATACGTGATTATTTCAGTAAAAGGCATATTTTCTTTCCCATAAGTGCATCAGTTATGCTAAACAATGGCAGATACCACATATTACAAAAGTCAAAAGCCCTGTGATCTGGACTACCCACAGAGTTCAGACAAGGCTTGTTTGATCAGGTTACGTGATGCATTCTGTTGTACTTCCTTTCCATTTCTGAGAAGCTAAATATGCTTAAACAAATTTAGAACTATTAATATCAATAGAAAGAATTAGAATGACTGTTAGAAAGACTTGCAATTATCATTTAATATGAAAATAATCCAGTAATGCTATAATGCAATCCTATATAACACCTAAATGAGACAACTATAGTACAGTACAGTACAATGTGATAAAAAATTATATAGTTCTAAGACATTAAAGAAATTGAGTAGAACAAGCAAAATTAATATGTTTCGAATTATAATGTTTTGAATGTATACATGTAAATGAAAAGTGATGGCAAAGCTACACAGTAGTTTAAAACTTTTTATTATTTATAAATACAGATTAGAATTTATGTTCACACTTCACACAATAAAACACAAAATAAAACACAATCACAAATAGTTTTTAGAATTATTTACATGTTATTTCTCAAGAACGTCATCAAATGTCATCAAGGTAAGATTTGATTTATCAGTCATTTCAGAAATTTTATTAAAAGTAAATCTCCTTCATACAAAATATACAAAAGGTTAAAGCATGCACTGTTAGAAATTGTGTATTCATTAACATTTGGGAAACATTATATTAATAATTTTAAATAATATTCAGTTTTATAAGCAAATTCACTTATGCTACCATATTACTGGAAATGAAGATTGTTTCACAGATTTATTTCACTTTGTTTCTTTTCCAGATAGTTTAAAGACTTTTTTTATTACAAGACTTCATTCACAGCTTAATTTTCTATCCCGGTATGTTCGACTACAGTAGAGCTCTCCATCAGAGACTGAGCCTTGCTGACTGTCTCTGTAACGGATGCACTGGAAATCCTCTTTGCTCAAGTTGAACTGCTTTCCACTCCTCTCATCTACTTCTTCATGAACCATCCCATCCTCTTCCTCCTCATCTTCATCATCTGCCTCTCTGGCTCCTCCTAATTCAGTCTGGTAACGGTCAGGGCTGTACTGGCTCATCCTGTATAGGCTGTCCTCATCTTCCTCACGGCTCTCACCATCTGACTGGGAAAGACGGAGTTGGGGATGCCTCTTTTGGGACAGATCAAAAGGCTTGTCCTGGTTGAAGCGAGACAGGAGACGAAGAGGGCTGGAGAGACATAACCGTCCTCTGCGTCTGAATACTTCAAAGAGAAGGCATATGGAATTTTTTTAAAACCTTGGTTTGCAGAAAAAAACAGGTAGCTTGAAATGACCTAAAATTTGTTGATGGGTAATACTCTATACCTCTGGCATCTAGTCCTCGGTCCATGATGCCATGTTTCACCTTCATGTGGCGGGTCAGATTTCCTTTCAGAGTGAACTTGCTGGGGCAGTACAGGCACTTGAAAGGTTTATTGTCTGAGTGCAAGTGCATGTGGCCCATCAGATTATGCATTCTGTTGAACTCCTTCCCACATAGCTGAGAAGAAAATATAACCATTCAGGCTGCAAATAATTAAATACAACTGGAACCTTATAGACATACCAGAATCTGTCATTTCTTAATTGTGCATTTAAAGGAACACCCAGAAATTCCTTCCACCATTTCCTCCATTTAAGTTACAAACTTAACTAGAGTTCGAGGAAACACAAAGAAAACAGTGTAGTAAATTTAGCTGTTATCAAACACACTTAGAGCTGAGAGTAATCATGAATGGGTGAGTAGAGCAGCAAAAGGAAGAGGCCAGTAGAAAGGGCCAGAGGCCTACTGGGAAGGGCACTCCTGTGCTGTCCTTCCTTTACATTATTTTTTTCATTTGGGTGGGCCTTTCCTTCAGGAGGAGAGAGGGACTGTAAACTGTCCAAAAGGACCGTGAGAAAACAGGAAGTGCTCCCAAGCACAAGAGAAAGCGAGATGAAATCTATTTGTGGGGCCTTTTCTCAAGGGACAAAAGCTCCATTGTTACAGGGGCAGTTTGTGAGGAGATATCCTTCCTATGGACAAGGAGACATAAGGTTGCCAAAAAAAAAAAGAAGCTATCTGGTCATCGCCTCAAGCCGCCCATCTCAGCCTAAGGTCACAAGAATTTCAAAACAGCAAAGACCCCAGAATTACTTGTTTTGGTATTACCTGTTCAAGTATTCGCACCTTTGCAATATACTAAAAATGCATGTCCATCTGCTTTCAGCTTAATGAAAATGACAGACAGGTAGAAATTTAACAAAAACGGAAACATTTTAAATTCCTAACACATTTATGATCTTATTTGAAACAACGCTATTCATGTTCACCCTTTTCCCTGAGGCTTTACCCTGAACTTGGCCTTTACTATTTTTTTAATTCTCCAGTCAGGCTTGAATAATAATAACTCACTTTGTGGGGGTTTGGTTGGGTTATCATAATGGAAATCATGCTATGACTCACCTTGCATTTGTAAGGCTTGATGTCTGAGTGAACAATCATATGAGCCTTGAGTGTCTGCTTCTGGACAAAGCTCTTGTAGCACAGATGGCACTGGTAGGCTCGAATGTTGGTGTGGATCAAAATGTGGCGCTTCATATTGGCCAGCAGAGTGAACTCACGGCCGCAGATGCGACACTTATGCTCCTTTACTCCCTGAAAAACATGTTGAAAAGACTTCATGAGAGAGGGAGGAGGATATGTTAATGGTTGTTATAGATCGTGCAGTTATGTGACATTATAGGGAAGGACATTAATACCTAAATCTAAAATGTTGATTTTATTAATATATAAATCCCAATATTTAAACTGCACGGTTCTCAGCATACTCAGTTTATACATGGTCAGTTATAGCTAAATTGCATAATTTTGTTTGTTGTTGTAATCTGCAACTGCTTCATCTTGCCCTTACCTCCCCAAGAAAATTCACACTTACCTTGTGAGTCAGTGTGTGCTGCTTGAGGTGATGAGACTGCACAAACTCCATACCACACTCACTGCAGATGAATGGCCGTATGTCCTTGTGTTTCATCATGTGATTTTGCAGTTGACTTGGGTACTGGAAGCTCTTTCCACACTCACTGCAGTTGTACTGTGCTGGTCCACGGTGGACTGTCAGATGTCGCTTTAGCTGCGCAAGTGTTGGAAAGTCGAGGCCACACTCCACACACACGTTTTCTTGGCCTCTTTCATGCTTAAGCTCATGGGCCTTAAGCTCACTTGGGTAGGCGAAGCCTCGAGCACACACACTGCAACTGTATGGCTTGATATCGCTGTGTTGCATCATGTGTCTCTTTAGGTGACTCGTCTGAGTGAATGCCTTTTGGCACACCTGGCACTTATGGGGACGGGCACCTTGGTGTGTGAGCATGTGTGTATGTAGGTGGCTCAGCTGCTTGAAAAGCTTCCCACAGAGGCCACAGCCATGTGGCTTGATGCCACTGTGGCCCAGGATGTGTGTGACAAGGTTGTACTTAGAAGTGTAGGACTTCTCACACATGCGGCACTTCCAGCGCTTCTGGTCTCCTCCTACATCCACATAGTAGCTGTCGTCTATGTGGATGTTTAGGCCAAACTTCTCAGCACTGCTCACTCCAGCTCTGGAACCATCTGTGCTTCTTCGGTAGTATCTTGGCACCTCGCGTTGGTAGAAGGAATTGGGAGAAAGGTGCATGACTGGGCCTGGCATCAAGAATGGAAAAGGGACCAAGCTTGGACGAAGTGGTGGGAAGTATGGAGAAGGAGGGTGCAGGAGAAGTGGTGATGAAGGCCATATTGGCATGGGCTTTACTGCTTCTTGTTTGACCTGGACTGTATCATATCTGCCCAGGACTCTATGAAATTGAAGTTTGTTGAGATCAATCATCTCTGGAATATATTTGGGTGGTAGAGGTTTGGTAGGGACAGGTTGAGCAATAGGGTAGGGAAGATGGGAAAGGTCGACAGTTCTGGTAAAGGGATCATCTGCCCTTTTGGGCTCGTAATCTTTGCGGTCCATATTGAGATGGTTGAGCAGCTAATCTGCTAAGAAAAGAACCTCAAATGTAGAAATATGCTGTGGTTATGGGTCTGGACAAGTCCTCAGATTATTGTCATTTGGGTTCTTTCTTTTGCCATAAATTATGGATTTGTCCATCACGTGTCTAGGAAGATAAACATCAAAAGTCATTAATGTGAATGTAAATTCATAGTAGTTGTCATAGAGAAGAGATTCACAGTAATTGATATTGATAATACATATTTAAAAAAATACTAAAAGACTCTTATGAGAAAGGATCAATGCTCATGACCATTATTCAAACAGGAAGTGTACACAGATTGATGAACCATTTTAGTCACTTTTTCGTAACTTTTTTTTTCTTCGCTTCTCCATATATGTTTATTGAACTCATCTTTTACTTTGCTACAGCAAGCATTTTTTTTTCTTTGCACCAGACTACACAACAATGCTCTGTTTAATTTTTTTAGGTGACATACAACAGCGTGTAACAGTGTGCCTTTGGCTAACATTGCTAAATAGAGGGAAAGTGAATGGGGAAGATAAAAAAAAAAGAGAAATATAGGAACTTCAGCAGTTCTTCTTTGTTTTGGTATTTTCGGTTTGTGACATTGTTATTATTCGGAAAAGAATTTCCCCAAAATACCATAATTGTGTTTAAACTCATGAGCTTAACGATAAAATAGAAACTCAAATCTTTTGGGAAAATAGACCAAAGTGGGTAAAAATATCTTTATATTTAAAAAAAAAACTCATACATTTTCATCTCTTTCATGTCTTCTTTTGTGCCCAGGTGACATATATGATATAAACACAACAACATTAAGCAAGACACAATAAAATTCAATGTTGTATTTAAGTGTACATGCTTAGCATTCGGTATTGCATGGCCTAACATAATGAGCAATGACTCGAAATTCAAAATACACACATCAACACCCACATAAACACCTGTAAAAACTAAATAGTGTCATTTCAGTGACCACAAGCTCAATGGACTCAGGTAATAAACTCAAGCTCCTCCTCACTCCATGCTCCCCGATTAAATACTACCTTAGTCTCTGCCTGTGTGAGAGTGTGTTATCAAGTTATGCGCTTACCTGTCGCTTGCCCCGCGCTCTGGACAATGAGCCTCCAACACAGCAGACAGCATTTGAAGTGACTTAAGAAACAGAACAGGAACAATCACTTTGTTCCCATTTTTCAGATGAGTACCTTCGGAGAGAAGGAAGGAAGGGAGGGGAGAGGAAGTCAACAAGCCTGTGCTTTCCTGTCGAAAAATAAGGAAACACTAGATAGACATCTCCATTCCTCTTCAAACTCTTGCACTTGTCTAGCTTATAAAAATCTAAATGCAATAATTATATTAAGATTTTTAGATTTAGAGCTGATCGTCACAGGAATGTTGTACACATTCCTGTGACAATCAACTCTAAATTTCGAAGTGATTGCTTTAGACAAGCATAGAATACTGCAAGAAAGACCATCATAAAAGTCCTCTGTCAGTTGTCTGATTAGATGGGAATGGAGAAAGCCTCAGAGTTCCAACAAAGATCCAATAGAGGAAATGTTTTCTCTCTGCTTAAAGTGCAGCATCATCACAGGCACAACATTTGCAAAGGAATTCCTAACAAAGGAATTGTACCCAAGAGTGGTACATATCCAATATACGATTAAAGCTACAGTAAAATACAGAATGTTATACTTTCAGAATTAATTATTATTATAATTATCGTTTGCTTACTGTATAATCACATGCCATGATTTTGATATCTCACTCAGATTTGATATATTTCCTAACAGCTTCACATTTTCAAAGAAGAAATTTAACGAGATACACCAGGGGTGTTCAAAATCTTCCACCACGACCAAATCTGTCTCACTAATAGACAGTAATTGGCCTGCAGCTTAGAATGTACAGGTGGACCCTGAGTCACATTGTGATTTGTACCTATTTTTATAGGTTGTAATTTTTACCTTTTTTATTTATTACTATTTACCTTATCTGCAATACTGCAATAGTTTCTCTCTCTCTCTCTCTCTCTCTCTCTCTCTCTCTCTCTCTCACTTTGACTACACCTGCAAATTCATTTAGCAAAGGCATGTACAAATATGTGTACTTAACATTTCAGGGAACTATTGTGGCAAAAAATTATTTTGATACCATAATACATTATGAAATCATGAGCACTGAAAAAAAATCATAATATTTATTGCATTTCCTATATTAAAGCTAAAAAATATATTTGGAAAAAAATATATTTTGGGTACTACAGAGATATACCAATACAAGGGTAGGTACAAGCTAAATAATACTAAGCATTGGGCTCTTCTTTTGTAAAGTACTTGTAACATGGTTAGAAATTTGCAAAATTACATATTTAATTTAACAAATTTGTATTTGATTTTTTTTTTTCAAATACAAATTTTACTCGTATAAGATTTCCTTATCACAGCCGTAGTTCTTTATCAGCAAAATCATATTTTGGAATATTTTTGCTAAAGTGTCTGCATTCTTGCATTTTTCTCAGATCGAATAAGCTAATTGAGCAAATCAGATGGTAGATGAAATACTAATTATTATGATCATCATCACATCATGCCATAACTCTTATTATACCAGTTAACCTGCTGACCTGACGAAGGAACAATCATTTTGATAAAAGATTTGGGGTTAAAGTGGGTAGAGAAGGAGAGAGGGGGGGTGGAGTGATCAGTCAGTGTGCATACATTCTCAGTGAAGTTAGTGGGTAAAGGGTTCATCTAAATGTGTTGAGTAGTTTAAAAGCCATCTTCAAGAAAATCATTTGTATAGCAGATTCACAGAGCTATAGAGCACATACTCAATATGTACAGTTGTACTGATCAGTATGAACTAAAAAGGGTTTGCCTTCTTGCTGATGTTCTTAGTTATCTTAGTTTTCATTTAAAACAGAAGAGTAAAACTATATGGAGTCTGTTTTTCATCTGACATGGTGTTCCTTTCTTTTCAACACA
Source organism: Clarias laeviceps (assembly GCA_030014305.1). Lineage (NCBI taxonomy): Eukaryota > Metazoa > Chordata > Actinopteri > Siluriformes > Clariidae > Clarias > Clarias laeviceps. The sequence continues at coordinate 17,785,002 of JAQMYJ010000040.1, read as the reverse complement.
CCTGTCCCCTCCTGTGGTAGAAGCATGATCATGCACATGAGACACGAGTCTGTAGTGACCCTCCGCTTGACATTGGGCCATGGGACATGGTGCTTGAAAGAATTTTTCTTATTAGATGATTAACCTCTGTGATTAAGATGAACTCATTAGATATTAGATGTAGAGGTGCACATGTGGCACTTGCTTTACTCATTAGTTGAGTATAAAAGGCTCTCTTTGTCTCCAAACTCCAACTCTTCAGCTATCTGTCTCAACTGTCAGCATCAGAGGCTCATCAAGCAGTAAGTAACTGTTTTACTGGAAATTGTACAAATGATTTATACACAGTATGAGATAAGCTATGTGTCTTAAAATGTTTATTGTATTATAGTTTCTGTTTACATTTTAACTATTATTTCTTTCTACTTTCTACAGCTATGTCTGGGGCTGCAATGTATGTGTCTTTGCTGTGCTTTCTTTCTGTCTGCTCAGCCTGTTACATCTCTAACTGCCCAGTAGGTGGCAAAAGATCCCTGATAGATTCACCAGCTCGCAAGGTAGACATTAAATGTGACATCAAAAAATAATACATAATGATCTGATGGAAATGAATGTTTCCTTGAACCTGTATCAGGCCTCATGAAAATATTGTTTTTACTATGCTTTTGCTTATGTTTCTCATACTGTAGTGTATGGCATGTGGTCCTGGGGACAGGGGTCGCTGCTTTGGTCCCAGTATTTGCTGTGCAGGAGGTCTAGGCTGTTCTGTGGGCTCTCCTGAAGCAGCAAGCTGTCTGGAGGAGAACTACATTGCTGCTCCATGTGAAAATGGAGGGAGAGCATGTGGATCTGCAGGGGGACTCTGTGCTGCTCCAGGGGTCTGCTGTAACTCAGGTGAAAAAGAATGTTTAGATCTTTAGATGCATTATTGATGCCATAGATACTTCAGCAGTTTTGTAAAAAAAAAAAAAAAAAAATTCTGATCATAATTTTTCAAACAAAGATGTTACAGAAAATGCTTTATACATCAGTGAAGAAAGATGGACAAAATGGATTCATATTCACAGACAGGAGTAATGGTCAAAGTTAGGCTCTCCAGAAGAGCTGTTAAAAATGCACTAGGATGGTCAATAAATCTTGCCAGACAATTTCTTTATACAGTAAATCTGCACATAATAATTTCAAAAAAGTGGACCTAAAATGTTGTCACACCAAATATTGATTTTAGTGCACAACAATGTTGAGACAAAATAGGGTTGATACAGAGAGGAGAACAAGCAGTGATCCTACTACAACCATTTTTAGAAACGCAGTGTAGGCATCAGTGTGGCTTTTGGTGGTTAACTGAATACAGTTAGTACAAAGATAAGGTCAGCTTTCTTGCAACACTTCATTAACTATGTTACGGATAGATAAGAAGTAATTGTGCTTTGCTTTTGAATATATAATTAAAATCAATCAGTGATGCCTTGTTTGTTTATATATATTTATATATATAACTCCACGATCGTTCCTGATTTTTATTTCTTTCTACATTGTAAAGGAATGCTGAAGGCATCCGAAAAATGCATCAATCTCCTTTGAACAGTTGATATTGAGATGTTTCTGCTACTTATGCTCTGTAAAGACTTCATAACGCCTCTAATCTG
>JAQMYJ010000040.1:17764028-17783274 GCA_030014305.1 Clarias laeviceps | reverse complement strand
TTCTTGCAAGAACTATTACAGAAAGGCTGACCTCTGTGTCTTAAAATAACAACTAACTGTTGTTTTTGTTGTTGTTGCGTAATTACCTAATTCCATATGTGTTATTTTATAGTTTTGAAATCCCCAGTATTGTTGTAGAATGTAGTAAATAAATCACTAAACAAAAAAAAAGAAATTTGCAAGTGACCCCAAACTTTTGAACGGTAGTGTATAAATATGACTTTGTGTGTGTGTGTATATATATATATATATCCTTTATTCATTTGTACATTTATATTAATTGCATGCATTGTCTTTTACAGATGGCTGCAGCACTGATTTGTCATGTCTGCCTGATGAAGAGTCTGACCCAGAGGGCAGTGATGGCCTTGGTGGAGATCTCCTCATGAAACTGCTACATTTGACCAGACAGCATTTGGCCAACAGAATCCACCAGTGAACCTTTGTGAACCAAGCACTGTATTTAATTAATTTTTATATTGCTAGAGCTCTTCATTGGCCCTTGTGAACTACCATGTACTCCTATTTAAAACAACTTTGTGTTAGCTATATTTAGGGTATCATTTACACATTAACATGTAGCAGTTATGATGGTTAATAACTGATTTTGGCTGTGCTGATAACAAATAATAATGCAGAGATAAAATAAATATAGATAAAATAAGTTTTGTGTTACTTGTATCTTGTTTTTAGGAAGTTGATTTCATTTTGATTTGATGGCGGTAAAAATAAGTACACAATAAGTACATTGTGTACACAATCGATTGATGACATTGATTTTATTCCATAAAATTATGTTTCATCATCCTTGCCACTCTTATCTGGATTAGTGACTTTTAGTCAAGCAGTTAACCTTAAAGGTTTAAATTTGCATATTACACTGTACATGTGATTTTAAATATATGCTTAGGTAGGATGTTTTAGATGCATTTCATGTACATCTCTCTTTCATTTTTTCAGGCCGCACATTCATCTGTGAACTCATTTATATATGAAAGTAGACTTTTGTGACTTGTTTCTGATAAGGCAAAGTAATGAAAAACTGATAACCACTGACTGAGAGAAGACGCTTTAGGTTCAGAGTCCATTTATGTCACAACTAAAGGAATACCGATTTAAGATCCGAGTTTAGTTCCGAGCTATGTCAGACTGAACACTATAATATTTAAGATTAATAATAACAAAATAATAAGCTGAGAGTTTTGTGGTATAATTAGAAGTAAAAACACTTGGTGTGCAGATTTAAGTAAACCATTTTGCATTGGTTACCTTATATTTACAAAAAAAAACCTTAGCTATCACTTTGTGCATGATTGGGTTATTTTAACAATGTACTGTAAGGAAAAAAATTTGGAAAAAATATATTGCTTATTCTGTTGTCTGTGTTGGCAAAGGGAAAGTGTGACAGTGACTAGAGACAAAAAATTATATTATAATTAAAAGCCCTTACTTTTTTACTGACTCATAATAGTATTTTAAGTCCATTGGTTTTGCCATTAAAATGATGAACGGTTCATAATTGTGACTGTTGTATCTCAGCCTGATGCATATGCACCTGTGCCTTCATTCTTAATGAGCAATCCAGATCAAATCCAGATCAAATAAAATGAGGTGCATAATGTTAAATCAGTTGTAATAAAATGCTTTAAACATCATGACTTTAAAGATATGCTGAGCAAAGATTTAAAGGAATACTGTGTCAAAGGTCCACAATGGAACTATGGATTGTCTGGGTCAGTTGACCAGAGAGCCACGTTTACTCTACAAACATTAATATGGATTGTACTAACATTTTAACCAATCAGAACAAGTGTAGGACAAATATCAGATGAAATCTCCACCCTCTTTGGTTAATCATTACAGTACTATATTAGAATATAAAAAGTCCCTGAAGTTGGAATTTCTCATCTCTTTGGTCCTTTCACAATGTCCTTCTCTGGAAAATTTCAACTGGAAACTCAAGAGGGCTTTGTGCCTTTCATGAAAGCGATAGGTAGGTGTGCTGAGCAAAGACCTTGCAAGGTTTGCACTGATATGACTGATTCATTAGAAGATATGTAGCATGTCTGTTCTGTTGTTCATCATTTTTCAATCAACAAATTAAATTCAATAAATGTATTGAAGAAAAAATGAGGATGCTAGATTTTGGCTTTAGACCAAGAGGTAGCTGGATTGAATAAATGCTGACAAAACTCTTGTTCTAGGTCTTCCTGACGACCTCATCGAGAAGGGCAAAGACATCAAGAGTGTTTCTGAGATTGAACAAAATGGAGACAGCTTCAAAGTGACAATTACCACAGGGAGCAAAGTTATAGTTCATGCTTTTACTATAGGACAAGAGTGTGAAGTGGAGACAATGACTGGAGAAAAAATCAAGGTAAGACCATCATATTTATGTAGCTCTTTGTCTGTGCATGCAAGAATTTAATGCTTCATTCTAGATAAGATCAGATTGTGAACTATATAATTCATTGGATCATTAGTTTAGTCATAGTGTTAATTATTTTTGAAAGAGCCCTGCAAAATGGGCTCATTAGAAATGGCTTATTGATTGATGGTATTAAATATTTTGATATCTTATAGACCACTGTGACAAAAGAGGGCAACAAGCTAAAGACAAATATGAAGGGTATTGAATCGGTCACAGAACTTGTGGATGCCAACACAATTGTGCATGTGAGTACAGACTGCAGATCTTCATTCATTAAATGATAATAAATAATAGCTCATTGTCAACAGACTAAGTAAAATGAAAATTCTTACTTGAACGTATTTGGAAATTAAGCAAAGAGTCATCTGACCAAAATGTGGTGTTTTGTTTTATTTTCAGACCATGACTCTGGGCGACATTGTCTTCAAGAGAACCAGCAAACGTGTGTCGTGATAAGCACTGTTCGTTTTAAATGTGATTGAGAGTACATCTTTCACAGTTTTCATTATAATCTTTGATTTATGAATGTGCTGTGTGACACTAAAGTAACCATTGTTCATTTCAACTGAATTAGACACACTGAAAGTGACATTTGGGTTCCAAGAATAATACACTTCAAACATAAATCTTTCAACTGGTTATGACTCTTTATTTACAAAATACACAGTTCAAAAAGCGAAGGCTATTAAATCAATAAGAAATACATGAGCTGTAAAATACAATCTAAAACCTATCCTTTTTATTATGTTACCCTAGAAAACCTAGAGAAAATTTGCTAATAGTTTTGAACATTTTTGAACAATTATACTGATAAGTGGTCTGAGTATGAAGTCACAGTGATGAAATTCATACTAAGTTAAAAGTAAGGATGGCTATATGTGAGCTGTGTGAGGTCACTTCTTACGGAAAAGACTCTTAATGCCCTCCTCCATTGGTTCTGCCATCATCTGCATGGGCTGGTTTTTAAGAGCTGCCTCACGCATGGTGTGGTAGACGTATTCATTCTGCTTAAACATGCGCAGCTCCATCTCTGTCTGCATGCGCATGGCCTTTAGAGGAAAAGCAGATGAGTTAGCTGAACGAAACGGATGGAAAGTTTTCAGTTTGTAGGGTTGAACACATGTGGCACATTGCACCAAGAAGAAAAATTTTATTCCAATCAAGGATTTGTTGGACTAAATTTGTGGCAAAATTTTATAGTAACCTTAAGCAAGGGGTTTACACCTTAATCCTTGATTGATGCTGCCAATTTCAACATTTAAACCATCATTGCTTCAATATTAAAAATTTTGGAATAAACAACTTGTGATATAAATTTACTGTAAAAGTAAACCTAAAATTTTAATAGTAATTAAAGAGTACTTAAATAAATAATCATTATTTTATTTAATGTTAAAGTTTGGATGGAAATTGGATTTATAAGCAATATTTAATTTTATTCTGAATAAATCCTATTCATTGAGCAACCTGGTCATGTAGCTCTATAACAGGGTACAATGTATTGTGTATAAAACAGGATATATGTTTACCTCTAAGTCCTTGGTAATGGGATGTGTGGGCCCATGTGTTACCATGAGAATAGCATATGCTTTGCAGATCATGCCATGTGCCACTTCTATATATCCACCCTGCCAGTGGGTCACTCCTGCTCTCATTGTAGCCATGCCTAGCTGGGCATTGTTTGAATTGTACAGTTTCCTATTTTGGGGTCACAAGAGAAACATTTACCATATTAGTACACATAGTACACATATCATGGACTCCTATTTGACACCCAAAGTCTGTACTTACATGTATCCATCCACCATCTTGCGTGCATATGTAGCTGCCTCCTCAAAGAACTGCAAGTAGGAAAGGACCTCACTGAGTGTACTCCACATCTTTAGCTGGTAGATATGAGTATCAGCCAGGACGTTTTCTTGCTTTTCCACACACTCTCGGCAGATCTTTACCACCTACAGTAAGCAGACCAGAGGATAAATATCTTCATAAGAATAGCATTGTTTTAAGGCAAATAGTTCCTTATAGAGACATTCATTTTGTTAATAAACCTAGTGAAATAAGGAAACCATTCCTACACATTGAGGTACAGCTGCAAAGAAACCAACTGGCCATCAATTTAAAATAGATGTGATTTTTTTTCTGAGAAGTTATTAAATATTTATGCAGTTACATAATACATATGTGTAAATCTGACAAACCTCATTGTAGTTTGCATCCAAACGAGCCTTCTCCATCTTCTGCAGCATCTCCCGACTATATTCTGTTATTTCCTTCACTTTCTCATCTGGTACCTTTAATGAAGTTATGTAATTATTGTAGAGAAATAGCCAAAATGGAACTGCTTACATGATAAGATTCCATCAGTCACTTCTGTTATATTTTGGGCACTAAAACTTTGGCCCCTAATTGTAAAACAGATCCAGCTTTATATCTGTTTTAAACATCTTACATATATTAAGTTGTATGTACACAACCTAAATATATAAAACAGAAAGAGTCTCAGTGTTTGTGTGAGAAAGCATGTTCACTGTTGTGTACATGTTCACTGTGGTGTTGCTCTGCAACATGCTGTTCATTCATGGCTTTGTACAAACATCTAATAGAAGAAACCTCCCCCTCACAAATTTTTACATTAAAAATGTTCAGAAATGGTTCTGTACCTCAAACATGTCTGCACTTTGGTCAGTTAAGTTTGCCATAGGCTGTGTTTGAAGAAATTGTTGAGTTTAATTCAGATTATTGTCTTTAAAACTAGACCTTGGTGTTCACTATTTTAATGTAGCTGATTAAATCAATTGATCAATTTTATTAAATCTATGAATGTATAAATCATTTAAAAACTGTGAAAACCCACCTTAACTCCATCCACTACTGCACCAGCCATTTTCAAGTCATCTTTTGTTTTGTTGGTGCAATGATCACAGGTGCAGTCAAAGAAGTACTGCTGCTTAAGGATGCCTTTCCGGTCTTCAGACAGATTCAGGTAGTCCACATATGACACAGTCAATTCCTCCCCTGCACTGATCTTTCCCAAGGCACGTAGCTCAATTCTGAGGCAAGAAACAAGTCAGGTAAGTTCCAAAAATAATTTATGCAAATGTGCATATCTTGGAGCAGGTTTTAGTCCTGTATTTAGCCATCCTCTATTCATCTGAGATGAAATGGTTAAATGTCATTCATGTCATGATGGTCAGCATCATTCATCAATGCACAAAGCTTATCCCATATACCAGAGGTTCTCAAAACATTTTCAGGCAGGGACCACTTTAAAAATATAATTCTGCTGATCAGATTTTATGTTATGTGGTAGAGTAAAGTCATTTATAGCACATTAACATGTACAATAATATTTTTATTATACAATAATACAATATTTATTTATTTTTAAATGGGGCTATTTATGAAGAGCATTTATTTCTGAACTTTTTTGCTTAAAGAACACAGATTGTCAATGTATAAGTTGACATTGCATATAGACACATACAAGCAGGCAAATGAATACAATTACTACACAATATACAATGAAAACTTTTTATTTCTTTTCTTGTAATAATTTTTCACCACTGTATCTACATTTGTCCACCTAATAGAACCTTGTTGTTCTGCTCATATGTTTTGCCCATACTTAATTTTGAGAACCATGGCCATATGAAATATGTAATTTAGTGAAGTTCCTCAGATATTTTTGACAGTACAATATTTAAATGATAAAAATAGCAGAAAAGTGACTGCATGTCAGTGAAATTTGTATATTGATAATATACAATATGCGACTTTGTAAGTACACGTGAGGAGCAGCCTTCAGCTACTGTGAAAGAATTATTAGAGTTTATAAAAATGCAGAAAGAATTGTACAGTAACAGAGGATTAAGACAAGAGTCATAAATGTTTAGTTTAGGTGAAAGGTGAGTTTTAAGAGGATTATGAAAAGAGAACGTGGAAAACAGACCAACCACCCAACAGCATTAGCCATCTAGGCTTAAAGCAAAAACAAACAAACAAGAAGCTAAACATTATTAGCTTTGTAAACTTGGTTAAAACAAAATCAATTGGATGTAAAAAAAAATTTGTTGTCGTTAAACTGTTTTAAGTTACCTATAAATTAGTTACCTTTTAATCTAATTCTGGTCTGAAAATGTCAATGTTTTTATGTTATGCTGTTGTTTGTTCTTTGAAGATAGCTGCATTTGGGTAGCTGATCATCAAATAGTGTGATTAAGGATGTGATAGTGAACAGAAGATAACAAGAAACGAAGAGCTTGGCTGATTAATTGTTGCCAAGCAGACCCACCTCTTCTGAGTATGATACATAGTATTGATGGCAGAGTGACTGAAAGACAAAGTGAGAAGCAAATTGCAGAACTGGCTATTTCAGAATGCCTATTCAGAAAACCCTCACTCACTCAGCCATTGCACTGACTAAACCTGCACCCAACTAAACTGCAAAGGAAGAAATATACTGTCATTTATTATTACTTTTTTATGAAAATTAGTAATATCAATAACAGTTTTGTTTTACAACATGTTTAACCAAGACTATCACAGCCTTTATATAAAGTCAGTCAGCAGATGGTCAGCTCTTGGCTCCATGTTGCCCATGACTTCAGCGGTCCACCGGAGTGATACATATTCTATTTTCCATTGTTACGCTACTGAATAACATAAGCTATTTCTCTTTTCTTAAAACTACAGTACATTTGTTTCATTCTTGCCTCAAATCCCCTTCCCTTTGCTTTCACTTCACTTTCTTACTTCCTTTAACCATCCACTGCTTCATCCATTATCCACTTCCACTGAGTTGTACGTGTTGGTTTTCACACCTATCACTAATAATAGCTTGGGTTGCACACTTAAAGAGTGAGCACTGATTGCACTTACTTGCCGTTGTTGAGGATGACTGTGCAGTTTGGCCAGCAGTCATGGTTGACCAAACAGAGATTGGGGAAGAGTCCAACACCCACTGCCTGCAGGCCTTTACGATCGCTTATCATGAAGCCATTGCAATTGATCTAGTGTAAAACAGGTTAAGTGTTGGCTAAAGTGTTTATTTATTTATTTTTTTTATATATGTAGTAAGATATGACAATGGAAAAGGGATTGTCATTTGAAAACCGAATGTTCACATTTGTACTTACCAATCCAAAGATGTGAGAGATCCTGTCAGCAGTGTGTTGCTTGCTTGCTTTGGGCCAGTAATCTAAGAAATTGTGAATATCTACTTTGAGTTCCTTCAGGTCTATCTCAGGAAGGTCTGAGATATGGTCTTCCAGGTCATCCAGTGTAGTGAGCTGAAGGTCTGAGATCACACCTCCCTCCTTATCAAGACGCCACATAATACGAGCAGCAAGACTATCCACAGACAACAAAGCAAAGCTTTAGATTTTGCTAGTTTTTCTTTTTATTACTAATGAACACAAAGCTCTGGTGTATTAAAATAATAATAAAGCAAGCTCATTAGTTCTCTCACTGCAAGTATGTATACTACTGAATTAATATTGGTGTTTTTCCCACTTTTCTCCTAATCTCCAGAGTCTCACCGAATGTTCTCATTGGGCACTTTGCCATGATTCTTAATGGCAGCACACTCTTGTTTATGCTCTTCCCAGGCTGCCCGCTGACACGTGCGATCGCAGTACTGCGCAAACCGACACTGGCCACAACGCTGCAGCTTCTGCTGGCGACGGAAACAGCAGTGACACACATGAGCTGAAAAACTGGAGACGAGGAGAGAGAGAGATTGAGATAGAGAAAGAGAGATTTACTGATGTACTCACAAGTTCAAGTGACCTTTAATATGTATGATTATGAGTCTGTCTTATTTAATATGATTAACTTTATTTATTTTTTTAAATAATTTTTTAAGTAATAATAACAAGAACAACAATGAGCATGTTGACAATTCTAATGATATAAAGATTATCAGGAGTCAGAAGTAAAACAATAGCAGGGCATTGTTTAAATTATTGATTGTAAATGTGATATGTATGCAATATATATGCAATATGTTTATCAAGAATGTGTGTAAGTAGACTATGAGAGCCAGCTCATCCCTTTACGTTGCAAAAAAAAAAAAAAAAAAAAACTTCCAGCGGGTTGTCTGTAAAGTACTGTAAAATTCACAGTAGAAAAGTAATGTAAAAACTTACATAATATAAAATAACACATTTACACTACATTGTTTATTTTGCTGATGAATAAGGTCAACTGAGGTCAACTGAGCTGAAGGTTAAGGGGCTTGCTCAAGAAACTCCTTTTTTGCTTTAACCACTCCTTATACTCAAGTTGCTTGTATTGGTCTAACCCCTGAATTATCACATGCTAAATTGTTATATTTATATGTATATTTCATCATCTATATCTGTATTGATGAATTATATATAGATTTGAAAAAAAAGTTAAAATAATAAAACTAAAAATAGTCTCATGTACGTATGAAGGCATGCCACCATGACATCAAATAATATCCATTGTTGCTGATACAATCAACTACAACAAGAATTAGCTTTTCTAAAACTTTTCCTTTAATGTTTAATACAAAATTACTTACCTATCAAAAACAACTGATGCAAAGCAGGGTTCTGCAAACAGTACATCCCCAGCCCATCCTTCCTTTGTGGCCCTTAAACCACGACCCTTTCCTGGTGAGTCAAACACTTCCACGTTCTCCATGCTTGTAGTTGTGAGGTCTCTGTAGTTATTCACTAGTCTGATAAACTGGCAGAATGTCCTATAGGTCAACCGAACAGCTGGACATTTCACTACCACCTTTTAAAATAGCCTGCACCCTCAAGTCATACCATTTTGTTGTCAGAAGTAGGGGGTGTTTTTTTTTTTTTTTTTTTTTAACTAGTGACTCTTCATAAGATCATTCTAATGGCGGCAATAACATAAATCTGTTGATAAAAATCTGTTACAATGTTTCCTGACTCTCTCCTGGTTCTTGTGTGTGTTTCTCTTATCTTAAATAACCTCCCATAATGTAGCAAAATGGAACATCTCTATGCGTGAATGACCATTCAGGATCCTGGGGGATATTTTCGGCCCTCAGTTGGACCTGTCAGTCATAGATAGGGTGTAGAGACGAAAGACAGCTGCTCCCACCTGGGCACACACTTGGTTTCATGTGATTGGTGGTTGTTTCCAGCACTTTCCTGAGACTTCTTCCTTGTTTCTCCACATTTCTCAACATCCAACAAACCTTGTATGACACATTTTCTGTGCTGCTGTTTATTTCTGCCTATTTTTCTTACTGTTCACATTTATTCCCACAGCCTCAACTGTAATTCTGAATGTTACAATTGCACTTTTTAAAAAACTAAACTTTTAAAAATATATAAATGTAATACTAGTCAATCAAATAAGTATAATACTGTAAATATTAAAATAGAGTCTACCTTCACTTTTTTCTTTTAATTCAGATTTTAAAAGTAAAAAAAAATTAAACAGAGGGAATTTCAGCTTTGCAATGAGAACTCAATTTGTGGACACTGAAATGTTCCAAACCATTCAAAAAGAACAAACATACCAAGATTCATTTAAAACACATTCTAATTCTAATTCTAATTCACAATATTACACTACACAGATACAGTACGTAAGGGAATGGGAAGAAAACCGCCAGAGTTCTATGATTTGCTTTTTGAAAAGGGGGAGTGGGGCTAAAGGCATTCTGGTTTTCTCTAACTAATTTAACAAAGATTTAAGTTTAAATAATTATGTTTATATTCAAGAAGTATATAGTGTATAGTTAGCTAATTATGATTAGTAAGTATTTGGACAGCAACACAATTTTCATATTTGTGCCTCTGAACACCATCAATAATGGATTTGAAATAAAGCAATCAAGATATGATTGAAGTATACACTTTCAGCTTTATTTCCACCGGTTTATCAAAAGTATTTAGTAAATACAGACATTTACATCTAATGTAATTGACTCTGCATTTCAGAACCTTAGAAATTATAGCCATATAAACCTCAGAATTCATCCTGCTACTTCGATCAGCAGTCACCTCATCATTAACACAAGTGCTCAATGGCTTCCACAACACACAGCTTACAGTATATAAGACAGATGATGTTATACTGCACTTCTTTTCCTTCAACATATTCTCCTATACTCAATCATTCTAGTATACATTAACTGGGAGGGTTTTTTGTTGTTGTTGTTGTTTTTAGCAAAATCTTATCGGGACCTACTGATTTATTTGTTGTTATCAGGGGTTTTAATCTTGAAGTTACCATCTGTATTTAAATTTACAAAGGCACTTCTTTATTATTTTAGATTTTGATGACTACGCCTACCTCCTCTGGGAGTGTGTCTTCGCCAAGGAAAGAGTTCTGTGATAATCCAAGTCTGTTTACTCCTGTATCCTTTGAGACCTTTAAGTGTTGCTGAACTCACCAGTGCATTCCTCCTTTTTAAGAATGTACCAAATTTTTAATTTGGCCACAAGTTTCTGTTATCTACTGGATAGGTCTGTTTTTCAGTTTTTTCAACCTATTGATGGCCTTCACTTGCCAGACTTCTTATGTCCTTAGTTTGTCATAAAATAACAAAGAAACACCACACAGTTGGCCATTAAACTATTGTCATCAATTGTCCAATTACTGTAAAAAGCAATAGAATTTTGTTCTAAACAAAACAAAAAAAAACTATAATTTCTAAACAGTTAATGCAATACTTTTTAAGCCAAAAATCTAAACTTCATTTGAATATCTATCGCATCTTTTTTTTAAATCTATTGTCGTGGTATGGCAAAATAACTAAAATTGTGTTACTGTCCAAATAATTATGGACTTGATGTATATATACTGCACAAAAAAATTAAGGGAACACTTAGTCCTGGTTTGACTTAAACGCCCATCATATGTGTATGTAAGGTTCAAGTCAAAGCAGGACTAAGTGTTCCCTTAATTTTTTTGTGCAGTATATATTGATGGAGGGATTTAGTGGATGACAGAATAATCAATTGATAGATATTACCCATTTTTAATTATGTATTAATTAATTATGTCTATACCGTATTTAACATATTTTTATAACAGTGTAAGGCAACAAATAAAACCATGTTTTCAGAAATTGCAAGTAAACAGTCTTCAGCATTTGTGTAAACTCCACACACACACACAAAAAAATCATGACAGAAAAATTGGGATTTACAGTGTGATTTAAGCGTCTGTTCTAGCTGTGATTGTTCTGCTGGTCATGACTGTGAGACAGGGTTAAACTGGCTTGTTTAATATGCTTTGTGAATGTGACCATGTCATCACAATTTATATCTAGATGTGTAAAGTTTTTTAAAGATCTACCCTCTTAAGTGTGGTCTCAAAGTGAACCACACAGTTTAACTTTAAATGTACAAAACTTTTGTACAGCAAACCATAACCCCATAACCCTGGAAGTTCCCCCCACCACAGTCTCATGAAATCCTGTGAGAAACACTGCTTCACCACAAAGTTTTTCTTACTTGGAGTTTCACTCAGTGAATACAAAGGTTCTAGATTGTTTAAAATTAATGGACTTTATTTGAAAGAGAATTAACTTATTGTCATTGTTTACAAAAGGTGGCTTAGTTGTAGTGTTGTGTAACACATACTATCACAGTATGAACAGTGTACTTAAGCCTCTAACACTTGCTGTGAGTTAGTCACATGGTATAGTGCAGGCAAGAACATGGTGATTAAAATAATCTAAGGTTGCGTTCCGTCATCTACACACATGGCTCAATAAACAAAATTTGTATTGAATTTTATATGTCCTGAAAGGACTTTTGACACAGATTTGTTAAGAACATAAGTGAATCATTCTGGCTTAACTCCACAGCACACCCTAGTGCTACTACCCGTCCCCTACTTTATCACATGACCCTGAACACTTCTGAGTTCAAAGGTTTATAAGCGTGTGTTTATACACTATAAGGTCAAAGGTTTAAAAGCATCTGACAATATACAATGAGCACATATCTATACCCAATAATTATGTTTCTATACACGTCTATACATTGTAATTATTTTCTCAATTGTATCTTAATGTTTGCTTGTTTTAATTTTGCTAATTAGTTGTGATCCTTTTTTACATCCGACTATCTTGTTTATTTCCTTTTAGCCAGTCCATTTGTTAAATTTTTTGTTCTGTCTTAGAGCTTTAATTAACTCATTCAAATTCTATACCGCTTATCTTGTAGAGTCACCAAGAAGACTTTGGGTACGCGGCAAGGTTCAGCCTAGACAGGGTGCCAATCTATCGCAGGGCACACACACTACGGGCAATTTGGAAATGCCCATTAACCCAATCTGCATGTCTTTGGACTGTGTGAGGAAACTGGAGTACCCAAAAAAACCCACCCACCAAGCACCGGGAGAATATGCAAATGTTTCTTATGTTTAATCATTTTAGTTTTCTCAATTGCCTCAATGTTTGAAATGTGTTGTATAAATAATGGTGACCTGACTTGGCAAATAATGTGTTAGATAGGATTTTTATAAGTTTGTTTATTTTGTTAACCCATGTTCAAATTTGTTTTAAAATTTTTTTAAACAAATTTGTTTTGGTGGTCAGTGATAATTTGACATTCTGGTCAAAGTAGAGATAGTGAATCAAAATATACACAATTGCAATTTGAAGTAGCAAGAAAAAAATCTAATCAAATGAAAGATACTTTTATGCATACTCATGTATTAAAATCTTTTTTAAAAGGCAAAAGTAAATGTAACTGCCAACACACAAGCACACACTCACTCACTCATTGTCTGTCCCGGTTTATCCTGTAGTCAGGGTGGCAGGGGGCCTGGAGCCTGTCCCAGGAGACTTAGGGTACGTTGCAGGGTACACAATGGATGTACCAATCCATCGCAGAACACACACACACACAAACAAATTTAAGACCATGTTTTCATGTAAAAAGTGGCCCATGTAACCTAAATTAATTTACGTGATAGCCTAATTTGCATGCCTTTGGACTGTGGGAGGAAATATAGACAAGAGACAAAAAAGAATTTATAATATGTTGGGAAACTATGCTTGTTAGTATGGAACTGATGCAGTTTTAAATTAAATAATTATTATTATTGTATTTCTTATTTTTTTATTTGAAGTAACTGTTGTTTTAAAGGGCAACGGTGGATATGCAGATCACTTTTCATGCCTAAATGAGCTATTTTAGTTTAGTAGACTGTTGGGCAAAATAAAAAATAGCAATTAAAACCGAACATACTGAATTTGCCCTTTGGTACTTTAACTTAGGTGGAGACAGGTTTAGATCCGATGCAGGTAACGTGTCCTTCACTTGCAGACTATTTTACTGCCTCAACAGCGCACCCTGGTGCCGTTATAACGTCTTTGTGTCACATGACATTGTACGCCCTGAATTTGATAGAGCCCGTTTCCGTGGTAACTGGTACGTGTTGATGTCACCACTGAATTTGTGAATGGAGGCAGAGACCTGGTGAAAGACATCGTCTGTGTATATGTGTATTTGTGTATATGTATATATAGCAGATGTGTAGAAATGCACAAGTGAGGGTTTTCCTTGTTGAAAATCATAAATATATTTTTTTAAATAGCCACCAAATGAAAAGAGGAAAACATAATCAAAACAGTGGATAAGCTATGATGCGTTCATGAATGGTCGCCATGGCTGCAGAATATGGCTATTTCCCTCCAGAATGTATACAATAGTTTATTTAAATATTGCAATTTTCTCATCTTGCAAAAAAAGTATCCTTAATGGTTTAGTGTTTCAGATCACACTGAAGTCAATCTTTTCTTCCCAAGACTTTATGTAGCCTAGGCCTATTTCTCATCAATCTAGCATGTCCAATATAACTTTGCCATATTGATCATAACAGGTGTCGTAAATGTCTAGAATCCCACTGTTTTGTCCCAATCATTTAAAGTTTGTGTACATGTCTGGTGTTAATCGTGAATGTAAATCACTCCATGATGGTGCCCTAAGAGGAGCGCCAGCTGGATGCTAGCCACCTGGACGCTGGTGATCTACTACTCACGCGCGTGTTGCCTATCACGGCTTCCAAGGGGCGTTTCCAGCGTGCGACAGAGGGGCGGGGTCGAGGTGGGCGTGTGGCCCAGCTGATACGCGCGCATCCGCCGCTTCCATCATCCGATTCAAAGCCAAAGGCGATAATCAGAGATTTTTTTTTCCATCTCCATGAGACTCTGGTGTTTACGAATATTTCGCTCATCGTCGGTGCCCTGAATAGTAGCCTAAGCACGGCGGTACACGAGCACCGCTTGAGACAGAACTGGTAAAGCTCACGCGGGGATTCATAGCTACGTACGTACGTGTCACGCATAGCCTATCGCTCTCTACGCGCATCCTTATTTTAATGCCCGGAACGGCATCGCATGTAGAAGAACCACTGGCGCTTTATTAGTCGCTATTGTCAGAAAAACGAGCGGGCAAGTAGAAGAAGAAGAAGAAGCGGAGCTTGTACAGTCGCTGCGACTCGCTGGAGTGGGAGTGAAGCAGGCTAAAGAGCGCGGGAATGGCACAGAAACGCTCCGAGGAAAAAGAGCGAACGATGCGCCCTTTCTCTCCCGTATAATCCTACGGAGGACGGATCCCGACGCGCATTATGTAATGCACATGCAAGCGGCGGAGAGAATAAAGAAACAGAGAGTGTAAACGACCAGGTTATCGTGATGCTCCTGTAAGTGTTTTGAGCTCACCATTGTGAGCACACTGCTGTGTCTCTGTGTGTGTGATAGCAACAAAGTGATATCACAGTATCACTAGATCGGCCATGCAGGCCTCATTGGTGGAGGGTGTAGAAAATAATGTGTGTATGGCGCGATTCATAGTGCACGGGTAGTGATGGAAGCGGTACTGAGAGAGAGAAGCGAATGTGAAAGCCCAAAGAAGACACCTGTCCATGGTTTTCTGAAAATTGTGTAGTCTCAGGAGGTGGCGATGTTGATTCGGATGTTAGATTACTCTAGAAGGCAATAACAGCTAGGAGTTTAGAGATGTAAGTAAATATTCTTAGGGACAATATGTAAACAGATATCTCTTTTTGCTTATTATTATATGATAATGTAGTTTTTATAGGCAATTCTTCAAACGATAAACGTTATCAGGATCAGGCTAATTTCTGCAGAAGTGCACTGAAGCATATAGTCAGGAGGAAAACAGTAAAAGTAAAGTTTTACAACCGCACAAAGTTTCAATTAACTGAGGTTTCTTGCAACCATGAAGGTTTAGGTCCACAGAAATCAGTGCTGGTCAGCAATCCTAAAAACAGGGATTAGCGCAATATTTGGTAATGTGGTAATGAAGACGCTGTACCTGACTGCCAGACTGCGAGTGTGTGTGTGTATGTGTGTGTGTGTGTATTTCATGTTCAGATAAAATTTAAGGATTCAGGAGGTTGTTGGGGCAGACACTGTGCTCTTTTCCTAAATGACCATCACATCTTCATCAAATAAAACATGTGCACACAATATTTGTATATCTTTCTAATCTGCCAGCCACTGTAATTTATAAATGGATTATCGAATCTCTTTCTCTCTCTCACTCTCTTTCTAGTGTTATTGCCCACTAGCTGATGGTACACCCTGCACTACAAAGGCCCATGTGATGGGGTTGTGGTGCTGAGTGAGAGGCAGACTTTGACCAACATGGGAAGTGTTGGTAGTGGGGTGGCTGGCGAGCAAGAATTCGCCATGAAGAGTGTGGGCACACGTACCACTCTCCCTCGTGGACCACCCCTATCACGTAGAGGCCCATCAGATCGCAGCTTCAGTGCTGAGCGTCTCAACCCTCCACCTTCTATGTCTGAATGCACAGTCTCCAGCGATGAAAGGGGAGGTAGCAGCACAACCACAGACCGGCCCCAGCTTGCTGGCTGTGAGTCCACCACTGCCTCCTCCAACCTGGAGAGGGTGCCCTCCATCTGCGAACGCCTGGAGAACAATGTTGCTGTCCGCAGGGTGGCACCGCGGCCGATAGGGGACATGAGTGTAGATGCCCGCAGGAATGTGGTTGTCCACACTGGAGAGAAGAGTGGTGACAGCATGGTTGCTGTGAAAATCCGAGAGGGGAACGCTACAAAGGCAAATGGACGAACACCACCCAAGATTCTACCCATGTCTAGAAAGTCAGAACAGGTAATTGTGAACTGAGGAACAAGTGGACCACTATAATTATGGAAATGTTTAGGTTGTTATGGCTGTTCACAGACAAGAAACCAAAGAAGGCTAGGCAGGGTTAATGTCATGTGAATAAAAGAATAGGGATATATATATACATACTTATAATATAAATGAAAAGGGATATATATATATATATATATATATATATATATATACTTATAATACTATATAATTATCCAGGCACAATATAAAATATTTTACTGTTGCTGTGCGTTAATTTCCTGTATTATGTGTTAATCAGTACCATCCTCTTTACACACAGTCTCAGAACAATTCTGGATTGGTGCGGCCCTCTGCCTTCAAACCTGTAGTGCCAAAGAGCTTTCACTCCATGCAGAATCTAGTGGCACATGCTGGAGGTGGAGGTGGGGCTGGAGGTCAATGTGCTGGAGGCACAGGTGGATCTGATGACCCCCAGCCACTTAGTGAGCGAGACAGTCCGGAGAGGGAGCAGGGCAGAGAGGATGGGGGCCAAGGTGTCATGACTGACTCGGGAAGGAACTCTTTCACCAGCCTGCCCACGTACACAGTCCCTGGTTGCAGCTATGCTCCTGCTCCTGCCCTTGGACCCTTCAGTGCCTCGACCAGCCATATCAACAGATTGGGCACAGAAAAACTGGACAAGCCCAACTACCAGAATGGCCTGAGTGCTTCAGACAGTGGCCGCTCATCCTCTGGGAAGAGCTCTTCATCCTATCACAGACTTTGTCACCTGGCTGATATGCCAGCTGCCATTCATCCGTCACCCTCCTCAGATGATATAATACAGGACTTGGAGGACCGACTGTGGGAGAAAGAACAAGAGGTGAGTGAAATGATATAGGGGAGACAGTGGGGTTACTGATGTTACCTCTAAAGCTGTTTATACAACTGGTTATTTCCCAAACATCTATTTATTTTCTTAAAAACGACACACAACTGAGATTTTATACAGTTCTTTTAAAACCAGAGAGATCACCTACATATCAGATAATGAGATTACTTTAGAGTAAATTTCACAGTAAGTTAAATATTCTTATAGCATCATTTCAAATTGCTTTTGCTCATTATGTTTAGATAGTATAAAACTAAACTAAAACAAATATAAAGACTCAAGTTATTGGAATGTGATTGTATTAATGTCATTGTATTAATGTACATGTCATTTTAGCATTCAAAAGGTTTTACAGAGCAACCAAACAAATTACCTATCAATGTAAATACTGTAAAGCTCTGCTAGGAAACCTAACCATTCCATAATTGTTTGAGTATTGCTTTAACCAATTACTCATTGATTGGTTTACTCGAACAATCCCAATAAAAAAATCAATCTTACCACCATTAACCATTACTACACTCAGATTACATTACACATACATACATCAACTAGGATTACTTGCATAAGCATCTATTATTGAATATAATAACATTTTCATTTTTATTACACATTTCATAAAGCTTTCTGTGGCATAGCTTGGGGAAAATATTTCAAGGAAGCAAACTCAGACAAGAAATCTAATCTATGTTGTTTCTTAATTTCATCACTTTTGTGTGTGTATTGTGCATCAAACCTCACTGCTTTAACAGCCAATGAAATGTAAGCAGACAAACTATTATAATGCCTGATATGATTTTACACAAAACTATATTATGCAGATGCTTGTTATCTAATTGAACAGATAGTAACCTCAACAAAGTGGACTTTATGTCAACTAAAACAGATTTCATGTTATACATTTGTACTTTCAACCTCAGATCCCACAGTTATAGGCATTTAGGGATTTTTATTATGGGTTTATTTTTGGTCTTATTATCTGGTATCGCATAAATGAAGATGGATTCCCTCTCAATGGTTCTTCCTCATGTTTGTCTCAGGGAGATTTTCTTTGCCTTTGGGTTGTTCATTGGCTAAGCATTTTTTTTTAAATATTTAGAATTTTAATTACTGTAAAGCTGCATTGTGACAGTGTCTATTGTTAAAACGCTATTTTATATGTGCAAACAAATGTAAAAAAAACAATTAATTCAGTGAACTTTAACATGCAGGCCAAACTAGCAAGGTACAATAAGCTATGAGGATAGCCTCATCTGACTGGTGAATACAGTAAGTCCCTGACTTACGAACATTTCCGTATATACTGTACGAATGAATCGCAGATCTACGAGCATTCTTAAATTGCGTATTGTACAAAAAATAGACAGTGCATTGCACCAGATACCAATATTTTCAGTGTGCAAGTGAATGTATAAAATGTCCAAAGTTCTGTATATAGTATGTGTGTCCGTGTGGGGTTGCGGGAGAAATAAGGTGGTTTCAATGAATCAGTCTGGGAGCTGAAAATGGCTGCCCCGACGGTGAATAATCCTAATTTCGGTTAGGATTACAGTCTAAAATAGTTCACAGTCCCAAACAGCTCTGAGACAAAATGGGTTCCATTCAATCGTGCAGTAAACACCATGTAGTGTTGTCCTCACCTTGACTGTAGCCTCTTATAATCAGCTAATCCGAATTTAACAAAGATTATTTCCAGCCAAGCAATCTGTTTAGTCAAGTATTATATGATATATAATAATAGACTCTAACAGCACCAGTGGCGATTTCTTTAAGACTGCAAGGGAAGCTCAGCTTCCCCTATAATGTCACAAAATTAATGGTCAAA
>JAQMYJ010000040.1:17734578-17747073 GCA_030014305.1 Clarias laeviceps | reverse complement strand
CCCCCCCCCCCCCCCCCCCCCCCCCCCCCCCCCCCCCCCCCCCCCCCCCCCCCCCCCCCCCCCCCCCCGCCCCCCGCCGCTGTGTGGGCTGGAGCCCATCCCAGGACACAAACCGGGGTACACCATTGCAGGGCTCATACACTACAGACAATTTGGCAAGGCCAGTTAATGTAATCTGCTTGTCTTTGGACTGTGGGAGGAAACCGGTGAACCCAGAGGAAACCCGACAAGTACAGGGAAAACATTCAAACTCCACTTACAAAGATCCGAGATGGAAATCAAACCCTCAATCCTGGAGGGTTAAGGACACAGTGCCGCCCAAACCAAGTACCTCTTCATAAACTGAAACCCAAATGTTTCTAACTAACTTTAAAGAACCACTCACTTCAATCACCTGACGCAATAGCTCTGTGGAAATCTCCTGTGTTATATAATCTTATATATCTGAACATATTCTTTTTTTTTTTTTAATTAATACCAGTTCCAATACAAAAATGTTTAAAGTTTTATCAATCAAATGTAAACGACTGATATGTTTAAAAAGAAATCTGATAACTTTTGATCGAATTTTAATATTTTCATTACACTCGTACACTTTTAAGCGATGCTGGTGTTTTTTTTTTTCCTTCTTCTTAGGAATAGCCAGTTTTCACTCCATACCAGTAGATGGCAGTAGTGCTATACTGTGGCTTGCAAACGTCTTAAATATCAAGAAAAAGACGTCGAGGACGAGGAGGGTTTGTGACTTTTATTTATCTCACTTTTATTACAAATACTGTACTGGCGAAGCTTTAACGGCTGTATTAAATATTGAATTGTCTGTGCGTACATGGCTGTCATCGAAAAAGCCTGTTATATCTTAAAGTTATATCTAAAGAGAATATCCTGGCTATTATTTTTGATGTTATGAACTGCACAACGCAAACATTCTGAAATATAATTTGTGCTTTTTATGTAGTTTGGTAGAAGTCTTCAGTTATATATATATATATATATAAAACATACGTTAACAATAGCACCACTTTTTAATAATGGGTTATTAATTACAATAATAAATGACAGTGTACCAGGGGAGCTATAAACAGTGTGGAGTCTAAGCTAACGTTACGGATTTTGAGATTCGACATAATAAAGAGACTGCTGAATATTTCCTCTAATTGTAATTTCTCTTTTATAACGTTTGTATGATTTGCTGCTGTTATTGTTGTAAACATGACCAAAGTAGTTGTATAAGAATGTAACGTTATGTCAAGGGGACTGAGGAAAGATCTGCTGTTTTCATAATGTTGCATAAAACTAATTGTTTCAGGTTTTTTCTTAATGACACATTATCACTTCTTGACGATCGCAGCTCCTGGATGGAGTAAACATGGTGGTTAACCTCTGCCTGCCGCACTTTAAAACCACCGCTCAGTGCAATAAGGTAGGGGAAAGCTCTTCACATTGACAGTTGTTCAAATTGCATTAGACATTCTGACTGTTGAGATTGTAATCCAGGATGTGCTCAAAAATTGGACATGGTGAAATGTTCACTTAATTTTTTATTTATGTTTATGCTTTGGAGTAAGGTGATGTTTCTTTGATAATCATAGTGTTTTCATTATTTAATATTGTCTTCTCTATTTACAGGTTTGTGCAGATGGCTGCGACGTTTCCAATCTTTTGTCTGGGGACCCAGCAGCTTTGCGACGAGGTTGCAGGCTGGAGTACTTCCTACGTCCTCCCCTACATGTGACACTGTACTTTCAGGTGAAGGTTGAGATATACCGTGTGGATGTTGAACTTTTGCCTAGTGGTACTGCTTCTAGGAGGCTTGAGATTTTTACCTGCTCTGAGGTAAAACCTGCTAAAACCTCAGAAAGCGATCATGATAGAGGACAGTTTAAGCTTGTGGGACGTTGTGATCTGGGAGAGGACGTTCTCACATGTTTTAAGCATCCACATTTTAAACTCAGAGCTCCTTTTCCTGAGTGCCCACCTGACCCTCCAGTCCATGCAAAGCAACAGGAACTCTGGAGCCGGGGATCTCAGTCACTTAGTGCAGTGGCCCAACTTCGTATCGCTGTCCCCTATGGTGGAGGTTCTTCAGCACTGGGAATCAAGTCCTTGGCTGTGTGGGGTGTTCCTGCTCGGTGTTGTTCTCTTTCAGAGCTGGAACGATTTCAGAAGGCCCATTTTGACAGCTTGCAACCACAGCTTCCTAGTTTTACGATTCTTTCACCAGTTTCTACCTCAGCCAGATCTCCTAGGCCAGTCAATATTTCCTCAGAAACAACTATACCTGAGGAGTTTCTGGACCCTCTGACTCAGGAGCTTATGGTTCTGCCCATGATATTGCCCAGCGGAATGGTTGTGGACAATAGTACCTTGGAGATGTATGTAAAACAAGAAGCTACTTGGGGACGGATGCCTAACGACCCCTTCACTGGTGTTCCTTTTACAACAGACTCAAAACCACTTCCTAACCCTCTCCTGAAAAGTCGAATTGACTGCCTTCTGCTACAGACTGGCCACACAGGACTCAGAAGCAAGAACAGTATACTAAACAAACCTCGACCATCCAGGCTCCTCTGTACATCAGGTCCTCCAACTGCACAAAGTACACAAACTGAGACACAGCCCAAGCAGGTTCATTTAGTGAGTGAAATAAATCATAGTGAACTAACTAAGAGCCAATTGAGATGTTTTGGGGAAAAGCAAGGGCTTGTACTGGGGTCTTCTGCTCTAACCAGCAGTATAAAATGGGAGACCTTAGGACAGTTAAATAAAAGGAAATATGAGTCAGGGTTTTCTTCAACTAGTGAAGTGTTGGCCAAATCTTTGTCTCCCTTGACCAAAATGCCAAGAACAGAAGCAAGCATCACCCTCCCCACAGGTTAGGAATACACCATTTAAATTCCTCCATTAAACTATAATGTATACTATCTTCTTTATCCCAAATATTTGCTTCTTGATTTCTTTCAGAAACAAATTCTCATGAAGAGCGTCTGTCTCAGAGTTTAGACCAAGCATTAAGTTCTGCTCTACATGGATTACCAACATATACCTCACAAAGCAGCCTGGGGCCAGACACCACAGCAGGTAGGCGTCAGAGATACAACATAGGAGCACAGTGAAAATAGTTTTTGAAATTATGAAGTTCCTTGTGTGTGAAAATTTTTATTTGGAAAATTTATTTAATGCTTTCTGTAACTGACATTGTTTCTTCTCCAGGTCAGGGCATATGTGGGTCATGCTCTTGTTCCTTGACTATTTATTCACCGAGGCCTGGCGCTTACTCTCTTCCCTGTGGGCACCTGCTGTGCCGCCAGTGTCTGCAGCGTGAACACACTTCGAGGTCACACAGACTTCCAATTACATGCCCTACATGCCAAGCACGTGCCTCACCCAGCAAAATCATAAGGGTACACCACTGAACATCAATAGCTGCCAATTATAAAATTCTTATCTATTATGTCTGTTAGATATCTTCTCACATGTTATATACTAACAAGAGAACTGAATCATATGATTTTTTTTTTCATGGTCTGTAATAAATTTTCCAGCAAAATCAATGTATGTGGGTTTTTTATGACTGTTCATAAAGTTATTGTAGGAACTGTTATTGCTTTGAACATAGTGATACATAATGATGGCCAAAAAAAAAAAAGACTCCATTTGGATTTAACAAATATTCTGTTCCGGAAGCATGTTCGTAAGTATGATTTGTTCAAAAGAGTGAGTCTTATATGCCTTTAATGTGAGTATACAATGTAAAGCATACCAATCCACTTAACTAAATCTGTCCCCTTCCGCCACACTGCCATCATGTAGCCAAAAATCACAATCGCACCTAAGGAAATGTAACCATGTTGTCTGTGCGCCTTTAAATCACGAGGGGAATCCCGGACGCCATTTTATCTTAGAGCTATTTTCCACTGTGAACTAATTTTCCGAAATTAGAAGTATTCTTCATCATAACAGCTTTACAGGACAGTGCTCCTGGGCTGATCCATGGTAAACACATCCATGGTTTATTTTGGCTACATACTATAGTACTGGCTAGAGGTAAAAAACGATTTTCATCCCTGTTGGTTAACTGTTAACTGTCGCTCGCTAACCGTTGGTCGCCAGCTCCGAAAGTCACAGTTAACTAGCTTCGCTGGGCACTAAAGCGTATGTGTTGGCAGATCAAAATATCTGATTATATAAATAAATAAATCTTAATCTGTTGATAATGAATGGTGTTTGTGGAACTGTTGTATAAAAGCAATACTGTATCACAATCGAGATTGTGCTGAATATCAGCATGGCTGTGATGCAGTCGTCGGCACTAGGGGGCAGCCTCTGTTGCCTTATTCATCACAATAGCACTGCCTCTTACTTAAATAAGTGATGGTTTTTACTTGACGTCTGATGTTCGTATTTTACTTGCCAAAAGACATGTATGTTAACTTAAAATGCGTGCAGTTGTGGAAATGTTTGTTATATAAATAAATATAAAATTATATTTAAAAAAATCCTCATCAAAGGCTTACATCTCCTCTGTAAAAAATGATTTCTATACCATGGATGTAAATGTAATTGCCTGCAGAGGTTAAACTATACCTAATTGTAAAAACCTACGTAGGTTTGTTGTTTAATAATTAAATTTTTATATTAAAATAAATACTAAATAAAAATATATCCAGAGAACCATAAGAACCATAGCCTATAAACTAAACTTCCATATTTATTTTCCACCTGATGTCCTTCTTTTTGCTTCTGTCATCTGCATGTCAATGAACTATTTGACAATATTATTCCAAATTGTTACTTTAGTCTGCTTTGGGTGCAGAATGTTTGTTATTTTCTTCCAACTCTATGTTGTGCATATGAATAAAATCTGTCAGATTTGAACATTTGACCTTTGCCTCCCCAGTCCCCAAATGTTCTCTGTAATATTAATAGCTAGTTTGCCATGTTAGTCTTTATTCACTTTATTGCTGTTTAGCTTTTCTCAGTCACAATGATACAAGAGTTTTGTTTGCTTCAAGTCAAAAAAGACACAGAAATGAATGCTGAAGGTGTTATTATTATTTCATTTTCAGATGAATTCATAGGTACAGCTGGATCATTCCTACAAATCTAATGCTTTTTGTGTCTCCAGTATAACAATTCTGATGATCGATTTTAATGTTTTAATCAACACTCTTCTAAAGAACCACATCTATTCCAGCAAAAGTCTTATTTAAACAACTAACATTTTATTATTTTATTGTTCATTACATTATTTTTGTTAAAAGCCATTAATATGCCCAAAACTGAACAATTAATACTATGGAATAAGTTACCCAAAGTTTAGGTAATAAAACTTCATCATAAAAACAGGTTTAGATCCTAAACGTGTGATTTTCTGTTTATGATCAATTGCACCAAATACCAGAAATGATCCAAGACTGATCTTACTTGCGTGACAAAAATCTAAGCATGTTTGTTTGTAATAATGTTTATAAATATATTGTATTGGTGCACGCTCTCTCATGCAGTAAACAATATTTGAATCAATGAGCTAATGATATGCCCAACACAATACAGCCAAAACAGTGATAAACATTTCCAGAGACCGTGGGTGTGAATACATTTAGTGTTCTGACGTGTGGTTATCATCAGTGTACAGAATAAACGTGCATTATAAAAGAGTTGATCCTGAACACAGCTTGGTGTGAAACTCGCACAGAAAGTCATCAGGTGGTCATGCGCGGCTCTTCACTAGCAGTGCACGTGCTGTGCCTGCTGTCACTCTCCTGTGCATGCTACATCCAGAACTGCCCGCGTGGGGGGAAGCGCGCCTCTGCCGATCCTACTCTCAGACAGGCAAGTAGACCTTAACGCGCACCACGCATTCCATGCATGTCCAAATGCAAGTCTTTTAGGAAACCATTTTTGCAGTCTCATTAATTTTGAACATACTTTGAAGATGTCCAGTATTGCCTAGTGACCCTTTTGCTTGCTTGATAGCATATTTGCCAGACATTCGACTAAATGCCTCACTACTCAGAAACCTCAAATGACCAAACATCACTGCACCAACTCTTGAACTGGTATCTTTAATCATATGACATGACTGCCCTAAAAACTGCATTGAGCCAATTTTCTAGGGTTTAGGAGAAAACGTACTAAAGTAAAAGTAGAAGTCCTTCATTTACATTTCTACTTGAGTAAAGGTCCAAAATCGCTTACTTTGATATCTCTGATACCTAAATATCAAATGTACTAAATTTGTACTTACTCACTGTAGCATTTAAGTCATAGTGAAAGAGTCTTTCTCTGTCTGTCTGTCTGTCTGCCTCTCTATCTATCTCTATCTATCTATCTCTCTCTCTCACTCACACGCACACTCGGATGGAATGCAAATTATGCAACTATGTATAACAGTCAGTAGGTGGCAATATTACCGCTTCAAATGCTACACACCACTCTAGTTACATTATGTTGTGCAACCGCATGCAGAAGTGAAGTGAAGAAGAAAGTAAATATCATCCACTAATATAACTACTAGCTACTACACTACTCACTGTCTAAATGGAGAGTAAATAGTGTATATTGTGGAATGTTGATGAAAGAAGATTCTACAATACGTAGCTAACAAATAAAAATTTATGTTACAAATTAAATGCTTTTATTTCAACCTATAATCCCTATAATTATAGAGGAGACAAAATTAGTGAGGCACCAATATTATTATTCTTCCAAACCAGAACTGAAACTCTAAAACACCGAAAACTAAATAAAATTGCTATTATTGCGGCCTATACTGCTGAAATAGCATAGTTAAACTTGTAGTAAACTAGTACATCATTAAAATCCTAGCAACGATATGTCTTGTGACTGAGATGTATGGAAATGTCTGTAAGTCTGTTTATTAGCATATCTCTATTCCAGAAGGAATATTTGAACACATACTCTGTCTTCAGGCATAAGATCGTTTTTCTCTTCTATAGTGTATCTCATGTGGTCCTGGGGACAGGGGCCGCTGCTTTGGTCCCAGTATTTGCTGCGCGCCAGGTTCGGGCTGTTCTTTGGGCTCTCCTGAAGCACTGAGCTGCATTGAGGAGAACTACATTCCCACTCCATGTGAGAATGGAGGGAGACTGTGTGGATCTGAGCAAGGACGCTGTGCTGCTCCAGGAGTCTGCTGTAACACAGGTCAGTGATGGCACACAGTTCAAATATTGCAGTAGTAATCTACTGTAGTAACTAATCTAAAAAAAGACTGCTAATAATTTCACTACCTAATAGACAGGCTCTATGTATTTCTAACAGGCATTTAGACATTGAATTACACCTAGGCAATTTAGCACATACAGTATCATCAGTAGATCCAACTTGTGTTCTTGACTGCCTCAAATTTATGAAGGTGTGCACATTTATTAATTCATTATGTTGCATGAGATATTAACTGTACCATGATCACTTAGATATCTGGTATTACTTACTGTCCTGAATTCAAGACAGATGTATGAGCACGCATGTTTTTAATGTAACGTAAAAAAAAAAAAAACTGGCAAAATAGCCAAGACAAGAATCACAACTATAGAGCAGACAAGATTATAGCAAAACAACAGGAGAAAACACATAATATAGAGTGTTAATGGTAGAGATTTGGGCAATGATGACAGAGACCAGCTTTGCGTAATCACAGGAAATAAGTGGATTGATAGAAAAGTTGTTCCCATTACGTTCAGTTTGATTTTATTTGTATAGGGCTTTTAACAATTGTCAGTCGCAAAGAAGCTTAATACATTCAAAAGTAATTATGGAAATTTGTAAGAAATGTGAATAATGTGTATGAATCGAAATGATTAGATGACCAAGCCCTACATAGTGCCTTCTGGAGGCTTAAAACCCTTAAAGCGGCAGAGCCAGAGGGCAGAGTGACGTCCTTCATAAAGCCAAAGTGGAGAGCAACCTACAAAGCAAAACTAGGAAGAGTACCAAGTTCATTGGCAGAACAGACCAGGGTACGGTCCAATGGCTTCAGCAGTGCAAGGAGGCAAGAGCAGAGAGAACATCCACAATGGCGAGTTGTGATTGAAGGTCAACATTACAGCCACTGACCTGGCATGGAGGCCGTTTACCATATGTTCTGTGCCATGCATGAGCGTATGTATCCGTTAGAGAACTGGTCGACAGAGTCGGCTTGCTACAAGAGTAGGCTTGTTTTATTTAAACCCACATAGTAGCAAAACAAACTAAGTCAGAACAAGAATCACAAACCAGGGACTGGGAGCTAAAAAGGAATGGTGTTGTGTGTAAACAGGCAACAGTAACAACAGTCTAAGAAAACAACAGTCTGGCAAAGAAACAGGTGCAAAAACTCATAGAGATATGAATGGATGGAGGGATTAACATAATGCAACATAAAGACTGAATTACTGAATGTGCAAAAATAACAGTATTCATGTATTAAGAAATCCAAGATGCAGTAAAATAGGTAAAAAGTGCAATAACAGCATTAATTTATTAATTCGTTTGTCCATTCATTCACTTATTTTATTCAAAATAATGAAACAATGAATAAATTCACTGGAAGGAGATGTTGTGAAGCCTAATGGCAGCTGGTGAGGAATGACTCCTAATAGAATTTCATTGATCATTGGAAAGAACCCCGCTGAGAGGATGAACAGACCCCTCAACACACTGGAATCTGTAGGACTGCATCATTTATACTTCACTGTCCTGGATTATAGGCTTTTTAACAAGTCCAGCATCATCTCCCTTGTCTTTCTAACATTGGGCTGAAGATTTGATTTTTCCTGCACAAGACAAAGTCTTGTATCAAGACAAAGTCCTTTGTATCCTTTAGTCCTCAGTTGGATACTGTAATTACAGTAAGATGCATCTTTGGGAGGATGTTGTGGAACACATGGATGAAATGACCACAGTGCTTCTCAAACATACAGCAAACGTCTAGGTATTTTTTGCCGTGTAATTAAAATGTTTTTCAAACAACAAATGCCTACTGGTACCAGTTAATTATTTGTGATTCAGATAGATAACAAGTCACAGCCTGTTGAATTCAGTTTGTGCAATCTTTGTATTTCCCAACAAACATAATATCATCAATAGGTCACATAAATTTTCTTGCCAAGTGACTGCTCCTGTTTTTTGAAGGGGAAACTGATTTTATATATAATTAAACTAATTAAATATTGCCTTTATAAAGTGTTATGACATGTCTGGTCATTCTGGTTATCTTCTGCCATCTATCTTTTTCTCAGAGAGTTGTGTTCTGGATTCTGGCTGTTCAGAAGATAACCATCATGTAGAAAGAAGCACCGTACTGAGCAGAATTTCAACAGGAGAGATGCTTTTGCATCTCCTCAGCCTGGCTACCGTGAAGCAGAGAGATGTCCAACAGTTCAGAGACGCTTGATTTTATGTGTTAAAATACAAAAATTTATCATGAAGCCATCTCCTACATATTTCAGTGTGTATTATGTAACCATGTATTGTGATGAACTGCACAGATCCTTATATGTTTAAGTGTGTAAATATGTAGTTAATAAATATTTTCTGTATCATGCTATTATGTGTGTTTACTCCTGTATTTTTCTAAATTGTTTTTTTCTAGTACACTCCTTTCTCCTACATATAAATGTTTCTTTTGAACAATTTCCAATTCGTTGTTCGAGAAACAAGATTAACCGCTGTCATTAATGAGTCACTGTCATGCCAGACTGCTTCCCAGGATGTAACAAAACTGTGTCAATGATAACAAGTTCAGTTTTTATTGATGTGGCTGATACTTTATCTCCATTATAATTTCTTTCTGACAGATATAAGACACCATCCTTTCACCATTATTTAAACCAACAGGAATTTTTACACAGATACAGATCAATGAAAATGAAAAGGACTGGTTATTGTATTTAATCTGAATATTTTAACTATTCCCAAAAGAGGTTTTATATGTAGTCATGCAGCTATTGCTTCTGCATGTTTTGAAACTTATTCCTTATTCAGTCTTGGTGTTAAACCTTTACTTTTGTAGTAAATAGTGTCCACATTTATTTAACTGGTGTTATATAATTGTTTAGTTGCTTATTTGTCCAGAACTGTATAGATATGCTGTATATGTCTGAATATTGAGATCCTAATTATTTTTCCTGTCATTACGATAAACCGCATAGTTCTGTATATGATCTGATGTTCATGCCATTGTAATTCTATTGGAGAATTGTTTCAAAGGAATGTCATTTCATTTAAAAAAAAAAAAAAAAAAGAATTTTAAATAGATTTTGTTATTGAATGTAAATTTGATCATAAAGATAAGCACTAAATGCAAAATGCACAGAAAAATTTCCTGACTGACTTTTGACACATAAACAAAACTTGTTTATGCTTTTCGAAGAAATCGATTGAACATTATAAGTATCTCAAGTTTTATCTCTAAGTTTTCAGAACTTCTTGGTCTAACCCCTTCTTTACACTGACTATTTTTGATGTTTAATAACTATTTAATGCATACTTTATGCATGCGTGTGCTTAGTCAAGTCAGATGACTGGATGAATCGAATGAGAATAGGCGTTACTAGGAATGCAAATCACAAGAATTTCACTCTTTCATGAAGAGTGAAAGTGCACAGCACTCTAACCATGGAGCTCCGTGCTG
Organism: Clarias laeviceps; assembly: GCA_030014305.1. NCBI lineage: Eukaryota > Metazoa > Chordata > Actinopteri > Siluriformes > Clariidae > Clarias > Clarias laeviceps. The sequence goes on along the minus strand of JAQMYJ010000040.1, from coordinate 17,736,437 downwards.
TAGCCGTGTTGTTTTTCCTCTTGTGTGCCATCATCATGACCAAGACTGAGGGTAAGGGATCTTCTTAAAAGAAAATCTTTGTATAGGAGGAAAGTCTTGATCAGTGTTATTTTATCAACTAAAATAACTTCTTTCCAAAAGGAAATTGCAAATAAGACACAATACAAACCAATAAAACAAATATTGTAAGACATACATAGCAAATTTTGAGACTTAGCAGAACCAAAAACTAAACAGAGGATCAAAGATAGTGCCTTTACAAGAAAGTGCCAAAGAATGTGTTATTATTATTATTATTATTATTATTACTGATTGTTGTTGCTGTTGGTGATAAAACTCCTTTTTACAATTTATGCTACTTATGACTTGCACTTTATATGTACAGTATGACTAGTATTTAGTGCATGTTGCAGTTTTTCTTCTGATGAACAACTGTCTTGATATGCCTCGCTCAAAGGTATATCATGTGTGGACAATATCAAGGAATTTAGGTGTCCAACTGATTTATGGTATAATTATGATTTCTTGCACATGCAGCATGGTTACTTTGGGTTGCCACTAAATGTTTGCCCCATAAAATGTATCTGCATTTTGTTTTTCATTTTATTATTGTTATTAATTTTAAATTACCAATGAGATAGACTATTGCCCTACAAAGGTTACTGCGTTATGCTAATTATTGGCTTCAACAACAAGTAATCTGTAGTTAATGGTATATTGTACTGAAATGAGAATAACCTTATATTGTTTTTAAACAGGTCGCATCCCAAACTGCTGTTTAAGGACTTCTAACAGGGTTAAATTGGAGACAATAAAGATCTCGAAGAAATATTACATTCAATCAGATGCTGGACCATGTGAAATTAAAGCCCTGGTGTAAGCAGACAAGCTTGTATAATTTCAAAAGAAATTATAACTATTTTCAAACATTTGAGACATTTCTTTTTGTATCTTTGCAGCATGATTTCATTTAATTAAATTTCTTTTATTTTCAGCTTGGAAGCGGGACATACGAGATACTGCCTTCATCCTAAGACAGAAAGCATGGTGAAGAAGTTGATGAAGAAGAAGTTTAGGCATGCCAACAAACAGAAAAAGCAGTGATGATGTTTTTCCATTGCAGGAACATGCAGTCTTTTTTTTCCAACATATCTTTATAGATGCTGGATGCATGTGTTGTTTTGTATTAAAAGGTAAAATGCTTACAGATAACAAAAAGGTATACAATAATACAACAATAAGATACTGCACAATGTTTTAAAATCTGCATTGCTTATATGATTTGAACATTTGATTTTCTGAACAGTGTCCAGTTTCTTTTTCTTTTTTGCATATCAATGAGATGCTACATTCCTCTTGCTAAAAGTCATTATAGTGGAATGTGTGTAGGATTTTGTGTGAATAAATGGAATATGTGTAGGCTTTTGTGTGAAATGTTCTTCTCACTGCTAAAGCACGGTCAGATATTGTAGATGGGCTTGTGGGCTGAAGGCAAATAAAGACATAAAATATTATTAATCATGTTCAAATTTATCTTGCTAGAGAATCAGAACATTAAAAAGAATAACAGAGGAGAGGCTTTTGTACTTTATATCATCATTTATATCATCTTGTTAGCATGTTGGATGGGAGTAGTGAGGTGCAAATGCATATCTTATAGCGTATAATTTCATGATTAGTTTGGCGCTATATACTGTATATGCATAATTACATAAAAATCATCATATGCAATTTGGTGTGTATATACAGCAGTGGCGATTTCTTTAAGACTGCAAGGGAAGATCAGCTTCCCCTATAATGTCACAAAATTAATGGTCAAATTATGTACTATTGTATTAACATTTTATTGACTAAAAATG
>JAQMYJ010000040.1:17719776-17734478 GCA_030014305.1 Clarias laeviceps | reverse complement strand
TGATTGTGTAAAGCTGCTTTGCGACAATGACAATTGTTAAAAGCGCTATACAAATAAAATTGAATTGAATTGAATTAGGGCCACCAAAATTTAAAAAAAAAAAGTCAAATACTGACTTTTTTTTTAATCAGAAATAAAATTAAATCAAACAGAGTCAGCATACTGAGATTAAAGTCTTAAATTCTTAAATTCTGAGTTTAACGTCAGAATTTTGATTTTTTTTTAAAAGTCAGAACTCAAACACACATACACACATACACACACACACACACACACACACACACACACACACGTATTAGTGGTATTTGCCTCCACCTAGTGGCATCTTGCAACATTTCAGTCTTACATGAGTCTGAATGGACTTAAGAGTATAGACATACAGTACTGTACTGTACTGTAGTTCCAAATATTTTGTCCCAATGGCAAACTTTATGCTATTACCAGACAATGATGTTCCTAAGCTGCTGTTAAGTCAGAGCAGCTTTAATTTGCAGAAATTTACATATACCATTTGAGATACACCCTATATTATTTAACCCCAAATGAAGTACAGACAAAAACTCACACCAAATTTCCATTATGACTTATCGCACAAAAACAGAGAGAAACTTTTTCTAAACAGCAAGGCCTCAAAAATACAAGGTTCCTCAAAGACCCATTTAGCAAATACAGTACATAACAGTATTAAATAAGTGTAAGACAGTAAATACACAGGACAATAAATACAAAAAGCATGGACTGTATGTTATAAAGTATAATGTACTTAATATAACATCAATATTGGCAGCAAAACCAGTTTAGTAAATAAAAAGTGAACTTGGTAAAGTTTAGGTGGGCAATGTTTTGAGTCATACTGGATTAGGTGTTTGACTAGTCCAGGTAAGTGTTGGAAGGCAGAAAGGTGTTGAGTAATCTGACTGACTCAGATTTTGTTTTTTATGGTGGTCATAATGGCATAGATGCTCTTGCACTTTCTGGCAGGAGGGTAAAGAATCCATAGGATGGTCAAGAACGAATATTTGTAATGCTGTGAACTTTTTACGAATGCTGGGGTGGTTGTTGTAAGAGACATCCATGCTGGGTAGACAATCCAATGACCTTTTCAGTTGGTCTCATAATCTGCTGTTTTGCTGTCAGATACTGTGCTGTACCTCATGGTGAGAAAGCTGGTACTGTACGGGCCATACAGTATACCAAACAATACATCACGTTGCTACAGTACACAATATAGGCAGTGATGTAAAATCACATTACATTATATACAAAATAAGGAAAAATGACAATAAACATATTACATTGTATGGACATCAAGTATAATATGTGTGCAATATTGTAATTCATGTACAACCTAGACCCATTTTACAGACTCTTTGGGTACTGGGTCAAGAGTAGTGTGTCGAGAGTTTATGGAATCAAGCTGTATATATACAGTATATATATTTGTTTGTAGTTATTGAGATAAAAAAAAAACTGGGATATCCTCAGGATGTTGACAGTTGTGGTGGTTCTGAAGCCGGACAGGGACAGGACAATGGCAATAGGGTGTGGAAGAGGTTAAAATGTCCATAGCAATGTTCATTAGGTCTAAGCCGTGTAGACTTGTTTACAAGTTGCTGATCATGGTCAACAAAGCAGTTGAAGCCTGCATAGAAGACACAAGAGAAAGCCATTTATTTCATCCTAGATTACCGTATATACCCTCAAGTTTTACATACACCTCAGCCAAATACATTTAAACCTAGTTTTTCACAATTCCTGACATTTAATCCCAGTACATAGCCTGTGTCTTAGGTAAGTTAAGACCACTACTTTATTTTAACGAAGTGAAATGTAAAAATAATGGTAAAGAGACTGAAAGAGAGAAAGAGAGAGAGAGAGAGAGAGAGAGAGAGAGATTCCAGCTTTTATTTCTTTCATCACATTCCCAGTGGGTCAGAAGTTTACATCCACTTTATATATTTGGTAACAGTGCCACAAGGTACATTGCTGTTCTTCTGGGATTGATTTGTACTTTTTGTACCAAAGTACCATTATCCTTTCTAGTCAGTATGATGACTGCATGGTAGTATGGTGTTTATACTTGCATAGTATTGTTTGTACAAATGAACGTGGTACCTTCAGGCATTTGGAAATACCTCCATGGTGGGTTTGATTCCCACCTCGGGATCTGTGTGGGTTTCAGAAGAGGTGTAAATTATCAGATTAGGTTAACTGGCATTCCCAAATTGCCAAAAGGTGTGAATGTGCATGTGAATGTACACCTCCAATTGACTCAAATAATGTCACTTAGCCTATCAGAGGGTTCTAAAGCAATGATATAATTTTCTGAAATTTTCCAAGTTTTTTTAAAGGCAGATTCAACTAAGTGCATGTGAACTTCTAACCTACTGGAATGGTGATATACTGAATTATAACTTAAATAATCTGTAAACAACTGTTGGAAAAAAATACTTGTGTCATGCATAAGGTAGATGTCATAATCGACTTCCCAAATAGTTTGTTCACATGAAATCTATGGAGCGGTGTATGCAAACTTCCAACTTCAACTGTACATTTGATGTCAGAGCAGAGTGTGGAATCTACAGCTCACCCCACACATCTTTCATTGCACATAACACTTTATACTCTCTGCAGGTCTTTGCACACATGGACCTGTTCACACACATGTTTCACATAAGACACTTAATACACTCTGCAGAACTCTGCATACATGGACCTGTTTACAAACCTATTCAAAATTGTACATGTAAAAATACTTTAAATTGGACATTTCTTTATATTTCTTTCTTTCTTTATATATATATTGGCATATTAATTCTGGCATAATGTATTCATGATTTACATCCATTCAGATGTATATTCTTTCAGATGTTTACTAAATATACATCAGATTTTTGTCATTTTTATATTCTTAAACGAGTCAAAGGAGACCTATACCTGATTTAGGAGCTACCATTTTTACACCATATTAGATTAACATTCTGCTTCATAAAAGTTTCACTTTAATACAAGCCAATGTGTCGTGATGTACATTTTATTTGTATATAGGACTTCTTACACTAGACATTCCACAAAGGTATATTATAACGCCATACATGAACATCAGAGTATTACAGTTGAGTGTCAGTTCTTTTGACCAAACTGTTTTTGGAAGTGCAGGATTAATGTTGTTCCTGAGCAGCAGAAATGTAAAGGAGGAAAATGCAGAACTCTTCCTCGCGCAGCTTTGTATACATTGACGTCATCAGCCAACAAGCGATTTCGCGCTCCACACCTGCACCGCTGCAACAGTCATTCAAATACAGTACTGCGAGAACATAGTTATCGCGATACTTAACGTTACCCAGAAACCCTTTTTTTTTTGCATGATCAGGCTCGTTTGACAACTTCTGGTGACAGTCAGACCAATGAAGGCAACATGTCAAGAAAAACTTCTTTTACTTCCCCTCCTGCTTCTTCGGCATTAAATCCTGCTCCGAGTCATGGACGTTTCGCGAAGCTTTTCTCTGCTGTTTTCTACGCAGTCAGCTCTTTTCTTATCGTCGTTGTGAACAAGACAGTTTTAACAACCTATAGGTGAGTTCTCAGAAATACAGTCATCACACCCGGATTCCGGACTGTTTATATCCAGGATATAGCTACTGTTTAATGTCTGCGGTAGTGACCACTTTAAAGTTCAGGTTTTAGTTTTGGTATGCAGATTTTCGCCTTTAATAACCTTTGACCAGACTGTAATAGCCATTACTGACCACATTCTCAGCAGGATGTCCACTAGCACCTGTTTGTCCTCTCAGTGGCATTGATCAGAGAATTGTCTTTGTTGTTCATATCAATATAGATAACTATCCTACTTTCTAATATTTTCTTAAAGAGTCAACTACTTAACAAATAATGTTACAAATAATGGGTCCGGGTTCGATTCCCAGCAAGGTTCGATTCCCGTCTCTGTGTGCATGGAGTTTGCATGTTCTCCCCGTGCTTGGTGGGTTTCCTCCTCATACTCCGGTTTCCTCCCACAGTCCAAAGACTTGCAGATTAAAATAATTGCCGTTCCCAAATTGCCCATAGTGTGTGAATGAGTGTGCATATGTGTATATGTGTGTTTCCTGCAATGGATTGGCAACCTGTCCAGGGTGTACCCCGCCTCTTTGTCTTATGGGATAGGCTCCAGGCCTGAATACAGGGTAAAGCAGTATAGCCCATGAGTGAGTGAGTGAGTGAGTAAACACACTTTTTTAACTGATATTTGACAACTGCACTTTAAAGCAAGTGTGTAAGTTCACATTGTATCAGTCTGAAAATTATTAGTGCAGAAAACAACAAATGTTAAATAAATAAATAAATAAAACATGTACAGTATAATGATAACAAGGAATAATATAGAATGCAAATGGGATGTGTCTGCCACAAACAATATTTGTAGTATCAGTATTAATTGTGTTGACTTTGTCAAGGTTTCCCTCATACACATTCCTTGGAATTGGACAGGTCAGTATGAGTTTCCTTTAAAAAAAGAAAAAAAAATTTATATATATATATATATATATATATATGGAAGTCTTTTTTACAATTTGATTTTTTTTTCACCCATCAGATGGCTTGCACAATTGTCATTCTTTACTTAGCCAAAATGTGCAAAGCAGTCTCTTTTCAGGATTTTGACAGAAATTTACACAAAAAGGTAATTTCTAAAGAACTATTAAAGCAGAAGTGACCCAATTATGCCTCTTATTAAAATACCATTACATGGTATAATATAATTTTTTTTTCACATTATTTGTAAATTTTTGTGGCTCATTGTTCACCAAACCAAGTTCACATAAACAATGATATGATGACAGACCAAAAAAAATGGAAAATAAAAATATATTATGTATTTTCAAGGGGTTTATATCAATATGGAACAATTCAATATAGAACAAAAACTGATGAATCTGGTAATGGCAAAAACCCCTTCAATTAGAAAACATATTAAAAAAGTTATTATAAGGATATAACTTGTTTGCCTCACTTTTCTTATTTTTAGTTTATATCAAAAGCAAACAGTCAAGTGTTTTAAGACAAAAAATATATCAAGATAAGTGAATCTATATACATATCTAGAAAAGTTTTTTAAAAATATCAAATATTTATAAAAAAATAAAAAGTATTGTAGAGTTAATTGGGTCACTTGCCCAACTATATTTGTTATAATTGCTTTATAATTGTAATACAGAGTGTTTTTCACTGATGACTGATCTTATTCTAAAACTCTTTTTAGATTTTTCCTTTGCCATTACTCTATGTTGGCAATCATGTAACAGGTCTGGGCAGCACAAAGAAGTTAAGGTAAGGTTTTTTTTTTATATTATATTTAATTTTTCAGTCCTAAAAATCTTTAAACATTATTCAAATGATAAACATAATAAAAAAGTTTAAATGATGAAATCTGCTTTCTTTGCTATCAGTGTACCCACAACAACCCAATGTCAAAGTAAAAAATTTTATAAATGAAATTCCAGTGAAAATCATGAAATATATTGTAGACACAACATGGGCATGCATTAATTTTATGATAAACTGAACATCTTTACCCCATTAACACCAAAGTAAATGCAGATAAAATGAACCCACCTTTTGAGCTGTCAGGGCATAACCAAATCTTTTTGCAGTTTCAAAAAAAGATTGGTATCCCATATCAATATGCTGGATTTCTAAAGTGCCATAAAGTTTATAACACATATAATGTGAAGTCACTTACTGTGTTATTAATGTAAAGTCACTTATCTTGTTATTAATGTCACTGCCTGAATATATTAATTGATTTATAGATGATAATATAGAATCTTTTGAGGTGCTGATAGCAAAGACTGATTGGTCTTACTTCACTACTAGGCATACGGTCAATGACAGAACACTGTGGGGCCAATTAGGAACAAGTGGAATCCTGATGTATCCGGTAGTAGGCATTTTGGTGTCTCATAGAAGCTAAACTTGCACCAAATATGTCATCAATGTCTTTCCTGCAAAAAGCACAAACACAAAAGACAGCAGTATCTAGTAGTAGTAGCAGAACCATCTTGTTTTGTTGTTGTTGTTTTAAAACTAAGGAAACTCAGACCAGATATTTCAGGTGTAAATGTTGCATAAATTACCATTGTAAAGGTTTACTATCTCTCATTGCCAAACTTTGTATCTGTGCACTGAGGGCAGTAGGGAGCATGAATTTCAATTTGTGAACCCCTGTGGCCTAAACGCCATTCGATCATAAAATTCTCTCACAGCGTTCCTCTCAGAGCAATACAGACAGTTGCCTATTAAGAACAACTTTACAGTGTGAAGCGTGCTTCCAAGTTTCACATTTCTGAAACTTCACTGCCAAATAGGTTACTTAGCAGATTTGGAAAGGGCCTTTTCATATTGCATCCTATGGACGATCAGTGTGGTTTTTAATTATAGCCCTCTGTCCTGTCACAATAGCATGTCCCCCTTTTGAGGTGAGGTCCATGCCTCCTGGGCACAGTGTTCAGTGAGCTCTTCACAATTCTTCATATATGCATCAGAGGTAAGATGCAAATCCGTTCGTCTTAATTCAATTGTGCATTTGTGCAAAGGGTGATGTAGTAAACCAGAAGGTGTTTGGTTGTACAAATGTTTGGGCGTGCACTCCAGTTTACTTTTTAACCTGGCACAGAACTGTGTCACACAGCTTTAGAGGAATGTGTGCAGAACTTAGGGTTCGACCATGTGAAAGATTATAAATTTAGGCATACTTTGATCCATGTAGGCGATAGCAGTACACCTGGTAGCTTAAATGCAGGTAACAAATAGAGCGTAGTTTATTAGGTGAACTGAACAGCATGTAAGAATGGACGTGTAACATTAACATCAAACAACATGCAAACGAGCATCATGTTCCTGCATTAGACATGCAATTATATAACCCATCATGCTTGTGCACGTACAGAGTGAAGGGCAGGTTGGGTTGTACAAAAGCAGGGGTCAGGAACAGCTGTGTTTTTTGTCCTTCATGGGTGGATGCTACAGTTAAAGTCAATGGGGTCACATCACCCAATTCCAGCATTCAACACTAGCACAGAACAACAGACACTGCTAAGCGCTGACCTGGCGGTCTTTGTGTTTTGGTGAACTATCTGTGTGGAGCTCTGCTCTCCTGACATTACATTTAATAAGGTTAAAAACCTTATTAAATGTAAAGGTTATTACATTTAATAAGGTTCAATCTTTTGTCCTTCCCACAAATTCAATTTGGCCACAACAGTGACATACATCCCCATTAAGCAGAAAAAGGTTGTGCAGCCTCTGCCTCACCTTTAGCAAAACCAAGCTGATGATTGTGGACTACAGGAGGCTGCAGAGGGTTGGGCATGCCCTGTTATATAATGGTGGGCTGATGTGGAATGAGTTAGGAGTCACAGATGACCTGGCCTGGTCCCTTCACACTAAGAGAGTGGTAAAATCTGCTTCTCAGTGACTATACTTCCAAAGGTGCAGGAGGTTTTGGATTTATTTATAACTCTCACAATGTTTCCATCATCAACTGTTGTTTTTTGTCTGACCAGTTTGGTCTCTTGGTTGTCACTAAATCTGTGTTGGTTTCCAATTTGATGTATGAAGCTAATGCTTGTGCCGTTGCTCTGATCAATTTTCTGATCAATTAAAATGGCTTGGTCTTTTTCTATAGATAGCTACAGTAAAACCTTGGATTGCGAATAACTTGGACTTTTACAAGATGAGCAAAAATTTTAATAAATTTTAACTTGATAAACAAGCAAGGTCTTGCAATACGAGTGGTCTGTATGCGCTTTATCTGCTGAGAGTCACGTGATCACAACTTACCCAATGGTTCTTCTTCTCTCTTTCTCTTTCTCTCTCTCTCTCTCTCTCTCTCTCTTGCGGTGGGATTGTGAGTAACTAAAGCATTCAGTTTTTTTCTGTGTTCACTAAAGCATTGTGACCATGGGTGTGTGCATGTAAAGCATTTTTTTTTTTACATTTTGTGTTCAAGTGTAATGACTTTTTAAGTAATTGTACTGCAACAACAGCCCCCATGTAGAAAAAGGGCTGTAGCAATGTGGGAGATGAATCTGTTTAATGACAATGCAACATCACATTTCCGCAAAATCCTCAAAAGGAGGCAAAAGCAATTGTCATTGGATAGGTTTCTTGTTAAAGTCACACAAAAAGAAAAAGATTTCGTTCTGCGTGCATGTGTGTGTGTGTGTGCATGTGAAAGTTGTTCTACACAATATTGCTCCTCCTCTCCTCTCTCTCATCTCCCTTACACCAGCCACAATTATTTAAAAAAATTAAGTGCAGGTTAATTTGTTTTATTTTTACGTTTTTACTATTTTATATTAATAATTTTTATATTAATAGTTTTGGTTGTGGGATGGATCATCTGAGTTTCCATTATTTCTTTCTTTGATATACAGATGCTTTGGATTTCAAGCACATTTCCAGAATGAATTATGCTCGCAATCCAGTGTTTAACTGTATTTAGTCAATTTTGCAATTTTTAAGTGCAGGGCTCAAACCAAGAGTAGACATTTAGCACTAATAACTGTTTAACTAATCCAACAGGACACACAGTTAAATGGATTGGTTAAACATTTAACAAATGTTGCTATATTGTTGATCGCTTGAAGAATGTATGCGTTTTTAAAAAGTACTAAACATATTGTAAGCTGTTTAACATCTTATAATATACCTTTTTCTAGGTGTAAATATCAGTAAATGTACTGTAAGTTGAAATAATTTTGAATTGTCCCAAATCCATGTTTTGATCTCAAACCAAAATACCTTTAGTGTGAAGCAAAGAACAAGAATCTGTCATTCCATTCCAATACTTTTCAGGGGAATATATGTATATACCGTTTTTTTTTAGACTTTAAGCAAGTAATTGTCTTCAGTTTAATGAATTTCCATGGACTTCAAGAGACCTTAATTTTGATCATTAGTTATGGAGAGAATCTCTGTGTGAAGTCTTACTGTGTTTTAACTTTTAAACAGTAAATTTCATTTAACAATATATTTGTTTAATACTGAATTTTTTTCACGTCTGTGCTGCTCAGCTTACCCATGTTCACTGTGCTCCGAAAATTCACTATTCTTCTGACAATGATTATGGAAAAACAAATATTGAGGTATGTGATATAATAATTATTATAATTTATATAAAATTTATATTTGGATATTATATAAACTTAATGTGTCCTTATGTTTGAGAATGCCCGTTATAACAATCAGAATTTATCTTACAGAAAGTCTGTTTCACCTCAGCTAGCATGCAGTGTGGTGGCCATTGTGTTTGGTGCTCTGATTGCTGCAAGGTACAGCCCCCAATTCACTGTACTAAATATTTCAACGATACATTGTCACTTCAAACAAAGTCACAAGGTGCTGAATCATTTAGTGAAGTGACTATATTTCATAATATGTAATATAAATACAGTTGTCTTATGGCCATCTTTGCCTGGAATATCCTTATAAAAGGGTTTCTCATGCAGGGTTAGTAGCTAGTAGATGTTTATTACAGTGGTCTTTATATGAAATTCTACATCATAGGTCAGTTTTATGATCTCAGCATGCATTTGCATATGCACAAAAAGAAATTTAGGGGGAAAGGAAATTCAGTTTTTACACCTGCTGATGGTTACAGAGGAGTTATTGTTGATTTTACCATAACTAGCAATTTTCAAATTTGTGTCTCATTAAATACAGTTCTGACCTGGCATTCGATGCAGAGGGATATGCTTTCGTTCTGCTAAATGATGTCTTCACAGCTGCCAATGGCGTGTACACAAAGCAAAAAATAGGAACAGAGGTATATGACTTCATTACATTATATGGGCAATCATACAGTATGTGACCTTCCCATGACGTTCTGTTCTACACATCTTAGGATTTAAATTGTCTTTCATTGGAACAAATCGGCCCAATCCAGTTCCAGCACACCAGTGCCCCTATGAATAAAGCAAGATGTATAAAGACTTGATTTGCGACAATGTGCATCCCATAAGAAGCCTCTCATTTTAGGCTTGAACTGGAACCATGACTGAATATTGGAACAGCATGGCCAATTCTCTTGTTTTGCTGTATAATAAATACAGATGGTCGATGGATCAGAATTAGTTTTTATTTCCAAATTTTGATATCTAGACCCGTTTACCTAAAACATGGGCCGTTGTGTACTAGTAGGCAGAAGGAAATCCAAAGCAACTGATGACAGAAAGATGGTGACAGTTGTAAAGAAATTCCAAAACCAACAGAAAGGGACCTCACGAACAACCTCCACAGGGCACAGGGTAAAGATATCACAATGCTCCTCAAGAGAAATCAAGAGCAGGAATATGGAGGCCATGTTCCAAGATGCAAACCACCGTTTGGCTCAAATGAAGAAGGATTGTGAACCGCTGACGTAACTCATGATGGTTTCGACACAATGAATTCAAACAGCTATACAAACATTCTGTCCGACAATTCACAAAGAAATGAATCCTCTGTAATTAGAATGAACTTCATGCTGCAAAATAATGATTCAAGACAATGTTTTTGTGGATTCTTGTTATGTATATTGCCTGGCCAAAAAAAGTCACCATTTTAGAAGGATCAAATTATTGGGCTGCATCAAGCAATGAAATCAAGCAATGAAAAACCTGGAAAGATATTATCAATTATCAAAACCTGGAAAAATAACTGTGTTTAAAGTGTTTAACTGTCAAATTTCAGGAAGAAGTGTGGTCAGAAACAAATCATGAATAGGATCACTTGGTGAAGTTGCATGGTAAAAAATAAGCAGTAAAAAACATAACTATGCTTAATAGTGAAAGTAAGAGCATTTCCATATGCATGAAGTGTGATGAGAACTCACAGGAATGGGACTAAACCGCTGTGTGGCCATAATAAAACCACTTATTAGTGAAACTAAGCAGAAAAAAGACAGCTTTAATAGGGAGCATAAAGATTGTACTTTGGAGCAATGGAAACAGGTCATGTGGTCTGATGAGTCCAGATTGACCCTATTGCAGTGTAGACTGCCTCCAGAGGTTTGTACAGTGGGCACTAAGCATCATTTCGGACATGTCACTTTTAACCCTGATGCATCCATCATGCTTAGTGTCCACTGTACAAACCTCTGGAGGCAGTGTTATGATCTGGGGTTGCTTCAGTTGGTCACGTCTTGGCTCAGCAACGTTAGGTGGCAATAAAATGAAGTCAGCTAATGACCTGAATGTACTGAATGATCAGGTTATTACATCAGTGGAGGTTTTCTTCTCTGGCATATTCCAGGGCTTAAATTCTGAAAGAGTTTCTTGGAGTATGAGGATACATGCATACATTAATTTTCATACATTAACTGGCTACCACATTGTGTGCTATAATCAAAGTTAAAGGTGACTGAATTAAAGCTTAGATTGGGTAACCTTTTTTTGACCAGGTAGTATATGCTGTAATAGAAGAACACATACATATACTGTACAGAAAGTTTTACTTTCATTATACCATTGTCTTATCCCTAGTTTGTGTACCTAGAATGTATCTAAATGTGAAAACTGGCCAAACCTGGTTGTTACTCTATAGCCCAGCCCTTTAACTAAATATTTAATCTGTTACCTATTAACTTTGTTTGTTTTTGCATCTGGTGATATATTACTCTGCTTTTAAAAAGGGCCTGGGCAAGTACGGCGTTTTGTTCTACAATGCATTTCTCATCATAATTCCCACTATTTTAGCAAGTGCCTGCATAGGAGATTTAGAGAAGGTAAGGAACTTAATAAATTAATTAATGATGAGTTGAATACAATTTCGAAGGGAAATGATGTGGCTGTGTAAAATAAATATACTCAATTCTGTTTGCTTTCCTTTTAGGCCATTGCTTTTAAAGGATGGGTATCACTGGGATTCATTTTTTATTTTCTTTTGTCTTGTGTTATGGGGTAAGTATAAACCGAAAGCTTTCTCAAGTTTTTCCTCACTGAGGCTTAATAATACTTATTGTATATCTTTTATTGTTACATATAACTTTTATTGTTACAGGTTCATTTTGATGTACTCCATTGTTCTATGCAGTTATCACAACAGTGCTTTAACCACTACAGTTATTGGTGCCATTAAGGTTTGTAGTAATTATTTGTTTGTTTGACAGAATCTTTTACCAGAAATTACAAACAGGCAGAATACAATGCAATAACATAATAGCATTGCTGTTGCAAGCTGCAAATATAACTGTCGAAGGACCTACAGATCTTCCTATTTGGATAAAAATTTATATTTGTCTAAAAGACAACTTTTACATTAATCCTACACATTCATATCATATTGACCAATGTATGTTTTAAATAATCTGTGATGTCAAAAGGTTTCGAGATTCGCGTGCTACAGATCCGGTGGCATTCACCATATGTATGTCCTCCCTCTGGCAGTAGAAATTAATCGCTATTAATGGTCTGGCCTCTGGATATGAGTTTTTGATGCACAATATCGCTAATGTCTCTTCCACTGTGAAGACTGCTGCTTCTTCTCAGGTTCGTTCTGATACATCCAGGTTTCGTCACCGGTGATGATCCTCAGCATGAAAGATCATCCATGGCACGCTAATATTTATGTTCTTGGCAGACTTTGACACAGTATTACCTCTGCTTCTGAATCAGCAGCCTTGAGGATGTTGTGGATTGTTCTTCCATGATCATTATCCCCACGTTGCAAATTGTTTTGACATTTTCAGGCGTTGAGCTCTTCGAAAGTCTTCCTGACCTCTCCGCTCTTGAAGCGCGCATGATACTCAAAACACCTCAGTTGACTCATTGCAGTATCACCGTAAACTTGCCGAATCATGTCAAACGTCTCTGTTGCAGGTTTGGTCTCACGGCAGAATTTCACGTTGCTCTTTGCTCTATGTTGCTGTCCATGATAAAATAGCAGACGTGGTAACGTATGTGGGCAGAATAACACCAGTTGCACAGCTTCCGATGTATACAGGACGATGTCTTTTGGCACACTGACTTATGAGGGTTGGTACTCCCTGTGACTGTGTGTGTAGTCTTGTGTGCCCAAACCCCAGCCGCTGGATGCAGTGCCGGTCCCAAGCCCAAATAAAATGACAAATAAAATTTGAATTTGAATCCCGGATAAAATGGGAGGGTTGCGTCAGGAAGGGCATCCCGCGTAAAACCTGTGCCAAGCTTGTGTGTGCAGACCGGATTGTTTGCTGTGGCGACCCCTTGCTGGGAGCAGCCGAAAGACTAACAACAAGCGTGCTTGTGCTTGCAAGTTCAATTGGATTTGATTTTATTTATATAGATATAAATGGTCATTGTTGCAAAGCAGCATTACAGACAAAAAAAATAGGGAAATGAGTGAATGTTCACAGGAATTTTTTTAATGTGTTTAGGAAAAAGTTAAATGTGAGGAAATATGTATTAAAAAGTATATATACAGTATGTATATAAAAAGTGATTTTTGACATTAAATTGATGTCAAGAATTAACCTGAGGTGACCAGAAGACGTAGCTTTAGCGGTTTAGTCTAAGGACTCTCACAAATGGGGAGCAAGGGAAAGACACAATCTAACCCGTCCTATAAACACACACTCAATTTGAAAGCAAACCCAAGAAAGTGAGTACTCACGAATCGGTGAATGAATTCGAAGTAACATGGGCGAACTCAATGACTGAGCGATGTGCCGTGGTTTGTTTACTCCTTTTATGCTTCCTGGTTCACGACCGCATTATTTCCGGGTCCTAGTGCCGGTCGCGGACCGAGTGTGCATGACAATTGACAATTTATTTAAATTTCAACTTCAACATTTTCATTACTCAACACTCAACAATTTTCATTATTTGTTTTTCCTAAAGTTTGAGTCATTTCTGTCCTGTTGTGGGTTTATACACAATATATACATTTTGCTGTTTCTATTTGTTACTTGTTCTTCTTGCAGAATGTTGCTGTAGCCTACATTGGTATGTTCATTGGAGGGGACTATGCATTTTCCTGGCCAAACTTTGTAGGGCTGAATATATGGTAAGAACACAGTTTGAATGTAAATATGCAAATAAAGAATGACCTCTTTATTTCCCTCATTTTCATCTTCTGCTTTATCTATTTAGTATATCTGGTGGCCTGGTCTATTCATACTTAGCGTTTCATAACACCAGTAGCTCCCCACCACACACAACAAACAAAGAGGAGGAAGAACTGAGCCATGATGTTGAAGAGCCTGATGATATCTCTGAGAAAAGACAGTTTTAATGTACAGTATACCCAAAGTCTAAATTTACAGTCTATTTTATACCTGTATTTTACTAATGGTGAAATTGGTAACTCGATATTTTTACGTGACCAAATATTTTTACTTCTGGAATATAGTATTTGAAACTATTACTATGGGGTTAATGTGCTAAATGTCATGCTTGTGGTATAGTATGCATGCAGTGAGCATATGTGGTTTTATATATGTGTATATATGGTTGGGAAAACATCAGCTTAGTCTGTGAGCTTATGTCTGCTGTTCAGTGCTGCTATACAATTTTGGCAAAAAAGAATTCCTTAAAATATTTAACTGTAAAGTTTTTAGTGTCTGCCATTTTTTAAAAGTTTTTTAAAGTGCACTGTACCTCATAATATTATAGTACAGGGTGGGCCATTTATATGGATACACCTTAATAAAATGGGAATGGTTGGTGATATTAACTTCCTGTTTG
>JAQMYJ010000040.1:17684075-17719676 GCA_030014305.1 Clarias laeviceps | reverse complement strand
TTCAAAATGGCCACCATGGTCACCACCCATCTTGAAAAGTTTTCCCCCTCACATATACTAATGTGCCACAAACAGGACGTTAATATCACCAACCATTCCCATTTTATTAAGGTGTATCCATATAAATGGCCCACCCTGTACATGTGTGTAAGATCTCCTGTCAAAGAATTTTGGATATGTGCAATCATATGTAGTATGTAAGACTCTTAAATTAAATGCTCTTTTAAGGGTTTAATAGACTCCTAGTACCTATGTACTGTACAACCTGAATAACTTACAATATGATATGATATAAGCTACGTACAGATCTGCAGGACAGATATGCCATGATTCAAAGTATATAAAAAGTATAGATCCTACAGTTGACCAGTATTCTTAAAGTCACGATAAACTAAAAAAATTTTTATTATAAAGTATCTGTGATTAAATTTCCGTTTAATTATACCTAGAAGCTACAAATGTTTATTTTCTGGCTGATCAGAGCTGTATGGATTTGTCAGATCACATACACAGTAGCATCTCTCAAGCAATATAAACAACACTTTTATTTCTAGAGCTAGACAAACTTGTAGAAAGCAGCCCTTTGTGTGGTGTGTTGATATATTTTGTACAAATTTGTAGTGACACACACTCGAGATGGCAATGCATTGAGCAGGAGCATAGCGCATGTGGTTAACAAAATCGATTACAGTTCTGTCCTCTCGTACAACTGCCAGTTTTCATGCAGCTTCACGTGACTTACTAACTTTGTAGGGTGGAGGTTATGTTTATAAAAATGAGAATGTGTAAATTGAACACTGTTATATCACTGCTTTACTGCTCATTCTTTTTACTGTTAAAAAGCCTAAGGCTGTAAAACATATTACTGTGCATTATATATAGTTGAATATACAGTATATTCAGTGCTACAGAATAGTGAATATATAGTAAAAATATCTATCCATGTGCAGTTTTGTTAATGTTCAGGCACGGAGAGGAAGTCAGCTCAGTTCCTGTGGTTGGGGTAATTCTGACAACACAGATGGCTAATTCTGACTGGTACTTTCATTGACCTGACGTCACCACTCAGCATGAATCATTCAAAAGAAAATGTCAGGGGAAAGGAAAATTAGTTAACTAAACAACTAAAGTTTTTCTTTTGCAGTTGGTGTTAAACTGACTAGTGAGATTGCTACTAGTAATAAGTATGTTATGAAAAGATGTTGAGAGGGACATTAAGGAATGCAGCTTAACCTCCGAAGAGTAGTGTATGTATAGTAAAATTCAGATATTCCTCGTTGTGGCTTTACTCACACACTGGATATAACAAATTATTTTATAGGTAGTCAATTTACTGTTTTTTTTTCCAGATAATATCATAATAGTAATAAATGTAAATGGTAAGTTTACACAAGCCATATTTTACTTAGATCTTTTTATGTTCATATGACACAGTTTCTACCGAATTCTGTACATTGTGCACCAAACTATGCTTTGCATTGATATTCACCCTTTTGACTTTTCTAACATTTGAAGGTGAAAAATATTATTTATTGTAATACCAACACCAATTTGAAACATTTAGACATAAGTATTCAAATATAGTGTTTTGGTCAAATGCCAAAAAGTACAGTTTTGTTCTCATAAACTCCGAGAACTTTTTATCCAGATTCACCAACTTCATGGTGTTCTTTGGGCTTTAAAAAAAAGGTCTTTCTTAAGCTATCTTTTCATAAAGCATGGCTTTGTGGAGTGTCCATGCTGTGGGTTTCGTGGATCCTGCTTCTACCATTTCAGCTCCATGGTCTACTACTGTACTTCTTCCAAAATGCTCCCCTGCTTACAGCTGTGCTGTGGTTTTTCTATTAATAATAAATTTAATGGTACACCAACTGGTCCTGGGGCCAAGTGTTATCGGAATTGGTTCCCGGACTCCAGTAAGAAAGTGCCCTTAGACAACTGCTTTCACCTGTGATTCCCTTTAGGACCCCTGCCCTGGACATTTTAGGTTTTCTCTCCCAGAACACGTTTAACTAATCAGCTAATTAAGAACCTTTTCTGAATACAAGAGTGAATGGCAAAGCATGGAAAACATAAAAATGTGTAGTGCAGGGTTACTCCAGGAACAGGGTTGAGAACCATTAGTTTACACCACCTAATTTAAGGGTTTCTTAAAACAAACAAAAAATATTTTTTCTTCATTTTTGCAAAAATAATTTTACACATTATAGGTTTTTGTCCTGGCAGCATACTGACTCACAGAGAGTTAAACACTGTTGCCTCACACCTCCAAGGTTGAGGCTTTGTGTCCCGCCTTTAAGTTGATTGCATTCTCCCTGTGGGTTTCCTCTGGGTGCCCCAGTTTCCTCTCAGGGTTCAGACATGCAGATCAGGCTGTTCAGGATAAGCAGTATAGCGAGTGTTTGAATGTGCGATTGAGATTTTTCTCAATTTATATTTACTAATTTATTCAGATTCTTGACATACATGTAATCTGACTGAAGTCCATTTTTTAAATTTCAAGGGTGCTAAATATCTTTCTTTCTTTTTTTTTACTCCCGAAAAATGCTAGAAAACATACTACACAACATAACCATGTGTAGGATGTAAGATGCAAGAGACATTACTGTCAGTCATTTATGGTGTTTATTGAAAACCAGCAGTACTAACCAGGATAGTCCAAGAAAATGCCTGCTTTGTACATTTACAATGTCCTTTTTCAAACATCACACTTTTCCATGTTACAGACTGAACAACTTGATTTACATTCTGTTGTCACTCACAAACACAAAAAAAAAAAATCACAAAAAAATGCTTTTGAAATTTTAACTTAGAATTCGTGCGTGTTTCCAAATGACTTAGTGGAATATATTATTCATTTATATACACATATAAGAATACAATACAAAGAAATTAGGTGTACATTATATAATCTGTTTTTGTTTTAGATATTCAAGAGTAAAGATGTTTTCCAGTTTTGTATATTTTCACCAGATTAAGTTTTGGAGTTCATGTAATTCAACCAAACTTTACTGTACTGACCATTTAATGTTATCAGTATTTTGAGGTGGCAAGGGTTTTAGAGAGGGACAAAAACAACCTAATGTAGTGTTAATCTGTAAGTATGCCACCATCAGTATATATATATACTGTATATATATATATATATATATAAAAAAAAAAAAAAAAAAACTCTTCTCGTAGCCAAAACAAGTGCTGTCTGTTGATTTTAAGTGGAAAGTCTTTCTCTAGTCACACTTTGAAAGCTGACATAACCATTACCAAGGATCCCACTGCCAAACTGCTTCATGTCAAAGTAAAACTAAATAATGTAAATCTGGATTAATATGACATATGACCATAAAACATCGGCGGCTACAAGCTACTATGTTCTTGCAAATTGGAAAGTATATGGTGCTTTCTACAGTTTGACCAAGCTGTGTTAGTTAATGTTACTGCGCAGTCTAAACCTCAGACGTAGTATAACATACATATGACAAAAAAGTGGACTGAATATATGTGTAACAAATTGCTCTACTGTGTTTACTCTGTGGTGCAGCTTATCAGAGAGTGTAGCCTCTCTTCTCATACAAAGCCCATGCCGGGTTCTCTTGACTGATCTGCTTATTCCCACACCAAATGACAAGTGCAGCATCTTAATGCACTCCAAATCATATCTCACACCTTAAAACCATCTATGTACATGATATAAACATGCTCAATTCCACACGCAACTGAAAGAGAAAAACTCGTTACCGTAAAAAAGTGCATGACAAAATCCAAACAAAACACAAAAATTATCATCTCTCTCTTTGATAAGCTGAAAAAAAGAGTCAAACATTCTTCATATTAACAAATCTACCATAGTAGCAGCCTAAGGTTAAAACTGTAAGCAAAAAATAAGGTGCTTTTTAGCTTATGACGACCACAACAGGCCTTAAATCCTTGGGTTGCAAATGTGGCAAACGTGCTTGGCTATACCAATTATTGACGAAAATCCTAAATTTAGACCAAAAAAACCTTTGACTAAAGAAACTGATTTTTCATTTGTCATTGTTTGGATGTAAGCTAGAATTTACCCACCAATATGCAACCCAAGGGTTTAGTTTATGGAGACAGGTTGTTGGCTAGCTCAATAAGAGCCAGTGCTCCATGGAGCCGTTCTCTCTGTTCCTGGAGGCGTCGCCGCGCGGCCACTCCTCCACCACTGCTCTTCCCCTCGTCCTGTTCTTCCTCTTCACTTTCATCCGAGGGCAGGTAGTCCATGGGGTCCTGCTGCTCCTGATCCTCAACCGTCACTTTGTTCAGAGTTTTTCCTTTACTTGGAACAGGGGTTCGCTGCTCACGCATCTGCCAGTACCTGTAAGCAAAAAATCCACTTAGTACAGTAGTTTATCTTCCAGCCAATGCCATTTTATTTGATCTGCCCTTAAATGTATTTTTGTATTCATCATTTTGTGTTTCCTACTTTAACTTGCTTGCACCACATTGTCACTTTATTATGAACACATACCATAGTCACAAGTCTACAATAACTCACTGCCGTTCAAGTTTGCTATGCAGAAAACCTTTATATATTCCTTGACAGGTGGATTATTTTTACCACAGCAGAGGCACTGACTTGGCAGAGTGTATTAATCATGCACAGTGGAGATGTTGTATATGGCAGTCCTTTTCCATTTCTGGATGGCAAACTGAAACCTACAAAGTGCCCTACATAGTGGATTTAACTAAACTGGTCAATGGGAATAGTTTCAAAATAGGTACATGCAATACAGCAGGAACGCGCTGTACAAGCTCTATCCTGTTAGTTGCTACTGCATTCTTTACACTGTAAGATTAGGGCATACCAAACAAACCTAACAACTGTTTTATTATTATATATTTGTTTAATCTTACTTTGTTAACCACTCAGCCACAGCTTTGTTGTCAGCCCCTTGTGATTTTCCGGGCTCACTACTAGGCTCTTCTCTCTTCAGCCTGGCATATGGGTGCTTAGGGCAGTGTCGGTTAGCGTGAGTGAAACGGCTACCACAGCCTAAGAAAAAGACAGAAAGAAAAAAATATTTATCAATAGTACAAATGTCTATAGGCATTCAGCAATGGAAACAAACTGCACTTCTAAACATAATACAGCATTTGCTATAACCTATAATGCACATTAAATACTTTAAGTAAGTAATTAGTAATAACTAAGCAACAAATGCTAGTCAGTTATGTCTTCTTGTCACCTTTCTCTGAGCAAACAAAGGGCTTCTCCCCAGTGTGTAGTCGCTGGTGGGTTTTAAGCTGGCCGCTCTGGACGAAGGCCTTCCCACAATCTGGATAATCACACAGGTACGGCCTCTCACCTGAAACAAGGATGAGAAAAGAGGTTTTATTTTCTGCTCTATTGCAGATGGTAATGCGGATCAACAGACAGCAACGTACCTGTATGTGTGCGTTTGTGCGCCTGCAGTGATTTCTCTCGGGGGAAAACGCGGTTGCAGACATTGCAACGGATACGACTAGTGGAGTTTTCGCCCTCACTGATGAGCTCACGCACGGTCTCGGCACGTGGGCGTCCACGCCGGATCCCATCCTAAAACAAGATAGACATAAAGAAGACATAAGACATAATTCTAAACAATAACCTGAACTAAACAATTGTAAAATGCACATTAGTATCAGTCAAATAAACTGGACCAAACTGTAAATGAACCAGAAGCATATGTAGTATGTGATGTATAAAACATTAAAGGTCCACCTATTGTACATTATACATGAAAAATGAATTCATTCAAACACGGCATGTTATATTCTCCCAATAAAAGACAAAATAAATGTTCAACAGAATTTGTTGTTAGGCACGAGCGTGTCTGGAATGACCGCTGATTTTTGGCGCGCATATGTGACGTCACATTGAAGGCCAGCTGCCTCAGCCGGAAGCGGAGTTTAAAATCCCTCACGTTCCCCACTAAACGCGGGCGTTTTACATATTTTTTCTCACCCAAATATATTACATTCTCTATGTTGCCGAACCGAATGTAACCCAGTTCGCTCCACACGGCCGCTACAGCGGGCCAGCTAATGCTACAGAGTTTCCACACAACTCGCTTTTCCTTTGTCTTTAGTTACACTGTAACTAACACACTGTAGACCCGACACACAAGACCGGGTGGTTTCTTTACCGTTTTAGGGTCCACGTGGAATAAAACACTCACATTTATAAAACAGGGCTGTTTATATATATCGTATTATTTAGTGACAAAAGTACATACCTTCAGGTGCTCTGCGCAGGACGCGAGGTCAGAGTCTGCAGCAGCGCTGTTTCTCGGGGGTGAAGCGGCTCCGGTGCCTGATCCCGGACTCAGAGTCACATTGTGTGCATTTTCTCCCCATCGCCACGGATACACCATGAAGTCACTAAAACCGGGACTAGTAGGCATCACCGAGTCCATAGCTTTCGGCTTGATAGGAGTAGTCTTGATTACAGAAACCAGCACTCTTTTGGGCGAGTCGTTGCAAAAAATCATTTGAGGGTGCTTGGCGTCTGTCATCCTCGAAAAAATATAAATATATAGTGTAAAAAAAAAAAAAAAAAATCCAAAACGTTCTTTATAAAATGTTCTGTTAAAATCCTTGCTGATATCAAAGTGTCAGATAAAAGAATAAATCCAGTGCCTTAGAAAACCCTTACAATCATGTATGCAGACCAATCAGTTTATCTGAAGCATCGAGTAAAACTATTCGGGTCGGGTCTGCAATAAAATATACATTTTCAAACCCCCCAAAAAAACGTCTAATAAATTACGAGTTTCTCTACGCCTGCGTCGGTAAAACTAGGTACTTTCCGCTAAACTCACGGTGGTACTTGTTCTAGTTAGCCGACCCTCTTACACTTTTTCCCGCGTCAGAAATCGCGCCTGAGCGAACCCAGCCAATCAGAGAGCAGCATATTAAAGCCCGCTCACCAAAATCAAGGCAAACCACCAATAACACCAGCGAAAACGCCTCAGAGACATGCACAGTAGCCAATGACACAACTACGGTCTTGTTCTTCGCCTAGATTTGCTCATTGACTTTCAGCCAATCAATTTCAAACACTTAGAGCGCGCTTCTTATGATAGACAAGATCCTGGGCCAATCAATGCACGACTTTAACCGGAAGCGCGGTGCAGTTTAACGGCTCCCGCGCGCGCTGTTTACACTTCTCCTTTTTGAGGTGATTTAAAGGGAAAGCGCGGATGCGCTTGGAGGCGGGAAGGTTACGTAATCAAAAAAACCGCCAAAAAGTTAAATGTAAAACAAATGTTCTTTGCCTGTTGTTCTACATGAACATGATTAGTCTAATCCGGAACAATTTATAGTCAAGCATCAGCGGAAACACCGTGCGAATCACGAAATGCCTTTTTGACAAGCACTATATTTTGAATGGTTTGCAGTGTATCCCAAATCTACTAATTTTGAGTTTATCATAATATAAAATTGTTATGATCAGGCTACTGTGTAATACACAACAGCATTTGATGTTGTTACACACCTCGTTTGAGTCTCTTAACAAGACTTGCGTTATTTACTTCATAACTATACGATAGAAATACTAATTGTATTTTAAATATTTAGAAGAGAAATGCAGAGTGATGCATCCATCATAAATAACGCACACTGTGCTTCCGGTAGTCAGGTCCAGACTCAGGCAATGTTCTGTGGCAATAAAATTAAGTCAGATGACTACATAAACCTACTGAATAACCAGGCTATCCCATGAGTGGGTTTCCCCTTCCCTTATAGCACAGGCATATTCCAGGGCTTAAATAGCGAAAGAGAAGTTTGGGGAGCACAAGCAAATTTTTTTTTTTACAGATGGTTACAAGCAAAAGTAAAGGTGGTTGAGAAAATTTTTTTTTTTTTTATATATATATATATATATATATACACACACACACACAATATACACACACATTTAGTATTATGCTGCTAAGAATGATTTTTTTTTCAACAAAAAAAGGCAAGATTTCCAAACTTTCTAAACAAGCAACATTTTCCCTCAGAAATCTTTCATCTGTTGCTGTAAAAATTTGTTTCATTTAACCACAAAATTACTTCAAGTGCAGTTGGTGTTCCATTTCATTCCAAAGGTTGAGGTTGGGTGAGACTATGGCTCTGTGCAGACCACTCATTTTCTTTCACTCCAACCTTGTTAAACCACATTCACATACACCTCACTTTGTGCACAACGTCATTGTTATGCTGGAAAATGTATTCGGGTCCCTTAGTCCCAGGCAAGAGAAACAGTTAGGCTATAGGATACAAAAAGCATCCTGTAAAGTTGCATGCCTCCAATTTTGTGGCAAACATTAGTTTAAAAAAAAGGCCCATACACACACACACTCACACGTTTGTGATGGCCAAGTGTCCACAAATGTTGGCCATATTGGAGGGTCCCCTACTGGATTAAATTTGAAATAATTTCATGGAAAAATGTTATTTGGGCAACTATGGTTATGGTCACAATAAAGAAAAAAGTTTAAAATATCTAATGACAAAGAGACCGGTCAATTTCTGTGTCTCAAGATGAGCTTCATGATGATAGAACTGTTGGCTAGCACCTGCAACATTAAAAGTTTATACAGGATTCAGAGCATGAGAATTCAGAAATCTCACCTCACAGCTCCAGTGTTCCTGGTTCCATCCTCAGCATAAGTTACTGTTTGTGTGAAGTTATGTACAATATATTATACCTATATGCACGTGGACCTCCACCTGGGTCCTAGATTCCTCACGTTTCCTCCCAAAACAAGTCCACAGGTATATATGTATATGGTGTCCTGCAATAGTCTGGCCTCATTTTCAAGTTGTATTTCTACCTCAGGCCAGGATAAAGTGGTTACTGAAGATAAATCAATAAAAGAAGCAATGGGATGACTCCAATCCTTTACAAACCAAGCTTTATAGTACATGATATATTAGGGTACTCAAGAAAATAGGAAGTATAAGTGGACATGAATAAACCAAAAGTTATCACAGTATTTACAGGTATAAATGTACAACAAGTCTTTCAGATTTATCAAATATTTATATATCTACACACATAGCGTTCAGCCGTAGAATAAAGATTGTTAAATGAAAGTTTTCACAGTAGCCTTCAGATTTTAGCAGGGCACAGAGGTAACCAAGCTGCCGAAACATTAGTAAGAAAGCATAATAATGACAAGGCTACATTCTACAAGGACCTTGACTCATGATTCTAATATGTTAAAATAGGAAAAAAAAAATCTTAACATTTCTAATAATATTGGTATTAAAAAAATCCATTGTTTCTTACATTTCTGTACAAACATAAAATGTCTTTTGCAGATAAAGTTACTTAAGCTTGTCAATACAATCTGTCGTTTGACGAAACTAGACTGCTTTGATACTTCACAGGAATAAAATATTTAAAATGGAGGAATAAAAAAAAAAATGTTTTCCACTTTTTCTTTAAATCAAGCTATTTGCACTTGTGGTCTCCAAAACCATCCACTTATCGCAGGAGAGGCGCTCTAGCTTTAGGTACTGCAGGACTGTGAAGAGAATGAAACAACAAATTAACAGATTGAAAACAAGTATTTTACAAAAATGTGCAAAGATTAAAGGCTGAAAATGTAGCAGAAAGCCAAGAACTGGGATAGAGACTGAAAGAGATGAAATACCATAGTGTTGTAAAGCGCAATGAGTGCAAAGAGTGCAGCTTTTTCCTTCCTCTGGAAACAGTTCTTCTGTTTCAAGTGTTCAAGCAAAAAGAAGAAGAAAAAAAAAAAAGACATACATTTTTGTTAACTATAACATTAAAAGGAATCCATTTTACTGTGCAGAGCATTGAGATTGAGAGAGCATTATAACAAAGAAAAGATTCTTACTCCATAAATTGAGCAGTGAGACAGTAATATGCTGAGCTCTTGAGCTTCTATGAGAATGACCAGGTGGATCAAATTCCAGAACTTCCAGCGAACAATCCATGGAGTCATTTGACTCGGAACAAAAATCCCACATCTGTACAACTAAAACTGACTTACACACTGCCTGGCCAAACAAAGGTGAACACACCAACATTTTATAGAGTTCATTCTGGTGGCCAAGGTGAAAATGATTCTTATGCCCCAGGACCACTATTTCACATTTAGAGGCCGGGAATATGCTTAGGACATCAGGCAGGGGTGGGGTGGGGGCTGGGGGGGAGCATTGATGGGATACCTTGATCATCAGCTGGCATTTGCTGCCACGCAACTTCGCTGAGACAACACCTGACCAACATAAGCAACTCCAGATCAACCCCAGTTGTATCGTTTCAGGAGCTTCCATTCTTATTCTGACAAACCGCATCACTCTAGAATAGGGTCAATCTCAACTCCTCAGACTACAAGCCTTTTATTCTATTGCAAGTTTATGCTAAATCATTAAAATCATGAAAGTGATTTGCCATACAATGACACTCAATACACTGACATTTATAAATAAAATAAATTAAGTTTTTTCTCCTATGGTCTTACTTTATCTCTGTTATATATTTAGAGTTGGTGCAACTTCAACTACCCTTATTTATCAAATGATCCACGAACACTTGTATGCCATTTCTTGATAACAAGCATACTTTTGATGTGGGTTATGTAGAACCGGTATACAGTACTATGTGTAAATCCTGGGTAGTTCTTATGCCTTCTAATTGCAAGAGAAGCATACTTCCAAATGGAATCATTTGGAAAATGCAAATCGGGTTAAGCGGGTCAAACAGAAGAGATGCAAGCTTTTTAAGTGCAAGCTGATAGGACTGAAAGTCATGCAGGAAGTCAAGCACAGCGAAAGGAAGCCAGTTTGTGATGGTGCTATTGACTTACTACGTTGATACTCAGGCTGTGAACAAATGACGGGGTTGAGGAGGGAATAGAAGGACCAAGTGGTTCACTGTTGATTGGGATTATGCACTTAATGTTTGATTTCTTGCTCATTCTATCTATAGCCATTGAGTTAACTTCATACAATTCATTGTTCTTTTCATTGGTCATTAGAGGCAAACTGCCTAAAGACCGTACAAATCTGGAATGTACTAACAGGCTGTGGAAAGGAAGGGAAAAGATCATTTGCACCTTCAATGTGAGACAGTTGAATCAGACCGTTGAGTTTGCTTGTTTTAACATGTCAGTGCAATTGAATTTTCATTTGGGCCACCATGCAAACACCTACCTGCGCTCTCTGTTGGAGCTTAGTGAGGTTCTGGTTCGTTTTCTAACATCCTCTGTATCCGAGGGACTCTGTGATTTTACAGATTTACAACTTTGTTCACTTGATTGCAGAATGACCCTGTTTAAACAAAAAAAAAAAAAAAAAAAAAAATCAAACATGGATCTTACAAAGACAGATCTTATGATTAAATTGACTCTAGGGAGTGGAAACTGTGGAAAGGTTCCACTTATTTTCCTCCTTAATTTAGTCGTATCCAATACCCACCCCATCTTATTAAGGCACTCCCCACCAATGACAGCTTCCAAGCAGGAAGGACACAAGGCTAACACATGCTTCCTTGTGAGGGATGTGAAGCCTCCAGTGAAACCATTATGGAATGAGAAAAGCACTATCCACCTTCTTTCGCCTGCATGAGTTCACAGGCGCACACGAGTGATAAGAATACTCCAGGCTCTCAGATACAGTATGTATGTCTGTAGCATTCCCTGGGAATGACAAACTTGTAATCACTGGATGACAAAGTGAACACATTACTGTTACTCCATTTAGGAGTACTAAAAATTGGGTAAAAAAAAAAAAAAAAAAAAGGGAAATCAGAGGCTGTATTCATAAATAACTATATCCTACCTAAGTGACAAAAGCTTTCTCACAAAGCTAATGACAGGAAACTCACTCACTCAATCAATGTCCATACTGCTTTATCCTGTACACAGGGTTGCATGGGGCATGGAGCCTATCCCAGGAGACTGGGGCACGAGGCGGGGTACACCATGGACAGGGTGTCAATTCATCACAGGACTCAAACACTCAATGAGCAATGCCAATTAGCCCGGTCTGCATGTCTTTGGACTGTGGACTTTGCAAACTGAAGTACATGGAGGAAACCCATCAAGCATGGGGAGAACATGCAAACTCCATGCACACAGACCCTGACGTGGGAATCGAGCCCAGACTCTGAAGGTGCAAGGCAACAGTGCTCACCACTAAGCCACTATGCCGCCACGAAAGAAACCTTTTCTCAGGAATTCCTAAACTAACAGAAGGTGGTGGAGTAGACAATGACGATAAAGATGTCAGCATCTTCATTAATGAATTTTAACAAGATTTGCTGATGTGCTAGCAGGCTGTGTAAGCTAACAAACAAAATCACAATATAGAACATTAAAAACATAAAACAAGAAAAGTTATGATTCCATATGTGAAAGTCATCTAAATACCCATGGTTAATATATTTCGGCAAAATATTGTAATCCATTCAAGTGAGGATTTAAAACACTGAATGTCTGCAAAAATCTTTTTTTCCTGCCTTCATTTTATTTTTATTTCTATAAAATAACAATGAAGCTCTCACAGCCGGAAATCTAGAGAGAGCTGATTGGCCGAGCTCTCTCAGGGGGGAGGGATGAGAGGTACTTTGCGCTCCCACATTAATCACGGCTCTACAGCCAATCAGGAGCGGCTAGCGCTTTCCTCCGAGTGTGTTACTCCGCCCCTAACGGTGCGTGAGCAAGCAGTTCGAAAAGATGCGGTCGGCTGAAGTCACACGGTTCGGAGGAAACACGGGATAGGCTTCGTTCTCCCGACTGAGTGGTAGTGGTAGCCTTAATGTGGGAGCCCCCTAGTGACGGGGAGGAATTGGACACTACTAATATTGGAGAGAAAATTTGTTGACAGCAGTCTGGATGATATTTATATAAACAATTTTAAACATGCCCAAGTAGAGGAGAGCTATGTAAATTTACTTACTGCACTTACCTCAGCAATAAATGAATTAAATCTATTTGAACTAGACCATGTCAATATACATAACTGTGTAGGAATTTTCATAAAGTTCTCAGTGACTGAAGAATCCTCTAGAATAAGCCTAAAATTTTGTCTTTTCAAGAAGAACCAAGGTCATGTTGAACCCAAGTTTGCTTGCTTATGGCTGAGCTTGCTTTGAATAGAGACCATTTAGATGACATTCATTTTAAAGGACATCAGTGAAAGGAACTATGGAGCATTTGTTAGATATACAGCAGATATCACTGCTGGATGTAGATTTCACATTAATGTTAATAAAAAGTGCCAACTATTTTCAGACCTGTTCTAATTTTCCACAGGTTTGTTTTGTAAATCATCCTAAAATGGATTCATATGCCTTTCCCACCTCATCATTCTATACACAATACTCCAAAATAAAGTAAAAACAAGTGTTTGGAATGTTTTGTTATATAATAAAAACTGACCTATCCCAGTATTCAGAAGCTTTATGACGACACTTGCACTTGAGCTCTGGTGCATCCTACTCCTATCAGTGGCCCTTGAGATGCTTCTACAACTTGGAGTCCACCTGTTCCTTACTGGCTTCATTGGACATAATTAGGAAAGGCACACTCCTATCTATAAAAAGGTCTCACAGTAGATGGTGTATGTCAGAGTGAAAGCCATGAGGTTGAGAAAACTGTAGACCTGTGGGGGAGGATCGTTTCAGAAGTAGGGCAACCATCACTTCAGCACTACACCAATAAGCCCTCTATGTCAGAGTGGCCAGACAGAAGCCATGCTTCACTATAAGATACATGACAGCCTGTTGGGAGTTTCTCAAAAAGGACCTAGTCTGGTGAAACAAAGATTGAACTGTTTGGAATCAGGAAATCGGGCACTGTGCATCACCTTATTATAACCATTCCTGCTGCCAAACACAGCATCATGTTTTGCAACTGGAATTAGTAAACTAGTCAGTATAGAGGGAAAATGGATGCAGAAAACTAAGAGCTATTCTGAGTATGTCCAGAGTGCTCAGGATCTCAGGCTGGGGCAACGGTTTACATTTCAATAAGGCAACTATTTAAAGCATACTGCCAAAGTGAAAGGAAGAAACTTTCAAAGTTGTGGAAGGCTTGTCTCACACTTCACAAGCAGACTCGAGGCAATTATTGCTGTCAAATGTGCTTTAACCAAGTACAAAGTGATGGGTCTGCATACTTGTGCAAATGGAATATTTGTCTTTAACTTGTTTTTTTTCATGAATTACCAAAAATCTCCAAACACCTGTTTTACCATGTCATTGAAGTAAAAAAAAAAAAGATTTGAATTTCACTTAAGAGTGAAAAACAACAAAATGTGGAAAACTTGAAAATGTCTAAAAACTTTCTGCCAGCATACATTTGTAAAGAGCGTAGACTTATGGACAATGTGTAGTGTACTTGTATATTAATATAATAAGGGGGAAAAAATAAATAAATAAAATAAAATAAAAACCCAGCAATGCATTGCCTATTTACTGTGACCTTATTATATTGAGCCATACTATGAAAATGCAGCATGGTCGATCAATTTATAGTGATTGGCATAAAGTAATGCTTGATTTTACTTCAGGAGAATACACTAGGAGTTTTTGTAATATGACTATTTTAATAACATTACAATTCTATCTACTTGCCCTGCTAAGAATTATTATTTTCTCAACTGAAGCAAAAGAAAAATGTTCCCTACATGAGGGAAGCACTAGACAAAATAAATAAAAAATCTGGACAAAGAACGTTGTGTAAACCATGCTACCGTCTTGTCATGGACCTGTAGCACCATAACAGACTCTGGAGTGTCTGTGTAGAAATTAGTTTTCTGTATCTAACATCAACTCCTGCATGTTACACATACCTGGGGGTTTGGGGGGGATTTACAAGGGAAAATCAGGTTTGTCCAATACTGAGAGCAAACTACATGTAGTAGATAGGAAGAGAATGACAAGTCTTAGCCCATGTGAGATTGCTGATTGATTCCTAAGAAACCATGATGAGATCAGAAAAGTTGGAATCATGGAGGCAGAAGAGACATGAACAAACTTACAGCATTCCAAGTCCAGACAGGTGTAAGTGGTACAGGCACGACAGTTCACTTACAATCCCGACCTGCCTACACAGTAATGGGAAGCCAAATAACAGCCACCACAGGACAAGGCTACAAAGTGAAGAAACCAGCATAGCTACCAGCCATCTAGACACGAGGGAGGGACAGTTTAAATAGAACAAAATAAGAATGGAGAGACAAATACACTTCCATACAAAATGCTTCGATACTCTTTCCTTCACTGCAGACTGCATCAAGGCCAATTTTTATTATATACTGCCCCACTCCTACTCTGCTCTAACTGTCCACTTTAATAGGAAGGTCACTTACACCTGCTCATTTATGCTATTATACAACCACAAACATCAACACAACTCAAAACTATGCAAATACAAGTGAAGAGCAACACATTTCAGAATGAAGAAAAACAGACACATTTTGTAGACATTTCACAGCTTTAAGTTTTCAAATGTTCCTGTTCTGTGGGCAGATAATATTAAAATAATCCATCAACAGAATAAGAATTTAAAACAAAAAAATAATAAACTATTCGTACAAATAGGTGCAAGACTCACATTTGCTTTATTGTAATCTCATGAGCTACAATAGATACATTTACGGTTTTTTCCCCCACTGGGCTGGATGTCTGTTGTATGTGAAAATCGCAGGAGATCAGTAGTGTCTGAACTGCTCAAACCAACCCATCTGATTGACACTTTTTTCTCCATTCTGATGTTTGATGTGAATGTTAACAGAAGCTCTTGACCTGCATTTGCATGATTTTATTTACTGTGCTGCCACATGACTGGATAACTGAGCAGGTGTACATGTGTTGCTCTCAAAGTAGGCAGTGACTATATGGTTGTAGTATTTTACTGATTAGGACCACAGTTACAGAATAAATTTCACACCAATATTTTGCAAGTAAGTCTGTAGAACATACATAGTTAAGTTGATCCAGCCTGCAGTGCTGGGGGAAAAGATGAATGTCTGGGGCAGTGTTAGATCTCTGAAAGCCATGCATTCATAGTATTAATGCATCAATCATGCAAAAGAAAAATGTATATTGAATATAGCCACACCAGAATACTTGCAAGGCATCGTGCAACTAATATGTTCATACTAATATGTTTTGGATTTAGTAAAAATGTTAGATAATATACTATGTTATGAGAAAAGAGTGGAGGGATTCGAGTTCTGAAGTAGAAGCAGTTTTCCCTTCAGGCCTAAATAGAACACCTCAGCGATCTCATTTTACATGGTGGGTAACAGGCTTGTTTAATACAACTTTTAAAATCAATAAAGCTAAATTCAATATCAAACTAAATATGAGAAAAGTATTTAAGAAGCATAGGTAGTTAACTGTACACCTTCAAACAATTCCTAAATAGACAGCAGTTTTGTTTGATTTTAAACTCCGTAGTAGCAGCATGTAGATTATTCGGATGAAAGGGGAAAAAGCTATGTTAATTCCTTAAGCAAAAAAAAAAGAAATTTTTTTTACCCATGGTCAGCACTTTGGAATTTCAAAAGATGTTCAATATTTTGGTGCAATGACTCGTAGAGGGCTTTGCACAGAAAGTGTTATTCGAGAGATACAAGTCACCCTCCCACAAAATTTTTTAACACATTAAAGATCTGGTTTAATTTTTCTATGTGATAAGACTTGCCTTTTTACATGGATGTGTAGAAATTTTATAGTAGAAAAAATTTACTGTATAGCTATGCAAGGCTATAGCATATGGTTTATTGTATACCTTTATACTTAACTATAGCACAGTATGACTGTTTTAGTGTTAAATTGTAACCGGTCAGAAAAATGGCATCATATTCACGACAACATTTCACACTGCAGAGCATCACAAGACAACGTACACATGGCAATGTCTATAATATACTATGACTTTATACTTGGAACTACTCATGTAGCACAAATCTAAAAGAAATTAGTAGCCCTTTGTAGAGAATAATCTTGGGTCAGGACATAAATTAGCAGTTACATAATGCTTTATTTTACCAACATTTTTCACTCAGTCTTTGACCTTGATCTGAACCAGAACCATTTATATTGTTACTGGTGCAAATAATTAAAAGTATCTTCGAGCTAAATATGCAGATGGGAGACATTCTCATGGAACTAGGTGACTAAAGTAATAAAAAAAGCATTCGGTCAGAAAACAGGTGGAAATACTTACGATAAAGAACCTGTGGATGCTCTGGACTGCCGTTTGCTCTTTAGTGCCCTCAGTTCATCGCCTTGAGTGATGCCATTGTGCTCCTCTTCTCCGTCACTATACTGAAGATAAATTACACACTCTTTCAGGCTTTAATTTTTTATATTTCATATTAAAGTGAAAATATACAGTGCTGTGAAAAACTCTTGAGCCACCACTTATTTATTTATATTAAATTAGATTATGTACACTACCAGTCAAATGTGTGGACACGCCTAATTCAACAATCTTTCCTAATCCCAACGATCTTTTCCGACCCCCCCCCCCTAAATAATGGATTCCTTCACCATTGTAAAACAACAACAAAAAATATTCAGTATTGTTCTAGAATGTAAAAAAAATTAATAAAATCAATCCAAACCTGTGCCTAAAATTTCGACTGGTACTGTAGATTACGTTGAATAAATGGTAATAACCATTTTACTGCAACAGGCTCCAAAGTGCCTAAATATATCATTCTAAAATTGGTTGTTCATGTAACAACCTTAGTAGCAACCTCAATTTCCCCGCTCATCTGTTCCAACCATTCAGAATCACCAGTATATGAATCCCCAGTCATCATCGGCACCTGTTTCTGGTTGGTTCATGCCTTAAGTTAAATATATGCTTGAATATGTTTATGATTCACAGATCACTGCGTGGCTTAAGAAAAACAAAATATAAACATTTCTCTGAAACCGGTCTGATGCAGGGGCTGGACTGAAATGAGAGCTAAAGACTTGCTATAAATGAGAGCCAAAAAAGTCCTTCAGGAATCCTAGAGAACTATTCCAAGACTGCATTAAATATAAAAGAATGTCTAGAAGCAAAATAGTAAGAAATGAGGGATGGCTCAAGACTTTTGCACAGTACTGTATAAAAAGGTCATTTGTACTTTAATCTAATAGACTAAATGTGAAAAAACATTCTCACGTGTATTAATATAGTTATTAGTGATGGGATGGAATTGATTCAGTTATGTATTGTGGTTCTTTTGTGTGGCAATTCATGAATTGCCACACTGACTCAAATAGTTTTGTTTTTTTCTTATTATTAACTTGTCAATATTTGCATTTGAGGTGGTAAAATGTTGCAGTTCCTCCATAATTCTGAACTATTCACACATCAGCAGGCATCACAGCAACCTGTGTGGCAGGGGCAAATTATTTTGAGAGGTTCCTTAGAATTGTAACAAATTCTACAAATAATTAATAGAAATTAAAATAACAGAATCGCGATACCAAGTGAATTGGCACCTACGTTCTGCGTCTTATCAGATGATCGTGGTATTTCCCTACCTTAGTATTTATAGTGCAAAAAAAATACATTACAAAATCAATTAAAAACTTCTCACTCACTATGATTCTCATTGTAGAATTAGTGGATTAATAAAGAATTGCACAGGTTTCGTTCAGTCACTGCTCTATAAATCTCCCATGACATTTTGTCACAAACATTTTAACTGCTACTCACCATTTCAGTTTTTCTTGAAGTGTTCTTATTCTTTCCATTGATTGAGATGTCATCTACTCCTGACAATATTCCTGTAACAGCTGCTTTGTTTCTGCCATTTTCCCGCTCAGATTGCTTTTGTCGATACAAGTCTCCCTCCACCCACAGGCTTGACTGCTTTCTGTCAGATGCCGCGGAAAATTTTTACCTCATTAATAGTACAGTCAGCAGCACTTTGTAATGTATGCAACAGAAATGGAACATAACATTTCAGCAAATTATGGTAGACAATAGAAATCTATGGGAAATTTTGTATAAACATGGTAAATTAAGCAACGCCCCATCTTCTGCCTTTGAGCATAGCCTTACTTACTCCTGAATAAAGTTCTGCTGGGGTCCGATCACTGAACCGGGACGGCAGATTCTGATCCAGGCGATGGCCTCTGCAGCAGTCAGTCTAAAGTGCTTCATCAAATAGCAGGCTATCAACGTTCCAGTGCGACCCAGGCCAGCTGAAACAAAAACAAAACTTTTACAAATACATTATTATGTTCATCAAATTTATTGGCTGACTTACTTTGTTTTTGCTAACTTTTATTTTTAAGCTATACTGGGTTTGAAGTATGATTTATTTTAACGCAGGGGTACTCCACTTAAATTTGGGTCAGTCCTTTAACATATAATTCCTTGTTACAAATATTTAGATATAAGCAAATATATGACTAAATGGAGAAAACGGTCAACTTATGGTTCTGTTTCACATTAACAAGTTACACTTGATTAGCATTATAGATTCTGAATAGATGTGACTTTTTTTTTTTTTACTTGAAATGTAGACTTAATGCCTATTTCTCTGTCTAATCATCTTCAAACATTTTTCTTTTGTCCTTTTTTTCCCTTAAACAAACCATATTGTCATTTTAGCAATCATACTAAGAAGGATACATAAAATTTTAAAATGTTATTTAAAAAATAAAACTCTCTCAGTGAGCACTTTTTTTGGTAAATAGTTTACATGAATGCATATGATTGGCCACAAGCGATAACCTGCTATAAAACGCACTTCACTTACAGTAGCTTCATGGTTAGTAACTAGATTCACTAAATTAGAGCCAGTTGTTTCCCCTAAACCTAAAGGTAATTTGAGAGTATTTGGAGTGTTTGGTTTGTTCTGTTGAAATTGTCTGCTAGGGCTGAAACCAGACCATGGTCTACCATTTGATGACCCCTGGTCTATAAGTTATCAGTTAACTAAAAATTACCTAAAATGTTTGCATTTTACCTTTACAATGAACAGCTATGGCACCATCAGCATTTTCACAGATGTTTATGAACTTGGTGACTATGGCATCGTTAGGTGTGCTTCCATCAACAAAGAAAAGATCATGGTGGTCAAAACCCATATCCGTGAACCGTTTGGCATCGTACATTTTTTTGTTTAGCCGTATGACAGTAGTGATGTTGTGTTTCCTGAAATATGGGAAGTAGGCCTCAGGAGCATGGAGTGGATAACCTGGGGAAATCAGTAAATCAAATTTTTACAGTGTGCTGCCAAAATATAACAACCCCCATTATTAGTTACCAAAATTAGACTCTCCTAATTTACCATTCTCGATTTTGCTCTTTGGATGTGGACCGCTAAAGGCCAAAAATTTTCCAGGAATAATCCAGTTGAAATCACCATTTTCAGCTCTCTGTGGAACAAAGACGAATTCAATTATTTACACTTTTAAAAAGCTGGAGAGGGCTCCCCCCATATACACTTTCAGTATATAGAGAGAAGAATCAGAGGATCACTGCACCTCGTAATGCTCATATTCTTCCACATCAAAGTTGGAGAAATCCAGCCAGCCAAACTGCAAAGCCTAACACACAAAAAAAAAAAAAAAAAAAAAAAAAACCCACAAGATGCATGTATTGCAATGTGCATAAACTTCATGTGCCAATTCATTACAACAAGGCTCAGGATTACCTCGTGCACTGCACGTAAACAATCAAGAATATTCAGATTGTACATGCATGTTCCAAATGAAGCATCTCTGTAACAGAAAAAACACAAAAAAACATGTAATGTAGTCCTGTAGTTTGTTACAGACAAATAAAACACTGATGGAAAATGGTATTTACCGAAAAGGAAGATAATGGGTGTTTCTGGAGACTAGTAGGCTGTAAGCTTCCTCTGGTGTTTTCTCGAGATGCATCACCTTCATTACAAAGAAAAACAATAAAAATGCCTTCCTACACAAAGAAAAAAAAAAAAAAAAAACCCAATAATACTTTGTACAAACTATTATCAACTTTTAATGCTTCTAAAATTATTTAATTTACGCATTCTAATTTTAAGCAAATGTGTTCTTCAAACGTAAGCCATTGTGAACATCTTCGTTTTAGCACACTCCAGGAGTTTAACAGACGCACCATCAAGAACACGTGTTGGTAAAGAAAAATCATTTCCTTTAATGTTGCCATCATTTTCACTTCAGTCACAAAGTATTTTCCATGTCTGAATGAGAGTATTAAACACAACATGGACATTCGGTTGATCAGCAAATTTAAAAAAACGATTCCATATAGTTAGGCCAATTACATGTACATTGGATCAGGTTTCCCTAGCTGCATGAGCTATTTCTACTTATAAGTATAAACAGACTTGACTTTATGAAATACTCACAGCATATGATCCTATTAAATAGGCAGCATTTGCTTGTTTCTTTCTGTCTCCACAGGTATAAAACACAATCTTCTTTCTGGCATGTGCTAAAGACTGCATTGGAGAATGAAAAAAACTGTTTATCAACTCATTTAACTCCATGTAATTACAGTGACCTTTAGTAATTTAATACAATAAGCAAAGATAGAACTGGTAAACAGTGAGAGGTCTGGCTTAATAACTATCCTAAAGTAATAAAACCTCTATTACCTTGAGCTTCTTGGTGAGCTTGCAACAGAAGCGATAAAACATGGCCAGGTTGAGGGGACCAAAGTCCGCATAAAAGCTGTTTACATGAAGAATATAGAAATTATATAGAAACACAGTGGAAAAAAAGAACGAATCTTTTGCCGTACATCATTAAAGTGTTATGACCATTTAACTGTAATTCAGCTTACTTTTCATAGGAGAATTCCTCATCAATGCAGAAACAGTGTCTTTCAGGAGAGCTCCTGATCTTCTGATTTAGGACCGCGAAATACAGCTGATCTGTAATTCAGAAACAAATCGCTTCATTAACTTAACTGTGGAGCAGATCTGCAGGCGCGCGCTGTGGAAAACCACACGGCTGAGAAAACAAACACGGCACGTGCCTGCTACAGATTTGAATTTGCGTCCCGGAAGTAGCTACATTACTGAGATCC
This sequence comes from Clarias laeviceps, assembly GCA_030014305.1. NCBI lineage: Eukaryota > Metazoa > Chordata > Actinopteri > Siluriformes > Clariidae > Clarias > Clarias laeviceps. Next base: position 17,697,645 of record JAQMYJ010000040.1, on the reverse strand, counting down.
AAGAAACATTCGGACAAAGAAAATACTCACTAATTCCAGTTTGATTCTGAATATCGGTGTACACGTTAGCCTAGAGGACTCACCTTTTATAAATTCAATGCTGTTAGCAGGATCACTGTTTTCTTTAGACATACTGAGTCGAAAGATGAAGTGAAATCTCGAAGCTTTGCTTACTGAAAAGTTTATGTCCAAGCACAAAAAACTACTTTGTAGCTACAACGAGTTAGCAAAGACTGCCACTAATAAGTCGAACCAAACAATGTAACCGCTTTGACAGAGGGGGAAAAAAAAGCCTGTTCTTAACTTCAACCTCTAACGTCTTTTGATCGTCTATAGGCTACTGCGTTAACATACATGCAGCATATTTTACACACAGCACAAGCTGATGATATCCGCCCAGAACAACAGGATTTAAATCTCGCCCGTCCTTCTACAATACGCCGACACGACTTTCACCCTCTTTAGTCCAAACCTTTACTCAAATTCTATTGGCTGAGAGATGCAGCTGAAGTGTCAATCACCTTACGCCCCGCCCCCTACATTTTGAAGTTAAGCACATTCTCATTGGCACGCTACCCGAGCAACGTTACCAAGGAGAGAAGCTTCCGCCAGCCAATAGAGCACTGGACTCAAAGCTACGATCAGAAAACTAGTTCTATCTCGAATCCTGTAATTTATTTAGAGTGATGTAGCGCACAGCTCAATGAATAGTAAAACTACGATTAACATAAAAAAAAAATCGTTCAGGAGTTCCATCATGCATACTGTGATATTTATTTACACACACTGATATCGAAATGAAAGCCATCACGAACAGTGTGATAATTCATCCTTTAAACTTGGGATTTAATAATATACCGCCTGCACACATTGCTTCTCAATTCCATTTAACATGAAATAAATATCATGCATAAAGTTTACACCATGGCTAACTTCACATAGCCTCTTGGTAGGATTTGCTATTGTGTAGGTTTGTCCTGCTTAACTACGTGTTCTGCGCTGAGTCACTACCGACACAAGGCCTTCAAATGGCGGTTTCTTGCTAAATTGGCAGTACATATGTCGTCTAAACGCTGGCATTTACCTGTAATCCTGAGGTAAATGTCAGCTTTGGGCTTCTCCTGCTCCCTCTTTGCAGCGCAGAGCCTTTTCCTCGCTTCAGCTCGCCGCTGGCGCTTACGCTTCATGCTTCGCTTTCTCACTCACACGCGCTCATCTCTCCAATTTCAAACCCGTATTTACAATGTCCGCGTTGTCTTGCTGGTGTTATCCGTCGTGCTCCAGAATAACGTCGACATAAATGCTAAATCATACTTCAACACTTCAGCCGTGGTGTCGAAGGGCTTTTCTGTCTCCCACCACCGATAGGGCAAGTTTCAGAACCCTATCGACGTGACGTCATCGCGCCTACAACTCCGCCGCGTCACCACACGCGAGACCACGAAAATGCTGAACGTGCGATGATAAACTTTATCACCTTGAGATACAGTCTAAAGAAATCACCTTTAAAGCTCCTGGCAGGCAGGGGTGTGGCCCGGGTGTGAGGGGCGTGGCACACTCTATGGCGACTTTGTAAAATATACACCTATAATGTCCATTAGCACAGAGTGCAGTTACTCCGTAGCGCTTTTGTTCCTATGCAGACTTCTTTCTACCAGCCGCTTTCCACTCTCTCCATCATCAGCTGAGAGAGATCACTACCGGTTCACCTCTATCCAGACATTATTTGCTTGATGGATTATTCTTAGAACAGCAGTGACTGTGTGATATAGATCCACAACTGGCATTAGGCCCCACCTTTAGGCCACTTAGATTCAAGTAAATTGTTTGTCCACCTTGTGTGTATATATATATATATATATATAAATATAAACACATTATGGATGACTAACAATAACCATTTTCTGTCTGTGGCAAAAAAGAAAAAAATATGGTCATGTTGATTGTTCATCTAAATGTTCAATGTTTTTGCAAAGAAAATGTTTATTCTTTCAGAAAAATAGCTCATTTATGTTGGACAAAAACAGGCAGATACATGTAATGAAAATTTCTGGTTTAAATGCTTGCTTCTTTATTCACACAACTGTACAACCTATAATACCTATTTTAATACCACTGCCTAGAATCCATATGTGCTTTGTGATAATAATATTTATTATAAAATAATATTTTATTATATTAGGCTATTTATTTGTCATAAAATATTCTCTAAATTTAAACCAGAAATTCTGTTAGTTTGTTTGAGCGTCTGTCTTCTTCTTCTTCGTTGTTTAATGGTAGATGGAATCCAGTAGGTTGGTTACATTATCAGCAACTATAGGTCTCATTCTCTGTCATCTTCCCAGCCTCTTAAAACAGATTTTCCAAGAGCAGCCTTCTTTAAAACCTCAGGTAGTGTTTACAATTATGAACTTTTATATCATACTGTCAGAAACACAGAGACACAGTCACAGGCATTTCTCACCTAATATAACAGTAGGCATCATCATCATCAACTTTATTTCATTTCAACAGTCAGGAGTTAAGGAGTGACTTAACTGAGTGAATGAGTCATTAAAAGTAAATCAAAACCTTAATCTACAAAGTTAACTGGAAACTGATAGTTTGACTGTGTCCGTGCACCAAGATTATAATCAAGGCAATCTCATCTGAAAAGCTATGCTTTTATGTCTCAGGTGCAATTTATAAGCTGAGTGCAAAAGTGAAATCTTTCTCATATGTCAATAATCTTTGCATGTTTTGGCATGTTGAAGTCAAGCACTTGCATTCCAGCCAGCTGAAGCAATCTGTTGATGGGCATTTGGTTAAATCGATTCATGTCAAAATGTGCAACATGAACGTTGGGGCCTGTAAAATAAATACATAAATAAATCAAGAGATTAAATGATTTGTTAGATGATATTGTCAGTGGAAGTACCTTTTTAAAACATCTCTGTTGAAACTTAAATTTGAAAATGTTCACCTGGGCCGATGATGAGTGCTCCCCCTTGCTGGAGAGGATCTCCTTGAAAATCAAAGGCAGGACTGGTCATGGCACGCCACATGCTCTTTACATTGCCAACAAGTATGTTGGATTTTACATGTGGGCTTTGAGAGGCTGAGAGCAATCAGATATCAAAAATAATTTATCACTATAACGTATCTACATGTAGCTCAAATTGCCAGTTGTGTTTACTTTAGCAGGGCTGTTCAAATTTACAGTAGCTGAGGTTGAGCAGAAAAATCCCCAAACTATGCTGCACACTGGCCCTCCAGGCCTGGGTTTGAAAAGCCTTGTTGTAAAGCACATCTGGGAATTAAACATTCAACAAAATTGCTGGGTAGAAACTTTCAGAATTGTGCAATTTCTGCATATGACTACTTGCATGCAAGTAATTCAACAATAACTTCTTTATGTTATGATCCACGAGTGTGTTGTTCACACAGGCCTGCAGAATGAGTTTACAACCTGTCAGTTGAGCTCCATTTCCCTGAGGCCAGTGGTAGCAAGCTGGCTGGCTTATGTTAGAGAGCTCACATAGAAGGTATTGATAGAGGAAGGCTTATCTCTGTTCATCCGAGTTAAGCTATGAAAAAAATGCTTTATTTCTTTTCGGGATAATGCCAAATTAGACCCTCTTTGACGGATACTAATTTGAAGATTATGCTACTTTTTCTCTTTTGAGCCAACAGTTTTTTATTTTTTTATTTTTTACCTGTTTCCTTATAGAGCTCCCCTTTTGTCATCCCAAGTTTCGTATAAATATGTCGCTCTGGATCAACATACATTTCATGTTGATAGCCTGTCAGTGAGCGGAATGCCTACAAGAAAAATGTCAAAATGAACAATCCATACTGATATTGATTTATTCAGACATACTGCATCACATTTTGTACTATTTCAAAACTTACCTCTATATGGGGATAGCTGGACTGCCCAATGACAATAAGTCGGACATGAGCATCCTATAGAAGTGGGAGCAAGATGTCTTTCGCATTTACATTTTTAAAAAATTACTAAATCGAGCCATGTCTAAAATAAGAATTCACAGTCATGCATTGCACTCACCAACAACATTTCCTGTGGTATTTTGCTCAGGTCTTCAACATATTCCTGACAGATGTAGCACAAGAAATTCTGTCAAAATAAAAGCTAGTGGTAAATGTCCATGTACTACTTTAAGACAGAACTCCAAAATCTTACAATTGCATGTGTGGAGTAATGTGTTAGTGAAATGATTGAGTTTTCAATAATGATGTGAATGAAAAAAAAAAAAAAAAAAATCCCAGAAATAAAATGCCAGGATGACACATGGCAGATAAGGGTTGATCACTTTTGAGTTATACACTATCTTTATTGTTATGATTTTTTAAAAAATCTTTATGTTTTTGATTATAACATTTATTAATAGAAAACAAAATTAGTACAAACACACAAAAACAGTACATCTCAATATAGTTATTTTTTGTAATTTAATTTAAAAACTCTTAATTTAAAACATATATTCTTGATTCATTACGTGTCAAGTGAAATATTTCAATAATTATGGCTTACAGCTCATGAAAATCAAAAATCTATTTGCAGGATGTTATAGGTCCTGTGTCATTTGATTAATATTACAGAATGCCTTTTAATAATTTGTTTTTCATCAGTTATACAACTTCCGGTAATTTATTTTTTATGAATATGGTAAATTATTTCCTGGATATATGTTAGCTAGATGGGTAGCATTAACAACGAGGGCTTTAATGAATTAACTGCAAAGTGTGGGTAATGCTAAATGTCAACCTGCCTTAAGTTACACAAAGTAATCACCTTTAGAAAAAAAATCTCTTGAAATAAATAGAAATAGGACATTTTTGAAAATATTTTATATAGCATTGTAACTCTTTCAGCATCCGAGACATGAGAAAGTGTCCTGTAATGTCCAAATGTAATAACTGCTAGTGTGTAATAACAATGTGCACTTCCTACAGGGTTATGACATGTTTAATGGCATGATGTTTAAAGTTGCCCATGTTGTCATACTGGGGAAAAAAAAACATGCTAAACACAAGGATCCAAGAGCTCTTGGTGGAGACTAGCAGAACCTGAATCCAGCTTTTTATGGAAACAACAGATCCAAATCAGGATCAGCAGTTTATAGATGGAACAGAGGCTTAATAAGTGCCAGACAAGGACATGCATGAAGAGCAGAATGGCAAAGGACAGGAGCTCAGGGAGAAACATTCAAGTTTTAGAGTCCCTGACTGCACATTTCAGTTTATACCCTCTCTTCTCAAGTGCTAACAAACTCTGTGTTGAAAGAGAATGCGAGAATGAGGAGAATGCAATGACTTCAGGCATCATGTGTATTCGAATGCTTGCAGACATATAAAAATAGCACTTTATGTAGCTGACCGAAATGAAAGTAAACTGAAGAAAAAATGTAAACTCTTACCCTCACAAAAATAATGATAGCTTTGTGGTTTTGGTATAAACTCTTAAAAGTTACACAAACGCCGTGTCGATCGTAGATGAGGCAGTCCTCTACCTCGGAAATGGGAATGGCTGAAGATCTGGCTGGAGAAGTCGGAGGTACAGAGCTGCAGATCTGCTGCGTTACTGGCAAACTGGTAGCCATGTCTCTTCCTCCTGTAGTGTAGTGTAACGTTAGTGTCGCTTCCCAGAGCCTAGCGCCAAGCCTGTGTTATTTTTGGCATTTTCTTCAGGGGAGGACGCACATCCTGGGCAAGAGTGGTGCGGGGAAAAAAAGTTTCTTTAAAATCTTTACAAAGCTTTTGTTTTCAACAAGTCACATTAGCAGTTATCAAAAATAATCCCAATGTAACTTATTTCCATATGCACACAACACTTGGGCTGCTGGTGGGACGCGAACCTGTATTGTGTTATGGTGATACTGTCTATGACTCCGGAGGTCGTGTCGAGCAGAAGGGGCTCCGAATAACGCAGCCTGCGTCGAGTCCCTGTATGTCACGTGAACAATAACAACAGATGCCCCGCTTTTGCCGGAATCACGTGACCGATTTAACCGACTTAGGCTCTTTCCACATGGATGTCTCACTCCTGTGAACTCTGTCATTATATTGTTGTTGTTAATTGTTTATCAAGATCCAGGAAAACTAAACTTTTTTTTTTGGATTTCGCAATAAACTTTGCATTTACGTCTTATCTTTAAAATACATGAAGAAAGAACATGCACAAAAACTTCTGGCTCGTTTTATCCAGTCTAAAATAAATAAATAAATAAATATATAGGCTATATATGGTTTAAATTAATGCCCTCAATCTCTCATAAACCCCAGTGTTGTTATTGTGTCTAGGTGGTGTTTTTTTCTGTCTTTCATCTCTTTTTTTCTTCAATGTATGTTTTCATTATTTGATTTGTGTATTGAATTTTTAATACCATCTGACTGGCAGAATTATATATTCTGTTCAAAGATTATTAAGTGGTTAGTGGACTGTGTACATGAAGTTTGCATGTTCTGTTCTTCCAGTGCTTGGTGGGTTTCTTCTGGGTATTACGGTTTCCTCTCACAGTCCAAAGACATGCAGAATTAGCTAACTGGCATTTCCAAATTGTGTGTGTGCCCTGCAATGGATTGCCACCTAGTCCAGGGTGTACCCGGCCTCATGCCCCAAGTCTCCTGGGATAGACTCCAGGCCCCACGCGGCCCTGTATACAGGATAAAGTGTTATAGACGATGAGTGAGTGAGTGAGTGAGTAAGTGTTCAAAGATTATAAACAGTGGTGTGCTGTATTCATGTTTATGTTTTTACTTAAAAAATAAATAAAGAAAGAAAGAAAGAGAAGGACTTTCCTTGTTGGGAACATTTTAAAGTCATTTCTTACAATAAGGAAATTACTTTATAAATTGTTAGAACATAATCAGAGGGCTATTTTGTTTTCCCCTAAATTTTCAAAAGATTCAGAGATGGTAGTTAAGTGCATAAATATTTCCTCTACATAGCTGATTTTTAACAACAGCATATTCACACACTACTGATAACTGTCAGTGATAAATGAACTATTACTTGGCGCTACATGTCCATACTACTACTACTACTGCGATGCTACACAAAATGTGTCCACTGGAGGTCAGTACAACGAGCTCGTAAACAGAGCTTCATGAAATACAGTGTACATTTATGCACATCTGTTACATACAAACATGTGTTTCAATATATAATCTGTACAGTTGTGTACCTACTGTGTATAGTTGTCTTGTCTATAACAAATGCACAGTGTTTTCTGTAGGTCTTTTAGAGCCACAAACAGCCGGAATCAAATCCCTTGTGTGTGTCAACATATTTGGCGAATAAAACCTGATTCTGATGAACACCTAATGAAGCTTCATCTCCCCATCAGTACCACGTATCACATTTTCACACCAACGCTACTTGCACAAAAACAAGACTGTCTTAGTTTTGCCGACGTTAGAATATAGACAGCTTTCTTCACCAATTAAAAAAAGAAATCGTCGGCTGAGGCGGGACTTCCTTTGTAATGACTATACCGGAAGTGATCCAAACAGCAAACACACTGATGCAGCATATCCAAAGCCTTCACGCTCCCTGTTCGAGTGCGCTCTCGTGTAGAGGACGTAACGTGGTCGTATGCACCCTATGTAGTGCACTACAAAAGAAATAGGAGCAATTTGGATTTCGGCTCGAAGTAACGAGTTGACACACCGTTAAAGGCAGCTATATGTTATTAAACACCACTGTTTGCGTTTTAACTAAACACACTTTGTATTAGTGTGTGTGCCGTGCACGCGGGTTATGAGGGCGCGGGACGGAGCTGCTCCAACCCGCGGCAGCTGCTGGTGAGGAAACACTTTGGTTTTCTCATCGACATTTGCTAACAAACTAGCTCACAACACATCATAGCAACGTATAGTATTTCCCAGTTGTAATATTAGCTAGGTATGCTATCACAACAACACTAGACTGAGTTTTGCAAAGTACAGGCACAATAAATCACCCTTACACCTGGTTAAACAGACAGCCTTGGTGTTTTAGATAACGCCTTAAATTTAGCCAACTTTTATTTTAATAAACAGTTTGATAGTTACACCTGCAAACTGACAGTAATGATGTTTACATCGACCCAAAGTATAACAAGGTGTAACACATGTTAAATCCATCTCACAATCTTACACATTATTCAGCATTTAAAAGAAATCTTTAGATTAATTCAGTTTTATTGTTAATTATTAATTCAGCTTCATTGATTTATATTTTTATTCAGCACTAACTTGAGAGAAGAATGTGACAGGTGTGTTGTAATGATATTATGCTTGCTCCTTCCTACAGATTTTATTATTTTATTATTCCTGCTTATTTGTCAGTATTATAAAGTTATTAGCTGCGAGGATCTCTTATAGCATAGATTTTATTTTAATAATTTTTTTTTCTTAACATAGAATTAGCTAGAACTACTAGTTCTTTCGAACTCTCTTGTGACAATATGTTTATGTAATTTTTTAGTTTATGCTATGACTAAAACATTTCTCTTTTTTTGTTACTGTAAGATGACAATGACGCCTCTGTTTTCTTACTTATCCCGTTCACTAGAGCCAGTGTGAATCATCTATATGGGCCATCTTCTCTCAACAAATGGCCTCCGCTTGAAGAAGAGACCGCAGACTCTGCGCAAGAAGAAGAAGAAGAGGAGGAGCTGCTTTCTTCGGGGCCCGTGCATGCTCTGCTTCTTCATCCGTGGCAGCAGCAGCAGCAGTAGCAGCAGCGACGGCTTCGAAGCTGAGTGCAATTCTGACCCCAGACTGGCCAAGCTGAGCTCGCCTGAGGACTGTGCCAAGTTCCTGCTCTCTCCTGCCGAGTTGGCAGTGTGGGAGTGCCAGGGCCGGAGCCTGCTCTCCTCAGTGCCAGCCAGGCTCATTGGACCACCAGCGCTCTTCTGTCCAGACTACTCGGAGATGGTGTGCAAGCGCAAGAGCGGCGAGCCGCAGTCGTTGGCTTCGTGCAAGCAGCCGCGCTGCACTTCCCAGGAAGCAACAGAGAGTGAAGAGGATGAGAAGAATGCCACTCAGTCACTACTGCCCCAGCTCTGCCCACTGCCTTCCTCGTCTTCGTCTTCGTCTTCCTTCTCAGAGGAGCCGGAGATCTCAGTAGTAGGAATTCAGGTGGACTCAGGTCATAGCCTAAGCAATGACAAGACCGCTGATATCTCCTCTTCCACTTCCTCCTCTTGCCTTCTCACCCATAGTAGTGTGGCAGAGGAGGGCAAGAGTGCTGAGACCATGGACACGTCCCGAATCAATCATCTACCCTCGTCCATCCTACTCAAGGTCTGTACACTTGGGTCTCAGCTGGGTGAAGCTGCATTCAGTTTACTTTGAGTGGCCAGAACTTTCTCTGGATCTTCTCCACATGTCTTTTTTTTATATTCACGATGTGCCCTTTATTGTTACTTGTGACCTTTTGAAATTTCTGGAAGAAATTATATGAAGGGTGCAGTTTTGGTTTAATCAGTGGCTGATGATTGTAAAGTTGGTCCTACTCTCCCATTTTTTATTTTTTTTTTTAATACAAACTGATTATGACCTTTATTATGAATGCTTGTTGTAGGGCTTGTGGCTTCACACATTGTACTTGATCATTTATATTTTTTTGTAGAATATAATTTTAGGTGATGAATTTATGTCATCATATTAAAATGGTCAAAGTTTACGTTCTAGATTTGACAAATTTAACAAATTTATACAATCAGTTTACTCAGCAGACAGTTAGTGCCTAAAGCTTGACATGTGCATTAAGCCAGGGGTCCTGTGTGACCCACTACAAAAAGAATCGCTGGAGTGGAAAGCTTCTACTTTCTTGTGGTCTCTCAGATACGAACCTTGCAGGAAATCTTAATTGTGGCAGGCTATCAGTGGTGAGAAATGTTAATCTGTTTCATATTTCCATTGTTAGAAAGCATTATGGGCCACTGAAAAAAATAGTTCCTGTTGGAGAGGGCAAGATCGTTGAGGAGCATTTTCAGAGTAGACAGTATTGTGAATAAAAACTCTCACACTTCTCTGCCAAAAGCATCATCAATGGCATCTTTTTCTCTTCTAATTGTTTGTCGTTTCTAAGCAGACTAATAACTATGTTGGTAGACAGATGAGTACATCCATAGTGTGTGACATAAAACGCTTTTAGAACAAGAGGGACTCCAGGTAACTAGTATTGGGAATCGGTGGTCTATTGGTTTTTATCTCAACATTTGAATGGTATTTTTTTTATTTTTTTTTTTTGCCAACTGTTTATATCATACCTAAATGGTATGTATTTTATAGACATAGCATAACATGGCATACCATAACTGCACTACTGAATCAGATTTTTTTTAAACCCTCTTGACAGTGGCTATGCCTTCTCTTTGCTGGACTGAAGTTCAGGGTTTTGATGATGTGCAGTGACACTCGTGTAACTCCCATGTGTAGTGAGTGTATTAGAGCAAAGTTATTACTGACCGCTACACTCTGGCCCTCCTGTTTTGTACTTTGGAACCAAAAGTCTGAGTGTTGCAATATGTTTTATGTTTTTCAGGTTTTCTCCCACTTGTCAGTGAAGGAGCGTTGTCTTAGTGCCTCCCTGGTCTGCAAGTACTGGCGTGACCTCTGCTTAGACTTCCAGTTCTGGAAGCAAATCGATCTCAGCGGCCTCAGACAAGTTAGTTTTACCAATGTTTCTATTAAATCTGTGCATAATGTCTGTTGAAAACTGTACTTACTCTTAATAATATTGAAGAATGGAAGATGAATTTTTTAGTTTTTGTAAGAAATCATTAAAATGCTTGTGTGATTTGCAGGTGAGAGATGACCTTCTCGTGAAGATTGCATCCTGGAAACAAAATGTGACGGAACTGAACATCTCTGACTGCCGGAACGTTGAAGACTATGGTGTATGCACTCTAGCCTCTCAGTGTCCAGGTCTGCTGAAATACACAGCCTACCGTTGCAAACAGCTCAGTGATGCGTCTCTTTGCGCTGTGGCCTTTCATTGCCCATTGCTTCAGAAAGTGCACGTGGGAAACCAGGACAAGCTGAGCGATCATGCCCTCAAACAGGTCTGAAAGAGAGAATAATTCTCTGTTTTCTTTCCATTAGTCTGATTGAATTTGAAGCTTTTCCAGTCAACGGGATCACTGAACTAATATGGTGAACAAACGATCAGTTTTGATTACAAATCCAGATGAAAAATCCAAATGACTTATTGGTCTGGTCTGGGAAATTGCACTTGTCGAAGATAAAATGTTATTCAGTTGTGTATGCTTGTTGGGATGTGTGTGTGGTTTTAATCTTTTCTGAGGTGTGAATTGTGGTCAGGGCTCTTACTGGTACACTGAGGATGTATCCACTGCAGACTTGTTCATGTCCTAGTTTAGTCAAGCTATCCTTGCCTCAATCCAGGCAGGATTTACCTTTTACCTTCTGATCATCTTTATTCTTCTTTGTTTGTCTAATTATTAGCCTTTTGCAGTTACTTCTGTTTTGTTTGTTTTGTTTCCTACCTACTGTTTTTACTGTGACAGACCCTGAAATCATCTTTCACAATGCTGTTTCTAGACTACCAGCACCATGTACCCTCAACTGTTGTCTCGGGCCCAAACAGTGGTAGATGGGTTTAAGAGTTGTGTATCTGCCATCCAGAAAGCTCCAAATCAGATGATCCAGATCACTCCAAAGGATTTGGCCGACACGCGCTGCCCTGTCCTTTTTGCCTGTTTTGTTTCTGATGCTTAATGAGAATCTTGCTACTGCCTTTCCATCCTACTGTACCTCTCATCATTTCATTTTCCATACTTTTACTGTACAGCAACTGTTATATCCATCCTGGAAAAGCCCCCACTAAACATCTCAGACATCAGCAACTACCAGGTGGTGTCGCTACTTACAATCACCATCTATAAGAACCATCTATGAGATCCTAACTATCCAAGCTTCAGTGCGGTGTGGTTCTCACAAATTGCCCTTATTTATGCTGCTAGATCTGCTAAACTGCATTGTTCCTCATGCTCCATGACCTCTCAGCAGCTTTCCACATGGTCAGTTTTGGATTTCATCATCTGACAACATATATCTAAGGTGCTTGTTCAGTTCCTTTTCATCGCTACATTGGACTACTCCATCTTTCTCCGGATGGATCTTCTGTCCTCATTGGATAAGATAATCTTAGACCCTCACCTCTGTTTTTTTATGGACACTAAAACATGCCTGCAAGATGCATTAGACCAGGGCATCTGCTGAACACTTTAAATATTTCTGTCATGGATTTGGTGTTTCCAGATGCATGGTTAACACCTACCAAATGAATCTCCAATGATTCTCAGTTATTATTATTATTTCACAGGCTAATATTTCACTACTCTGGACTCCTAGACTTCTGAAGGTGTGCTTTGGTATCTGGCACTAATCCGTTAGCAGCAGATCTAAAAGTTGCGAGGTGGGACTTCCATGAATCAGACTAGTTTTTCCAGCACATCTCACAGATGCTCGATTGGATTGAGATATGGAGTATTTTGTGTTTGTCAACACCTCAAACTCCTCAAGCAATTCTTTAATGATTTTTGCAGTCTGTCAGGGTGCATTATACTGCTGAAAGAGGCCACTGGCATCAGAGAATATTGCCTCTCAGTGCATGAAGGTGTGTACTTGCTGAGCAACAATGTGTAGGTAGGTGGTACGTGTCAAAGTATCATCCACATGAATGGCAGAACCCAAGGTTTTCAAGTAGAACATTTTCTAAAGCATCACACTGCCTCTGCCAACCTGCCTTCTTCCCAGTATCTTGGTGTCATCTCTTCGCCATATACGTGACATACACACACACACGGCCATCCATGTGATGTAAAAGAAAATGTGCTTCATCAGACCAGGCCATCTTCTTCCATTTGTCCGTGCTCCAGTTCTGATGCTCACGTCCCCACTGTAAGCACTTTTGGCAAGGGACACTGGTCAATGCAGCCTCATGCCCAACAAAGTGAGATGCACTGTGTTCTGACACCTTTCTATCAGAACCTACAATAAAGCTACAATATCTCTTGTGTTGGATCAGACTCCATGGACCAGCTGTTGTGTCCTACGTACACCAATGAGCCGTGGCTGCCCCAACCCTGTCGCTGATTTGCTGGTTTTCCTTCCTTGCTTCACTCTTGGTACACTTTTGGGCTATCTTCCCATTGTAGACTAGAAACATCCCACAAAAGCTGCAGTTTTGAAGTTGCTGTGACCCAGTAGTCTAGCCATCGCAATTTTAGCTCCTGTTAGAGGTGCTCAAATTTTTACACTTGCCCATTTTTTTTTCTTCTTCCACCATATCCGGTTCAGGGGCAAAATATTAATTTGCTGCCTAATATACCCCACCCACTTCCAGGTACCATTGCAATGAGATAATCAATGATATCATGTCACCTACATACTTGCAAATAATCTGATTCGAATGTATGTATGTATGTATGTATGCATACACACTGTAATATATATAGTATTACAGTATATACTGTCTCTCTCTCTCTCTCTCTCTCTCTCTCTCTCTCTCTCTCTATCTATATATATATATATATATATATATATATACTCA
>JAQMYJ010000040.1:17665411-17683975 GCA_030014305.1 Clarias laeviceps | reverse complement strand
ATACAAATATTTACACATTAAGTTTCCTGAAAGTAAAAACAGTTGAAAGTCAGAGGACGTTTCTTTTTTTGCTGAGTGTGTATATATATATATATATATATGTTGCAAATCTCCCATTCTACCACTTACCCTTTGTGGCCATTTCTAATAAAGTTCTCATTGAATGAGTGTGTATAATATATGATGTATATAAAATTCTTTGATTAATTACAATATCATAATAGAGTAGAATATTTATTATGTTTTTGGCTAAGAATCATTGAGTTATTTGTTTTAATTATTAACTTCTGTTCTTGTAGTTGTTTGGCACTGATAATTCTGGTGTTGCTTTCCCTATTCCCTGTAGTTGGGAGAACACTGTCCTGAGCTAAAGGATGTACATTTCGGACAGTGCTACAATGTCAGTGATGAGGGCCTGATAGCGCTGGCGAAGGGTTGCCCAAAACTGCAGAGGATCTACATGCAAGAAAACAAACTGGTAGGTGCTCTCTGTTCTTCTAGCAACATAAGACAATTCTAGTTGATTTTGTCTCACGCCACCTGTATGAGGTCGTCTGTTTCAAATAAGTGGTGAAATATAAAGAAATAGCTGTGAGTGAAAGCTCTGATGCAGATGGAGGAATCTTTCAAAAAATTTTGAGGTTGAAAGAAAATACTCTGTAACTTAAAGCAACATAGGATACTTATTAGCTCAGGGCCTTTCAGTCTGTACCAACTACATGCCAAGAAGGCCTGTAACTAACACGCACACACGCACACACGCACACAAGCATACAAGCATACAAGCATCGCCTCTCTTTGGTGTATAAACTCCCCCAGATGTTCTGATACTGATTTTTAAGTCCCTACTTCTGTGTATTTCTCTGTATCTTTCTTTGTATCTCTACCGCTCAGCTTTCTCATCATATCCCAGTGGGTTTAAGGATTCTTTTGGGCATTGGTTTTAGGAAACATATGGATCTTATTTGGAATCTTTTGCTCAGACATAATAGAGGAATTTGCTGATAATTAAAAATAGCTATAAGCAAAGGAAAAAACCCGGTCTTATTAGTGGCCTGCGTCTTTCTGTGGTGACTTTTCCCCTGTGGTGACATTGCATATTTCAGATTCTTTTCACTGAGGTCTGTGAATAACAATTTGTGCTCAAACCAAAAATAGCTTAAATGCAGACATGTCCCATGGGGGTCAATGCCACCAGTTAATCAGGCTTGTCAAATGTTTCTAATTACAGCATGTTTAGCCTCTACCACTGGTGAGATTTATTTTTTGGCCAACCAGTAGAGGGCAGTAGTATGCCTTTCATGAATCTCATCTAGTGCAACCCATCTTTGTTCCATACCAAGTCTTTAGATGTGACTAATAAATATGAGTGATGCAGCAAAGCCACTTGACTATACTGACTGTCTGAATCCTGTCTTTACCTGCAGAGGTCAAATGCATTATTATTTTTTTTCATTATATCCTTCTCTTTGTACTTTGTTCATACCAATATCTTACGCTTGTTTTGTAGGACTTTTTTAAAGTCTGTTAGCAATAACTGGAAACATAAAAATGAAATTCATCACAGTAAAGAAAGCTTTTAACACTCTTTAGATCAGGTTTCTCACTTCCAATTTCCTTGTGTCCAGATGTGCTGTTTTGTTGAAGTTCTGTGTTGTACTGAGTTCTCCTATTACATTTGTGAGCATCTTGGTCTGTATTTCAAAAGGAAACTAAAAGACTAGCTGCCTCTTTTTGAAGTGCATCCTAAAATAATACACATAAGTTCTGATTTTTTTTTTCCAGTGAAGTGTTGAAACTGACTTCAAAAGTTGTGAATGATTTGTTGAATCAGGGAAAAGTGTAGAATCTTGTTATGTTTGCATTGCTTTATAAGAGAACAGATCAACTTGACAATCGGAGACTTTTGTTTCTTTTTAAGAGGCCACATTTACTGGTTTAAGCCAGTCTGCTGTATGGTTTGGTGCAATTGTCCGCTCTGGTTCAGTATTGAAATTGTCATTATTTCAAATGCAAATTGTCTGTATCGTCTTGTTTTCTGATTGATTAAATCTAATAATTTCCACCCATGTTGGATGTTTAGCAGAGTTCTGTCATTAAGATGCTGATTTGTGTAATAGCTTTGGAGTTGTGTGTGTGTTTTGGAAAAAAAAGTTCTGATGTTGCTGTGGGAACTGTGTTTAATTTGGTAGGCTTTGGTAGACTGTTGTTATTTTTGTCCACGTCCTTTCTCAGGCGCATGTGAATGAAGCGCCTTATCTTCCACTGTGTAGTCATACAGCCCTGAATTCTTACTCCTTTATTTTTCTCTCTCCCTCTCTTTCGTTGTCGAGGAAGCAAGGCACCATCAGGTCTACGGCCGTCATCTGAATCTCTCCATTGTTTTGGGCCTGAATGTTTTCAGTGACAGGTCACACAATTGCATGACTCGTTTACAAAGGAGGCCCATGACCCTTTTCCTCCAGCCCTCGGCCCTGCTAATGGAGTAAAGTGATCCTGCCTCTCTCTCCTCCAATCAATGATGAATGAGGACGATCTGTTAGATGGACCTGCTCCTTCTTCCTTCCTTTCTCTCTACCCTGCCTTTTCACTTTTGTGCAGCCCTCGTTAATGGAATTAAATGCTTTAAATGGGGCTTTAAAAATTTGTTTGCAAAATCAGTAATATTGGTTGTACACACGCACATACACCAATCAGCCTTAACATTATGACCTACCCACTGAATATTAAGTGGCCCCTTTTTGCTGCAAAAACATCCTTGACCCCTCATGGCATGGACTCTACTAGGCCTCTGTGTGCTGTAGTATCTGTCCTGTAGGTTGCAAGGTGGGGGCTCCATGGATCAGACTTTCAGCACATCTCACAGATGCTCAACTGGTTTGAAATCTGGACTGTTTGGAGGCTAGGTCACCACCTTGAACTTAATGTGTTCCTCAAACCATTCTTGAACATTTTATTTTGTGTGGCGGGGTGTATTATTCTGCTAAAAGAGTTCACTGATATCAGGGAATACAGTTTCCTTCAAGGGGAGTACCTGGTCAGCAACAATGTTTAGGTAGGTGGTACGTATCAAAGTAGCATCCACAAGAATGGCAGGACCCAACATTTCACAGCTGAATGTTGCCCAAAGCACCCTGGTGCTATCTCTTCCCCACGTAAGTGACACACACACACACACACACACACACACACACACACACACACACACACACACACACACACACAGCCAGCCACATGATGTGAAAGAAAACATGATTTATCAGACCAGGCCATCTTCTTCCATTGCTCTGTGGTCCTGCTCTCGGGGGTGGACACGGGTCAGCGTGGGCACCCTGACTGGTCTGTGGCTACACAGCCCCATAGCACTTTTGGTAGGTCCTGACCACTGCGTTGTTGTTGTTGGTCTTTCGGCTGCTCCCTGCAAGGGGTCGCCACAGCGGACCATGTGATCACGCCGGATGCTCTTCCTGATGCAACCCTCCCTTTTTCCTACAAGAGCTACAGTTTTAAACTTGCTCTGACCCATTCATCTAGTCTTTGGCCCTTGTTAAAGTCACTCAAATCCTTATGCTTGCCAATTTCTTTCTGCTTGAAACACGTCAACATTAGGGACAGAATATTCATGTGCTGTTTAATATACAACACCCACTTCCAGGTGCCATTGTAACGAGATAATCAATGTTATTCACCACCTGTCCATGGCTGATGGCTGTAGGTAATGTTATGGCTGATTTGTATATAACTGCACATATAACTGGGCAAAATATCAGTCTTTGTTATTTGACTGCTGCTAGGCAATAGTGGTTCCCTGTTAAGAAAAGTACAAATAACCTGGCATTTAGCTCTAATCTGGCAATTGGACTGCTACCAGGTATGTTTTAACAGTCTTCTAAAAGGCTTTTAGGCTTCAGGCTAAAGAAAGAAATTTGTTCCACATTCATTTGGCATGGTATTGTGTTGATTATTTTCTTATCTCAGTGCTTGTTTACACTTTGGATATTTCAGTACTTAATTTTTTAGCCTAGGAATCTATTTTGGCTCTAATTCTTTCTAACTGCAGTTGTGTTGATTCACATGTAAAATGCTTGTGATTAATGTGTAGAGACAATCATCAGTCTGTTTAAGCTGTATGCCCTTAGGAGTTTCTTGAGAGACAGAATTGTAGAGGTCTTACATTTGCAGCCTTCTTGAGCCAGAAAAAAGAGATGCATTTGGTTTAGAAATATACTTTTGTACCACATTTAAGGTAATTTAAATGTATATAAATTTATAGTATTTATAGTATTTATAGTATTTATTGTAAAACATAGGGTAAAAAGTTTTTATTTTAGTGGTATATTTGAGTTCCTCAGGCATTGGCATGCAGGTGATTCAAAGTGTAACCATCATAATGCAGTTTCACTGCGGCTGTATGGCGTTATATTCGGGCATCATTGCTAAGCAAAAAAACTTTTTTTTGGATGCATACAAACTATATCGCTCTGGGCTCGCCAGGGTTGCCAGACAGCAGTGGTAAAATCCCCTGGGCAGTGCTGAAAACTTTCCCACTCTGATAAATAATGTCAAATAATATGAATAGTAGGACTTGTGCTGTAGCTCAGTTATACATGAACAAGATGTATAGAAAAACTTTTTCAGCCTTTGATGAGAAATATTTGTCCAATTGCAGGAAATATGTTCGATTTGGTAACGAGATTGGAACTAGTTGAACACCGATTAGCTGTTTATGTTCGGGGAAAAAAAACAGCCAATCAGTTTTGACCAGCTTGCAGTCTCTAACTGCCCGTCAAATTTAAAGATTTATTTATTTATATGTTTGTTTGTTTGCTTTGGTATTTGCATTTTTGATGATTGTTCATCACATCATGCCTCATATTACTATTTAATTTAACAAATGAGTAATAAATATTTTATTTTAAGATTTGATTTCAACATTGGACATGAAAGGTGAAAGGTTTCTTTAACACCATGGGAAAAGTACCGTTCTATAAGTTTTAAGTTCTATAAGTAATAAATGAAAAACAGTTATAGATATTAACGAGTTATACATTTTTTTTTTGCTTGATTTGAAAAATGATTGATCTGATCCATTAGTTTTGTGATCCTTAGCAGCTCATGATTTGATTAGTGTTTGATTTATACTAATTGTTACAGCATATCACTTTTCATATACAGTACACTGTCTTTTTAAATGCACATGAACAGCATGTGAGCTGCTTCTGTCTGCTGTAAAAAGTCAGTATTAACAATGAGTAATAGCTGAACTGCTTGGGGAAGGTTTTGTGGAGTGCCATATAATTAGTACTGGTTTTCCATCCTGCCTAAATGGCTTCAGTTTTAATGACCCAGCAGTGATTAGAACAATATTGGAACTCGGAGGGGGCAGCGTGGATAAATTGAATTTTCACCCATATTCAGATGTACGCAGCATTCTGTGCTCCTGCCCCCACTTGTTATGGCGGCGAACTCTGAGAACTAAAAGCAATTAAGTGGCATATTTGGCCAATTACACAGCATGCAGTGGTCTCCAAATTGAATCTTTTTGTTTCAGGCCCAGGTTCAACTTTTGCTAAAGAGTGCAAGCTCTTAAATTGGCCCACTTGTCTCCTTGTCAGGTCTGAACTACTGAACCTGCAACTAGCGGATGTGGTCAGACATTGTTCTCTCTTTTTTGGTGTTTAAGAGGTGGTTGAGATTCAGTTCTTTTCAGTTTTCATGCACTGTGCTAGCTCAATACAGTAATTAACTTAACTTTAAACTGTAAAAAATTAGAGCAGGGCCTTTGTATGGTGCAAAGATGCAACACTTACATTCTCTTATTCTTGGGAGCACTATTAATTTTTTTTTTTTATATCTTAAGTCAAATTATGCTGTGTTATCTACAAATAGACTCAGTGCAAGACAAATTGCTGACAAAAAAATTAAAGAAGAAGCCGGTACTTTCATGACATTCTAAACGCAAATGAAACACCCCCAGCATACGGATAATAATGTCAATTAATTTGTTCCTTGCAACTCAATCTGCATTCTGTCAGAAGAGTTCATTTCATTGGCAGAGATGGGCCTTGCTTTTCTGCTTTTTTTTTTTTTCCTCTTTATTGTTTTTTTCTCTCAAAGCATATGATTTTAATTTTCCCTCGGTGGTGAAATGGCTTAAGCTGCTTTCTGGTGGCGAGCACAGATTACATAGCTATCTATCTGATTATTCCCACATTTAATTAGCCTAATTGTCTAATGTAAATGGTATTGTGGATGACCTAAAATAGATTATGTGGCCTCAATTTGCTTCTAATTACATGTATGTACCAATCCGCCACTTACCAGACACACACCCCCGCCCCATCACCCCCCCACCCACATGGCCGCTCTTTCGCGTTCCAATTCAGTATTCTAAGATGGACTGGATTGTGACAGCAGCGTTGAAAAGCTTGAGTGGCATTTTTTTAATTCTCTCTCTCTTTTTTTTAAAGAAGGCCAGATTTTTTAAAAACCCATTCCGATGTTGTAGATAAGTTTTAAACATGACTGTGGCTTTATGCATAACATGATGATGTAGCTGTTGCATTGACATTTCGAGAGCATCAGATGGAAGCTCAAGTAGTGTTGAATGCAGAAGAAATGGTAATGGCTGCAGTCTATGGCAAATGCTCAATGTCAAATCTGTTTTTTAATGCTTTATGAAGAAACCTTAAGAGTGCATCTGTTTTGCACCTTGTTCTACTTCCTATTTTGACTCTTACTGGTCACTCTTTGGAGGACATTGATTTTTCTTTCCCAGGCATTTGATGACTTTTCATGAGGAAGTTCTCACATCCATTGCTGAAGCCCATGTCTTCTTTGATGACATGATGAAGTACAACAAATTGCTATTTGCTTTTTTTTTTAAAAAAAAAAAAACCTTGAGAAAGCCAAGCAGTTTCTAAATGTCATGTCATGCTGTAAGATATGGAGCTCGGCGATGTGTCCTTTAAGCGTCTCAGGAGAGGATTACACCTTGAAAATCCCCAGTGGACAAAGAGTGGAGCAATTTGAAAAGGTTCATCTGTTCCAGCTCGATACTCGTGATTTTCTTAGCTTGGCGAGGACTGATCTCTGCTGGAGCATTGGCCTTTTCGGGTCAGTCCTCCTCATACGAGGACATAGCATCCATCTCCGGCTGCTTTGATGGACAGTGTCAATCTGTTTTCACTCACTGGTTATCAGTAAGTCAAAGTTTTCTTCAGAGAGTCTAATTAATGTACGTGCTGCATTTTTAGAATACCGTGTTCTTCTAAGTACTGTTCTATAATTTTTGTAGCACTGCTGGAAAAAAAAAAAGCATTTGCATTACTTTAGACTCCAGCTTTCCAAGACTGTTCAACCACCAAGTGGATGTGCTATTTGAAATTCTGCCCCTTTTTCAGGTGACTCTGTAGCCATTAAAATGAACAAATCCTTTCTTTTACTCTGGTTCTGGTGAATAAAGAAAGGAGTGGTGACCACTGCAGTTCAGATGACCTCTGGGGCATAGTGGAGCTTTTTTGCCATCTGTAGGTGGCGCTCTAACCCTAGACTCTGATTCAAGAAAACCAGCCCTTTTTTTTTTAGTTCATTGTGTATCAAAAAAAAAAAATAAAATAAATGTAGTGCATGTGTATGTATATACACAAAAGAATACTTGTGTGAACATTCAAATGATTGTAATTTCCATTCTGTATGTGCAGAATATAGGTTTATGGGGAGTATAAAATGTAGCAATGTATTTTATGGACATGTACACGCTATTTCCGCTTTAAGACTAGCTTGCATCTTAAATTGGTGTTTATGTCCTGAGGTTTTTTGTATAGCTCAGTTGTTTTTCGCATCCATGGATTGTTAATATCGTTGAAAAAATAATAATAACATAATCAAATATAATAAAAGAAATTATGTGCAAAAATATTCTTTCCATATTGGTCACTGTTCATAGTCAAAAGATAATGGAACATACTGATAATATACAAAGGATCTGAAAGTGTTTTAGTCTCCCAGATTGTTGCATTGGGTCCTTTACAATAGGAAATCTGACAATCTGATGGCTAAACCTAATATCTAATTAGAGTTATGAGGACAGTCAAAATTCTCTCTAGCTCAGGTTATGAGAAGGTGATTCATGGCTAGATGTCACCCCCTGATCGTCTGTCCCCTTCCCCATGGCGCACTGATGGATTTACCTTTTGTCTCAGCAGGAAATGTGACATCACACTCCCTGTCTTCTGAAAACTTGTAGGTTATTTTTCAGACACTGAAATAGAAGTCTTTGAGTGTAATGTAAGCTGGCAAATGATGAATTGCTGCTGGTTAGCTGTGGAATCTATGGGACTGTACAAGGTCAGCATTTGCTCAGCTTTTTCCCCCTTCTGCTTAATCAGTGCATTGAGAAGTTTCCCCTTGTTCTCTTTAGCTCAGGTTTCAGCACTGTGTTCCAGCTTTTCATGTTGGTTTTACACATCCTTTAATCTCTTCTACTTTTGGTCTGGAGAGCCAGTTTTGTTAAAGAAGCTCTGCTTATATTTAAAGAATAAATGGGATGTCTATGTATTGGCAGTGGGCAAAAAAAGTAAAGAGATATAAAACTCAGTTGTTGTAGAGTCTCCAAATTTTATACTCCCTCCTTGTGCCTTCCATGTCACTTTATTATGTCTCTTTTTGATTAAGCACTCCTGATCTGCCCTAATCATCCAGCTTCATTATAGCATGATGGATGCACTGGCCAGTGTGCCGTATATCCATCATCATATCTTTGCTGGTGCAGCAAGATGGATGCATATTTGCATAGAATTTTTCATCGTTTCCATCCTTTGCCCCCTTTTCCCTTTGTTGAAATTTAGCCTGGTGGTGTGCAGCTGCATTGTCTCTCAGCTATTCAGGTGTTCTGTATTCCAGTAATAGCTTTCTGTAACTGTCCTGTTACATGTTTATTGCTGGTTTGGAGCTTTATTGTGTCTTCAGTTGCAGACATCATTTAAGTGTGTGCTTTTTTTTTATCATCTCCCCTTTCATGGCTGGCTCACAGAGCTCTTATTAGTGTCGTTCAATAAGAGGAATAATTTATTGTTTTAATAAGGATGCTCTATCTGTTTGTGTGTTTAATGAAGGTGAATCTGTTAACACCGCTTTGAGCGATGCAGCCAGTTTGCAACAGTCAGGTTTTGTAAACATGAGCTCACAATCGACTTTTGTTGCTCTAGTTGATGGGTGAAAGTGATGCCATCCATCCCACCTAGGAAGAAAAGCCTGTTTGGCCATGGATGCCTGTGGTATCATCAGGACCTTTGTAGTTTAGAGTGAACGCTTTTCTGTTGCGTCTTGCCATAAAAGATTCACTGTTCAGTGACATCCGTTTCATTTCAAGTGTTGCTCCTGTAAGGCGCTTGGAACATTTGCAGCTAAAAGGATGACTCAACCATCCAGACTATAAAGCATGTCATCCTTTAAAAATAAAAAAAAAGAAGGAGCAAGCCTCGTATTTCCTCAAGTCGCTTCCCGGAGTGCTAAAGCTGATATGAGATATTGTGTCAAGACACCTAATCGATTAATGGTGCACTTAGCCTCAGTAATTAACAACTATGCAGGGGTAAAGGAAACATTCAAGTCCTTAAACTGTGTTTATTTCCCTCCTTCCTCTTATGACATCAGCTACCTCAGGAATGACTAGAATAATTAAATCATGGAAGAACAGTGTAATTAAGGGAGCATCTAACTGAATTTTTTTTTTTTTATCAGCAATTACACCACTGGGACTTATTGTTCTGATGATGTGCCGGGAGCTGGCCCTGATTCTTCAGATGGAAGATAGTTAGGGCGACCCTTACCTGTGCACTTTTGTTTCTTTTATCATAAATTATACAATTAAGACACAGTTAGTCTATTTAGAAAAGAAATGATCAATAGACATGAAACGTGTGGGCCACACTGACCAAACTTATTTCTGTCTGTGAAAACAAAATCACTTGGTTGTTTTTCTTATAATTGTTGAAATGTTCCAGAGTTGCTGCTGATCTTCACAATCAATTATAATCCAACACCAGCTGAAGCAAGAAGTCACAATCTGGTATAAGATTTGACAGGGTAAACCTGAAGTAGGATAACAAAAATGCCATAATTTATGTGTCCCATGTGTTATTAACCCCTACTTGTTGAGTAATTAATCAGGGTATTTGTTTGGAAAGTTTGATGCTTTATTTCCCATTTGTGTCTTTCTAATCTCAGTCCCTTCGCTGTCTTTTCCTCTGGTGTTTCTCTGGTATTATAACGGTTTCTCTGTTTAAATGGAGCGACTCATCATCCTTTAGGTGAGAATACTATAAAAATGTTCCCTCTTTCTTTTTTCCTCTCTCTCTTTCTCTCTCATATGTCCTCGTCATTGAGTGTTTGTCATCCTGTTATAGCTGCACCCTCTTACCTCTTACAGGCTGTTGTGTGGTGTTGAGGGACTGTTCAGCTCTCTCCGGCCAAAAACTCAATCAGAGCTTGCGCTGTCCCAGAATCCCTCTTCACTTTTAAAATAACAGTTCTCTGCTACTCAGAAATATCAGATCACCCCCTAGCTTTTATCATTTCCCCGCCATCTTGTCTTCATTTTTCTGCTTTCTTTTCTTCCCTACTACTCACTTTTGTTGAGAGAATGCTAAAGAGATTATGTCTCACACATCCAATGTGTTGCCAAATGTATGTGGATGTATGGATTCCTGAGTGTTGAACATCCCGATCCAAAACCGTGGCTTTTAATATTGAGTTATAGAGTTATAAAGAGTTGTTCTCTCTTTTACCATTTGAGGAGGTGAGGACACTTTGGGTGCCGTCTTTATTTTAGTTTGTCCCGAAGAAGTCCAGTGATGTTGTGGTCAGGACTCGACTTTGTGCACAGGAACAGTGTCATGCAAGAGCAGGTTTGTGCCCCTTAGTTCCAGTGAAAGGAAGTCTATCTGTCTAGAACATACATGCGCTTTCTTGACACTTGTCGTCCCAACAGTTTGGTTAAATCTGAAATCTAAATCGTGTTACACATACTTTTGGCCACATGGTGCACATCAGTGGTTGTTTGAGAGAGCGCTCAAACTGGTATTAAAAATAACTCTGCAAATGCAAACTGCAGAGTGGCATTTTCTAGCTCTGCATGTAAATAGAGGGAACTTTTTAGCCATTTTCTCCGCTGAGTAATGGACTGATTGAAGTGTGTGGACGATTTGTGCTTTTAGGAATCTGTACTTTCTGAAGGGTGAAATGTGCTCAGAGAGAATAACCAGTCATGATTCAAAAGTTATTGTGACGATTGTACCTCGGCACCAGACAACAGTTTGCCCACATTAGGAAATATAATAATCCTCTGGACTCCCTACTTGCGCAAAAACTTCCTCATACTCAGTCCTTGGCTTTTTCCTGCTTCTTGTCCAAATCGTTGAACATCGGGATTACATGTACCAGTGACTCTGTGACACACATGAACACCAATTCAACTGCACCTCTTTGCTATGTGCTATTTTAATTTAGTATTTTGTAGCTCAGGGATAAAGATTGCTGAAAAATAAAGCAATACTGAAATCACCTGTTGTACAGTTTTTAGTGAGCGACTGAGAAAGAACTGTCCCTGCAGTGTCTGTGTGTGCTGTGTTGAACACAAAGATGAAGACCACAATATTTCTTTATGTAAAATATATCTGATTTGCTATTGCATTATACTGTGGTTAAAGTTGCTTCTACGACTATTGCAGCTAAGATCAAGTGACTCATTTGAATGGATCGTCTAACTGCTAGCTGCTAATTTCCTGCTGGGCTTCTCTGAATACATTATCAGTACAGCAATAAAACAATCCTATGAAAACCCAACAACCTCAAGATCATTTGTTCCAGTGATGTACTGGCTGATGCCCCACAAGACAAGTAATGATATCGTGTGATTCATATTTTGTTATGTTCATTAGAAACTATAATCTTTTATCATATTCTCTCATATTAATATGGATCTGTCTGCCCCAGATGGGCATAACGAGTTCTTTTGTCCTGCAAATTATGAAGGCTTCACGGCTTCACGAGCACAGAAGTTACTCTACAGGAAGTTATCCTACAACATTTTCCTGTTAGGAAGGCGTCCTGTTAGTATCATGCATTGCTTTATTCAAATTTGAGCAGAGCACTGATCTTAAGCATTTAGAAAGGTAATAAAAGTTAGCCTGAGAAATTGCCTTCATTAGCTTAGCCTAAAGCAAGACATGTCATACACACACACACATGCTCACACGCTCACACACACATGCTCACACTCACAGACACACGCTCACACAGACGCACACACATGCTCACACACACATACAAGGCACTGAGACATTGTTCAGTGACCAGAAATGTAAAACTGGAAGCATACTGAGAGAGTAAGTGCTCCATTCTGCTTATGGGTTCCACTGATGGTGCTTCCAGATGAAGATGTGAGAATTAGCACAAGCCTCTTGGGTATTTACTCCGTTTGAAGCACTAAAGCTTTAGAAAAAAAACAAAAACAAATTATCACTTACTACTTTGCATTGCAGCATAAAATATCTCGAAAACTATTATATTTATAAATTTGACAATAATTCTATCTAATCAGCAACCTAACTGATGACTTGTTTCTCTGCCTTTTTGGTGTTTGAGGTACAGTGTGTGAGCCTTTCATGGGGTCATACACAGTGCATACAGGCTGAGTCATTGTCACCTTGCATAATGAGGATCTTTTTAAAATATGAAGAGCTGCAGATGCTTTAAGAGTGAATAAGTCTATAATGACATATTTTCTTTATACCATGGTCGGCAACATTTCAGGAAGGAAATAAGCTTAGGGAGAGTATCTTTAAAAAAAGTCTGTAGAAATCAACAGATGAAATCATAGCATAATTTGCCTTTCCGGTTAATTGCTCTGAAAATTTACATATCAAAACCTGTTACAAGAGGAAACAAGATTTTCTGAAGGCACTTTGCATTGAATAGCATACAATCAACAGGATGTTTATTAGAGTAGGAAATAATAGATTATAATTCTTGCCACAGAACCACAAACTATAGAATGTACTGTAATAATAACTAGTGAGAAATTGTTGGGAGCATTGTTGAGTAGTTGGGATGCACTTTATTAAAATTGTAAAATTCTGAGTCGATACTGCCGTGTAACAGTTATTTATTTGATAGCTGACACAGCTCTTACTGTTCTTTTGTTTTTGTTGTTATTTAATACCCCTTTTGTGTTTAAGGAAATAAAGAAATCTGCATTATAAAAATAAGTGAACTATTTTAAAGACCTTAAGCCCATCGTTGCACTGACTTTGAATGAGTGCAAATTAAATCATTTAACTTCATGACACAGCTTTGAATATAACCTTCTTTCACAAGCCTGGTTCTTTTTGTGAAAAAACAGACTGTTTTCAAAGCCCTGTAACCCACCTATACAGCTACCTACTGAATTAGACTTTTTTTTAGTACTTACGTGGCCCAGCAAAAACCTTATTATGAAACATAAATTAAACGTAGAAGTGAAATCAGCCAACATTTTCTAAACATGTGAGCACAGCATCGCTGTTATTGGATCTTTCTCAAAACTGCAGCTGGGTATCATGGAGATGGTCATTAAGGACAATGGTGATTTAGTGACTTGCTGTTGGGAATAATGGTGATTTGTGACTGGTCATTGGGAACAGTGTCGATTAGTGACTGGCTGTTGGGAGCAGTAGTGATCAGGGAGTGGTTAGTAGGAACACTGGTGATTAGTGACTGGTCGTTGGGAGCGATGGTGATCAACAAGGGTTCATTGGGTTTGAAATGGGTTCATTGCAAATTAGTTCTGTTTATACTGTTTATACTGTTTTTGTAATGTCCACTTGCCTCAGCCATTTGAAGCCCCAATGTGTGAGGCATTTATATTTGAGTTCATGGCTGCGCTGGGTTTCCTATTTCTTATGTTGGGCTACGTATGAGGCGTTAACCTCTTTAGTAGGCAAAACACTGATAACAGGTAGCCTCTGAGCATGTTCAGAAATGGAAGAGTTAACATGTGTTTGATTGCTTTCTGCAGTGCTGAAACAACAATTTGTCCACCTAAAACATTGCTTCTAATTGTTGCTGTATGTAATTTCCATGAATCCCCATGGATTTCTGTTATGAGTCTTTTGTGAGCGAAATAGATGGAGAGGTGATAAATAGTAGTGTCAGCATGATTGTTGACATTCATTAACTGGAAATCTTCAGATTCTAAAATGAACTTTGCACTATTAAGGACATATATCTCTCCTGAAGCGAAGATCATCTGTGTAATCTTTTAGCATTTCTGAATTTATGATCGATTCAACAATTATGCAGATGACCAATTTATAAATACGCCAGGGCCATAATCTCATTTAGTAATGCCTAAAATACTAAATGATCTTTCCTTCTCTATTTTCTTCAGGGCTAATCTTTATAGGCCAAGGCTGCCAGTGTGATTGTATTATAGAAAGAAAACCTAAAGGCTGTGTGTTTTTGTTTGCAACTCGTGCGGCCCCGCTGATGCATGATTGATTTTAGAGGCAGCAAGCAGTTTTTTGAATGACATCTATTCTTGACAGCATATCAGTTGAAAAGGCCATAAATATTAGGAAGTGACAGGTAAAGGTCACTGGTGGAGGAGGCTGCTGAGCGCTGGAGGGTTATTGAGGTGCACTAATCTGTACAGGAAAACTGCAAAACAACCCAGGGGGTGCAAAAGAGGAAATATACAAAAGTACTTTTATAGAATTTTGGATTTGAGCGAGAAATGATTCCCCCAGCGGAGAGAGGGATCATTGTGATCTCAAAGGGAAAGTTTTCAATCCAAATATCTCCCATTTGGAGTCATGCTTTTGCATCTGATTTTTTTTTTCCCGATAGTGGCTTTTTTCTGACAAAATATTCTCTGAAAGTCTGTTTGAGCATCATGAGTTCTGGCTATGTCCTTTTCATCAGCGAGAGAGAAAAATGCTTAGACATTACATGGATGTTTCATTTCTCTATTGAAAGCTTTCTGGTCGTTTATTACAAATTTCCTGGGGTGCAGATTTAGGCGTTCTTTCTGCTACCTCTTTTTCTTTCTTGTTTAAATGGATGGAGCTGGAGCTCAGCTATGGGAGTCTGAAATTAAAGTGATGGTACCTTGCAATCACAGTCAAATTACAGGACTAGCATGAAGTGTCTTTATTTCACAAACCACGTGGGTGGAGACTCTAACCAATGAATCTTATGTTTTGATATGTTAGAATTAAAAATAGAAGAATGTAGAAGACAATAGACAGGTTCACCAGCAGTATGGTTGTTTGTGTACATACAGTATAAGCCAGATGTTTGGATTTATAGTATTTTTTACATTCTAGAGCATTACTGGATCCTTTCAAAGCTAAGAATTACCACACATGGAATTATGTAATTAAGTTGTTATTTTAAGACATGACGGTCAGCTGTTTTGGAATAGTTCTTGCAAAAACAGTATTGTCAAGAGCATTTACAAAATGATCATGAAGATCATTCCAGGAAAGCGAGACCAAAACTTAGCTCTGCAACAGAGAAGTTGTTCATTTAGAGTTACCAGCCTCAGATGAGAGTTATGAAGACTTTACAGAGCATAAGTTGCAGACACATCTCAATATCAACTGTTCAAAGGAGATTATTGCATATTTTGGATGCCTTCAGCATTCTTTTATAATGAAGAAACAGATAAAAATCAGGAAAGACCATGAGATTAAAAGGTGTGTATAAACTTTTGACTGGTAGTGGATGCATGGCTTCAGCAACAGTTTAGTTACAGATGGAGTGTGCTAAAACTCTGGATTACTACTAACTCTGCATCAGTGTGTTCACAGCCAGCTGTGGTGTTTTCTTTAACGCTTTCCTTGCGTTATTTCATAGAGCTCAGTAATACAGCTGTGCCAAGCACTCACTCCCAGCACCATTTACCAGGGTCATGTTCTCTAACTCTGTAAATGCTTGGCTGTCCTGCGAAGCCAGGATATAGAACCACACCCATTAGTGCTACTGAAAGCTACACTGTAGTTACTACATGCAGTCGTTCTGCACTATAAGGAAAATTATTCTCTAAAATAATTTTTTTAAACAGATTTAGATTTTTTCATCTTATGCACCTAGACTGCTTTATTAATGAATACGATTAATTCCATCACTACAACCCAGACGTAATACATTTTTGTATACAGAAGTACTATGCTAGAAACATGTTATTTTCCCTTTCTAACAATAATTCTGGGAGCCCTGGTCACTTTTAAATAACAATGAACAAGGATAACAGATTTAATAAGCTATTCGAATAGAGCTTTAGAAGAGTTCAGTATTATACGTTGCATTTTCTGAATTATTATTAACTATTCAGTAGGAATAAATAACTAATGGTGTACAGACAATTAGTGCACTGTTCACACAGTTGTTTTCTACAGGGCTTCTAGGATTTCAGCTGGAAGGCTTACACGCCTTGGTTTATGCTAGGTTCTTCCTCCCAGCTGGCCTTGTTATCGCGTCAGTTAGACACAGGTATTATAAAACGAGCAGGGATTTCTCTGGAGGGCACCGCAGGAACTTTGCTCAGTGTCTTCTGAAACCTAATACCTCCACGGATGGGAGCCTGCACTGATTGAACACTTCCTTCATTCTATTAAGACAGTGGATTGGGAGGAAAAAGACAGCTAGGCATTTTAGTCAGAAGCTCTGTAGACTCTGTGAGCCATCTATATTAGTGCAGTGGGAATTACTGGGGTTTGCTGACAGAACATATCACAGAGCTCATTTATTAAAAAGGCAGGTTGTTTTATGTGAATGAAGATGGCAGCAGAATTTGGCATAAATGGTGGGCTTCCTCCAACAGTAAGCAGGCGACGATGTCTGCCACTCTTTTAGCAGTATAGCTCATTACTTATCTCCAGTAACTCATTCTCAGAGAGTCTTTAAGGGAGACTGGGATAGATTTGATATTAAACTTTTTCCTGCAAAGGTCTCAGATGAGTACTTTGTCTTTCTCTCTCTCTCTCTCTCTCTCTCTCTCTCTCTCTGCTAAATTGGAACTCAGATTTTCAAGTAGTGTTGTTAAAGTAGGCTTGTTTAGTAAAAAAAAGAATAAAGACTCTACTATTCAAATTTATTTAGAGTTATTACATTAGGCTCATTATGTTGATGTGTTTTTGCAAAATATTCGATACAGCTTTTGTAAAGCACATTTGATCAGAATCATAATTAGATTTATATTGATGTTATTTATAGGCAGCCTTGCGTCAGAGTTGTTAGTGCTTGGATAAACCACTTTCAAGTGTTTAGTCAATAGTCTAATAAATAAAGCAATTTAGTAATAAATGGTGACATTTTATAATAGTAAGTAACAGAAATAAAAGTGGTGCTTATACCTCTGTCATGCATTTTAAGAGCTATAGGCATGCAGTACAGCTCACATCTTGTTATTAGCAGATTGCTGTTATTTCAAATATGCCTTTGTAAGAAGAAATTAAGTTGCAGCCGCTAAATGGCCAGAGCTTTTTGAACCTCTGATACAGTAAGTAGCTATGGAGCTCTGTAGGCTTTTGCAAGTTCTGTAGATTACTAGCCAAACAGGTTCAGTGAATTATAGGAATCACTGAAACATTGTCTCCCTGTTTGTTTGTTTTTTTCCATAAAGGTCGGTCTTACATTGCGGCCCTTCTTTGTGAAAAGATGTTTATGGTTAAATCTAATAAGCAGTCTTATTTACCTTTTTTTCTTTTTGGCTTGATTGGTTTCATTCAGATCTTTTTTTTTTTTTTTTCCCTTAATGATTTAATTATGTGCTAAGGATTGAAACTTTATTTAATTTGGCTGTATGCACTGTATGCATCTCACTCCAGATTAAGTCCAGCATTGCTGCTATAATAAGCACCACCGCTAAGTTTTGGAGTGTGGCTGTGGGAATTTGTGTTCATTCATCTATAAGAACGTGGCCCTGATGTTGGGTGAGGAAGGCCTGGGGTACAGTCAGTGTTCCATGGCATCATGATGAGATCAGGGCTTTGTGAAGGACATTCATGTTCTAACGCTGCAACCTTGCCAACCAATGTTTTCATGGAGGTTGGTTTGTATTCACATTTTTTTATTAATAAATTTTTTAATCATTGTTATGATGGAACATGTTTGGGTCTCTTACTTGCAGCTGTAGAAGCTGTAATCCTACAGTGCACAAAGACATCATATGCAGATGTTTTGTGGCAACAGTTTGGTATGGACTCCTAACCACATACTGGACCTGCTATTAGACATAAATGTCTTGTTCTATTGGCAGATGATTTTTCTTATTTCAAAAAATTTTAACTTAAAAATGGTAAAATGAGTCGATCATTAGTCTTAATAATCTTCAGTTTGGTTTGTTGTAATCTTACATTAAAAAATATAGTTAAAGTTTTCAAAACTAAATCAAACCAAATTTGATTGTCTCATAAGAAATAATGGTAACTCAATTTATTCATTCTACAGCCCCAAAAAATAAATACATAAAAATAATGAATACAAAATATAAAGTAAAAATAAAACAAATTAACCTGC
>JAQMYJ010000040.1:17618912-17657327 GCA_030014305.1 Clarias laeviceps | reverse complement strand
TACACATTAAGTTTACTGAAAGTAAAAACAGTTGAAAGTCAGAGGACGTTTCTTTTTTTGCTGAGTATATATATAATTATTATTATTTTTTTGTTGTAAAGGACAATAAGGTTTGAATATATCTTAACTCTAATGTTCTCATTAAAACATTTCAAGCCTACATTTTAGATCTTTCTTTTTGTTTTTGAAACATTAGCTGAATTTAAAGCACTTTTGAACATACTTATTAAATATCTTATAGTCTAAGATGCTGGAAAGCCAAAAAAGCTATTTTAAAGCCAAAAAATGTAATTATCTTACAGATAGTGTTGGCCAAATTAACACAATTTAATTTAATTACAGTTGTTTTGTGCTAAAATTATTTTGACACATTACTGTTCAGAAAGGCTTTTTTTTGTCACTGTCACTTCATCCCCATTAGAGATTTTTTTTGTCCTGTTTTTTACTTACTTACTTTTTTTTTTTTTTGGTGCCAAGCTGTTCGTACCCATGTAGGCCAGATGAACCTGGCATGGGAATGAATGATTTCTCCAAGATTCTTAAGCAGCACAATGTAGTCTTTAGTTGTTTTGTTCCAGTGAGTGCTTTTAAATGACACCAGTTGGTCCTTTCTACTACTCTTTCTCACTTTTCTGATTGGCCTCAAGAAATAGATTTTCCACAACTTGGCTGCTTCTTTTATTTCGTAACCTCACTATCCATGTAGAACTCTTTATATGGTGAAGTTTTGTTTTGTCGGTGCCATTGTTACAGTTCGTGCTTGGCATTTTTCCGACTTCCCAGTGTATCACTAACGTGATCCACATTTCCTCGCTGCCCTCCTAAAAAGTGCTATAGCTTTTAGAACCACATTTCTTTGTGGTGTTCCAGAGCACGAATGACATCAGCCAGGTTAAGTCAGGCTGCTTTTGTTTTTAAGGTCGTACACCTCACATATGCTGAGCTCCTGCGAATGACCTGAAAATGATATCTCAGCTTTAGTGCTGGGAAATTGAGATGTTGGGGAAATTTAGATTTTACGACTCACCATAAACCGGTCCACCTCCTACGGCGAGACGCTGGTCATGCCCTGTGAAAATGAGCCTCTGTGGGGATGACTCTCTTATAGAAGGATAAAGATTTTCGCTCAGTCAATCGAGGAGCTCTCTGTGGAGGCAATCTTACCGCTGCCTGGCTCAGCACTCATAAGACAGCCAAGTTTCTGCTCTGAGACTGAGCTTCATTAAGAGAGCAGCTTAACGGTACCTCGGAGGAGCTCGATTCCTTGTGGCGTCTCTCCATCTCTGTTTTACCGGTGAGGTGTGGCTGAGAGAGATAATGGCGGCATGAACTCCTCCTTTACAAACGTCTTCTCTACAATTTGGGTTTAAAATTCTGCAGCCTATCTGGTCTCAATTATTAATGCTGCAATTTTAAATGTTATACAGAGCATTGGCACACATCGAAAACCTCTCTGTTGTCTTTATTTTCCTTTGTCCAGGTGACCACATGCAAGACTTTTTGATGACCTCTTAATCATTAAAATTCACCAAAGTGGCAGAGGAAGCATAAATGATAAAAAATAATACTCATAGCTTTATTTACCCAGTTACAGCATTATAAGGATTGAGCATACTTATTTTTTCCGTTCAAGAAGTTTAAAGTTTTAGATCTGTAATGTGCAATCAAATCTACGAAACAGCCTTTGTGTTACCGTCCACATCCTTACTTGATATCTGGAATTTCCTTTAGGATCAAAGGATTATTTTCTTTGATGATGCAGTTGCGTAAAAAGGAATGGATGAAAAAAAAACAACAGCAAACAAGCAAACTTGCATGTACTTTAATCCTCATTGAACAAAAGCATGCATTATGCAATTAATTGAAATTAATTATATATTATCCTTCAGAGGCAAGTTAAAGCAGACGCTGTGTCTTTCACAGGCAAACCACTGTCTCAACAAGAAACATTATTTGGGTTTGACCTCTTGGGTCATTTAACTAGCCAAAAAGTTACCTAGCTAAGTCAAAGGCAGCTAGCATCACTCTGACTGGAATAGTAATGTCTGCTTGCTACACCAAGGGTAGTGCAGAATGTTCCACTCCAGAAAAGCTGAATATGATTGCGAAGCTAATCCAGAAGATCTCTTAAGTGATTCATTAAATCCATTCATGCCATAAACTATAGCTCTTTAATGGCCACATATATCTTCCTAGTAAAGTCTGTCCACTTGTCTTCATCATGGCATAAAGAACCGCCCTCAAATCACTATATACGGTAAACAACTTCTCTTTAAAAAGCCCAGGAGCCAATACGAGATGCTCCTGTTAGACAACATGGAGCCTGTTGAAAGCATTAAAGAAGATGAACCTCACTTACAAAAAAAAACAAAAAATGTTTATTGTCTAATAAATAGGCAAACAAACAAACTTACAAATCAAAAAATATTTTATGAGGCCTATGTGTGTATTCTCATTGCCTTTACATTACATTTAGAAACTTTCCGAAACGGCAACAAAATTCATCATATTTGCTGTCTGTTGCTTTTCTGCTGCCGGGTTTGGAAATGTAACGTAGTGTAACATATTGCAGCGTGAGCGACGTGAATGCAGGTAAGACGTGCTATTATTCGACTTGTAGCAGTTTGGGAAATACCAGACCTGTCTTCAATTCTTCACTGAAATGTTCCCGTTGCTAAAAGCCTTAGAACGGAGATCAACAAAAATTGCACTTAGCAAGCAAAATCAACTGATGAACCACTCCTTACTCACACAGTTTCCAGATTTTCCATTGTTACTAAAACAGGCCCTTCTCTCCGCAAAGCTCCCAATCTTTGTTATTTTTTAAATTAAATAAATAAATAAATATATATACAACTTACTTTTACATTCCATCCATATCTCAGGTGTGAGCAGAGAAATTAGTTATGTTGATACATCAGTTTATGTGCTTATATGCTTTTCTAACCAATACTTGTTCATGGCCAGGAGTATGTGGAAATATACACACATTGTCATGAACAAGCAAATGTTGAAATGAGAAATGTGCATGGTTTATTCACGAGTTGACTCCTATTTCCGTGGACGAGATCGAGCCGCAAAGCTGAAACGGATTGACGTTATAATGTTTTAAATACAGATTTGAAATCTAATCCCTGTATCCTCTCCATCGATGCTTTTACCCTCACGTATCAGTTTCCAGTGCCTCTTCTTCATTCTGTCATCTCTTCATTTTTTTTTATTCACGGCATCTCTCCTTTTAAAGTGTGTTGTTATGTAGCTTTTCAGACCTGCTCTGAAATTTCTTCCTTCATAATACTTGCTTTCCAAGAGCCGAAGCTGTCATAAAGCCCTCAGTAACACGGCTAATTTCTCTGCCTCGTCATTTTTCCGTCGTCTCAACAGGACAAGCTTTTAACTTTGTGCTGTAGCCCATGGCACAAATCATAACCTGGCTCTTTTGATGTGTGCCCTGTGGTAATAGCATGTAAATGTAGATAATTATACTCACTTGTTGGAATACATCCCTACAGATTGCCACCCTTTCACTTTTGATCACAGAGCTCGGCTTTATTAATGGGCCTCTAATACAGATCATTGAGTTTCTAAATCTAGCAAACAAAATGAATTTAAGTGACCATCAGTTTACTGTTTCTTTTAATCTGCCTCAGATTTACTGGAGGAACGTGTTTTGAACTGGCGGCGTTGCTCAGGTTCCATTGAGATAGTCTGTGAAATGCGTCTGTAGGATGTTTTGGATCTTTTGGTACTTGTAGATTCTCTTTATCCCGCAGTAGGGCTGCACGATTTGCTTAAAAAAAAAATCACATTGCGATTATTTTTACATATTGTGATTTAAACAGCGATATTTAACTATTAAATGACCCATGTTGTATTCAGACAAATTTATCTAGGCCAGGGGTATGCGAGTTCGGTCCTAGAGAGCTCCAACTTTAATCAAACACACCTGAATAAACATTATCAAGGTCTTCAGAATTACTTCAGAATTACAGGCAGTTGAGTTTTTTTTTTTTTTCTGGGTTGGAGCTGAATTCTGCAGGACTGTTTCTCTCTAGGACCGAACTTGTCTACCTCTGATCTACGCTAACAGCAAATAATTGGGCAAAAGATCTCATTAAGAGTAGGTTTGGCAGTATTTATTTAACAACTCAAGTTGTTAAATACTCAACAAAAGTATTTAAAAACTAAACAAATATTATACACAAATTCCTGAATATGCATATATTACCTGCAGCTTTAATAAAGCCTTTTGCGATAAAATAATTGCAAAGGTCCATATTACTATTTCTGTTTATTTTATTCATTTTATTTTAATGCTGTTGTACTATCCTGCAACACAAAACACAAATGAGAGAACTGACCAAGCTACCAAATTAGTAGTCAAGTGAGCTCTGTTTCTCTGACATTATATCAGTGTTTAATGACTAAACTTAAACTTTCAGTAATTTTAAGTATTGAATATGATACTGTGGCAAAAATTAACCTCATGTCAAATGATGTATAATTTGATTTGGTTGCATTGCAGTATATTACTTCAGCTATATTCCCTGCATATGCAAGCATTTATTTTTTAATGCTTTGAGGCAGGAAGAATAAATATAAACAAGCAAACAAACAAATAACCTCACATACAATAAATGGTTAAATGTGTGTTTAGTTAGTTGCATCTTCACTAGGCTGCAGGATAGCGAAATCTCTGAATTTCATCTTGTTTGACCTTATTTTAATATCAGGAAATGTCATTTTGTTAACTATACATGTTCCTTTATACTACAATGCACTCTTCATAACAGGGAAAGCATCATGCATCAGTGCTGGACTGTGTAGATCTCCATGCTCGGACCTGCACTGACCGGCAAACTTTTCACTTTGGATATTTCCTTGGAACACATGAATTGAGCATAAATATGTTGAGTAACTTGAGATACTGTTGCTGCTGCTTAAGGTGCTGTACTGCTGAGTATTCGGCTTTCACTTGGATAAAAGCATCAGCCGAATGAATGAATGTAAATTTAGTTAATTCGCAGCTCAGGGTTATGCCCCTTAGTTACATTTTCTTAAAATAAAAATTATCCTACTGGTTTACATGAAGTGTGGCACTTTTTCATTTTGTATGATGTTGAAAGTGCGACAAAGGTAAGCATGCTGTTCTGGGGCTGGGGAAAAGAAAACTTAAGTTTTTAATCACATTGAGTGTGTTTGTGGCCAGGGGGCCACGATTAGGGGCCTGATTCCACATTTCAAACAGTTTCCCAAACCTAGTAGCATTTATTTAACGACCCATTGGCTTTTAACTACACCTACATCGTGCTCAAGGAACACTTGTCATTGTGTTCTTGGAAAAGCCAAGCCACAGTCTGAGGATCAGGGAAATTTGATGTTTTATGTAAACCGTGTCTAGAAGCTCTGTTTTCTCTGATGCTGCTATCCTATCTCTGTTTATTTGAGCTGTGGTTTGCACAGCGTCAAGGTCAAACACCTCTCCGCGAACAGATCTTCTGTTGTGGGAAGCAGAGCTGCACCTCCCGCTCTCTTACCGGCTTCTTCTCGTCTTTGTAGTTGCACCGAAGTCTTGGCTTCTCCCCCAGAAACTGCTGAAGTCCTGGTGCAGCTCAGTATTGATCTGTGTTGCTGCTTAACACATTTACTTACCTCAAGCCTCCCTGAAAAAGGCGGTGAAATAACAAATGGAGAGGTAAAGGCTCCTGAGGAAAATGGCTGCAGGGCATATTATTGCTGTACGCTGTGATTGGTTTATGTGCTTCATGTCCTTGGCTTAGCCCTGTTTCCTGAGGTTTTATTCATCTTTTCCTATAACAAGCACAAATGCAGTGCATAGTTATATTAAAGTCTACAACCTCAGACTGCAGAGGTCAAATTCCCAATAAATTATTTTTCAGTTCTGTATTTTTATGATCATGGACATTTATTTCAAAGCGAAAGCGTGAATCCTAGGCAAGAAAAGGATTTCTGGGGTATGCAGAGTTGCATGCCGACATTCAGAGCTCTTACTTTGCATCTAAATGTTGATCCGAACAAAGAGAAACATGCCAGCGTTTCATCACGTTAAACCTGTGGAACCTTGTGATGTTTTAGCAATGTGGTGTGTGTGTCTGTATGACTACAGTATTCATGTTTCCTTGGGCACTTGTATGCTTTGCCTTGCTTTTGTTTGTCGGCATGCATGCACGAGTGCAAAGCTTTTTTCTTCTGGCAAGAGCTACTGTGTGTTTTTGTTTGTGCTCGCATGTGAGTGGGTGTGGGTCCTGTGCGTGTGTGTTTTTATTTATTTATTTATTTTTTTCCCCCTCTGAATTCTTACAAAAGCATCAAAGCAGGCACAGGGGCCATATCAAAGTCTTAACCCCGCTCCATTAATAATGCGCTGTAAATAAATCAGGGTCTCTGCACTGTCTAAAGACTGCTTCTTCTTTCTCCTGGGAAATCCCAGTGCAATCAGCAGAAAAGGCATGCTAATAAAATATTTCTTCTATGCTGTTTTTCTGTGCCCTTTTTGTCCTGATTTTTTCACTTGCAGATAGTGAAAGATGACATTTTAACAGGCTTTATGATGAGTATGATTCAGCACCCAGCAAATGGTGTATAGTGCGGGACATTAGGAAACGTACAATCCAGGAAGTAGTAAGATTTAATTCGGATCATCTCCTTTGATGAATGGCTGAGGTGCTGAGGCTCTGGACTTGATGATTGATGCCCCATAGTAATAGGAATATCCTCACCCCATTTCTTCCATCACAGTGTTGTATGCAATGTCAATCTCTGTGAATTAAAACAATTAGTGTCCTCTGTTCAAGTACAAGATCTCTGCTCCATTAACATTGCACATGTTCATAGGGCTGGGTGGTGTATCGACTTTTTAAGGTTTATCGATAGGATGAAACAATACGGTTTAAATTGATGTAGCTTGATGCTGCATTACTTAACAGATTTCATATGTGAATCCGTGTCACGGATTCATCTCTCTTCTCTCATAATCTCAGGGCAGCCCCGCCCCGGCTCTCTCTTAAATCATAAAATCACTGTTGTATCATTGCAGCCCTCATATGTATATTCATGATAATCCACCGACTTGTATTATACTTTTTATATGTATTACTTCGTATTATACTGATTTTATGCAATCTTTCAGCAATTACACACTGTTCGCCATTCAAAAGCAATTAGCTGTATAATGTTTTGAATACATTGATATTAAGCAGTGAGGGCTTGCAAGACTCCTCATTTGCTGTGAATCATGGCTAGACTGGCGATCTGATTCAATTCGATTTGCATTTAGATTTTTGTTTTTTGTGGAATTGATGACACTAATGGTTACTGCCTGATTTTTTTTTCATGCAGCTATTTCTTACAGGTACTGAAGTAGTAAAAAGTATTAAAACTATCTAAACATTGATTTGTTGTGTAACTGGTGGTGTTGGTTGATTGTCAAGTCTCATCCAAATTGATCACCTTTTTTTTTCCTCCCAAACTTTTGCTCCACACTCCAGTCCACTAGGTGCCAGTATTGAACCAACCGCTTATACACTCAAAAGAAGAAGCAGCTATACTCTAAGATGCAAGCAGTTCTTATTTTCTGCAAAAGCTGTGGTGTATTTTCAAAGGAATTTCCAAAGTTTAGACCAAAAAGGCTTAGGTAATTTGAGATGTATGAATAAATGTTTAATCAAAAACTGTTATTTAAATTGACCAGCAAAATAATGATTAAATTTCATAATTAATTAAATCGCATTGCTCTATTCACCAGTAATTTAAAAAGGTTGTGGTGTTTTAGGACCTTTTCTGCAATAAAAACTATTTACACAGACTACAAATGCGCAATGAATATTCATAAATACATTGTTCCAATGATGAAAGTACATAATAATGCATCTGTGTTTCCTATTACGCTATTTCAGGAGCCTTGATTCTTAAAAACACATTTTTATGAAAAGCATTTATGAAAGGCACTCACGTGGACGAGCTCAGCTGCAATCGTTGATGAAGAAGGATCCGGTCTACAGCAGCACCTGTGTGGTTTTTCCACAATGTTCATTTGCAGCTTTAGTAGAAAAAGGAAATGAGCCTGTTATCTAGGAATCCTAAAGTCACAACCATTTAAGCCCAAGACTTAAGGAGGTAAAATATGCCATGGTGTCTGGGTGGGAGGGATGAGATACACTTTCTTCCCTGTCAATCACAGTGACACTAGCCAGTCATGGGCATCTGTGAACTAATGTATGCAGAGAAGTGGTGAAATTGTTTTCCTCTGAGTGTAGCACGCTACATTGTGAAGCTGCATGAGCAGCAGTTCAGAAAGAAAGCTCAGTGCCTTGTCTCAGGAGGAAGCTAAAAACTTCACACTCCCTGGATTTGGAGCTGTTGCACGGTAAGGGAATGCTGATTGATGGGTAGGAATTGACAGGTGACCGAATAGTATAGAAAATTGATTTTGAATTAAACTATCTGAATGGGAGTGGATAGTGACGTACAGCTCACGGCTTAGATGGTGCTCTTTCACAACACACAAAGCTCTGGTCACAACACTGTTCACTATGCCACAGTGCAAAAATGTATTTAACTTTAAAGGGCAACAAAAATAATGGTGGGAGAAATGCTTTCATAGAAGCTGGGCATGGGATTTAAAAACATGACAAAATCTCTACACT
Organism: Clarias laeviceps; assembly: GCA_030014305.1. Taxonomy (NCBI): domain Eukaryota; kingdom Metazoa; phylum Chordata; class Actinopteri; order Siluriformes; family Clariidae; genus Clarias; species Clarias laeviceps. Next base: position 17,648,661 of record JAQMYJ010000040.1, on the reverse strand, counting down.
TCATGCGAAGTGCTGTCAAAATGTGAACAGGCCAGAAAAGCATTTGAAAAAACTAAACAAATCAGACTTTTGCTAGTTTAATCTTATACATTTAACTATCCAATTTGCTTCATCCTGTCTAACAAAGTAAACTTAGCTGCTTTTCTTTCTGTCTACATAAGATTTTTTTATTTCCTTCTCACAGCCATGACTAGTTTACATAAACCGAACTAATTAAACCCAGTAAGCTCCGAGACGAATAGCTTGGTGTTAACTTGCCTGATTGCATCAGAGCAAAAAATTAAATTACAGATTTGTGCTTTTCAGTAATGTCATTTGGATAAATTTTAATTTTAAAATTTAAAAGTGTTTTTCCCAGCTACTGTACATGCATCAGGTGGGGCCTCGAGTCTTTGCCATGTTTGTTGCAGTGCTGGACCTTTCTCCAGTTGTTCAATAAAACCTTGAGATGCTGCAATCCAGACCCTGAAACAGCATCCCTTCTGCTTCAGTAAAATGACATATGCCAGGAAGATTACACGTCTACAGTCATTACAAAGCTCTAGTATCTGTCATTTTTATGCACTTCCTCATGTCAGGAAACTACCGACATGTTTTTTTTTTTCAATGCTCATTCAGACCACTTAGTATGGAATGAAATGGGCACTCTCATGTTATGTTAAGATGAAGCTTATCTTCACAGCTGGTGGTAATCTTTGTCAGTTTTCTCCCGGGTGTCCAGCAGGCCTCACAATGTGCTCGCAGTCAAATAACACACAGCATGGTGAGACTAGACTGCATCAGAGGTCTTCATTTAAACAATATGCGGGAGGCGATGATTATGATGATAGCAGTCATTGCAAAGAAAGTTGAGGCCCATCCACTATTGAACATCACCGCAAGGGGTCTCTTATAAAATCAAGCCAGCTTGTAACAATGCAGAGTTCAAAAGGAGGACAGCGTTGACTTTTTCAGGCCAGTTCTGGGCTGCATTGGTTTAGTCCTGGTGCAAATCAGGATTTCAGATATACGTCTTAAAAACATAGGTCACGCCAATTCTGTAACCCCTTCATCCTGAGAGAGCTTACCCTCTGCTGACCATCGCATGAATGTACTTGCTGTCCTAGTTGTGTCTGGGTGAATGATGGTAAAGCTAGTGACTGAGTGTGTGTACACCAATGAGCCTCTTCAACTCGCCCGGATGTCCTTATATCTCAGTCTCAATTGGGACTTTGCCATTTTTGGGCTTTACGTTATGTATATTTTTTCTTATCAGGTCGGTCCTTCCAGAGAAACACATTTATGGCTCCATTAAAGCATGTGCCATGAGCTACTGCTCAGAGACCTATGTTCAGGGAGCAGATCCTTCCATCCTCCTGTATGATAACAGTATCCTGTTTTCTTGCTCAATCTCCTGTCTATTTAGAATACCCAAGCAGAGATAACAACAGGGCCCACATAGGCATTACATGAATGCTTCCCCATGTGCTGATGGTCGCACGCTGTTATAACATTATGCCGTCACCCTGCTAAGATTTCCTCATGCAGGTTCACATTGGAGTGATTACTGACTCAATTTCTGTTCCTATTTCAAAGGAGCCAACATTTGTCTAAGCAGTAAGGTATTTTTATTCAAATCATAGGCTTGCGTTATGTTGTAATCTTCCACAAGTACAACGCACATCAGTGGCTGAGGAAAATAAATATAACACCAAGTTTCAGGCCATTTATTTGCTTGTTATTACACCATTTTTTGCCTCATTTTCTCCTGAGTTTGGTCTTCTTAATTCACAGGCACTTTGGAGACAGATTTGTTTATGACATAACCTTTGAGATGCAAACAGTTTTCGGGATATGCTCTGCAATTTCTGCTCACAACTGGTTTCCTTGGCAACACATCATCATATTGGTAGTCCAGTTTGACGGACTGTTTTCAGTGGCAATATCCTTAACGGCAGTGCTAATACGTGTCCATCAATGTGACAGCATGTTATTTTAGTCACTCCCCTCCTCACCGCATCCTCAAATGACTACATAGTTTACTCATGCATTCCTTGCATTAAATTGTATGTAACACACACACACACACACACACACACACACACACATATATATATATACACACACACACACACATATATATATATATATACACACACACACACACACACACACACACACACACACACACACACACACACACACAGTCTCTTAATATATATCCAAGCCATTTCACGCCTCAAAGTTATTGAACCTAAGCAGTTCAATATTTCACATTTAAAGGGAACATGGACTTTCATCCATTCACTTTTGAATACATATTCAGTATACAATATACACTCACTCTGTGTTTTACTACAAACTCTACACTAATAGTGGATCTCCCTTAGATGTCAAAATACTTTTTTGAGCCATGTGTTGTTGGAAATATTAATTTAAGCTGTAGTCCATGTTGATGATCAGGTAATACATGCAGATTTTTCAGGTGCTTCAAATCTCCCATACTCTTATCATACCCTAAAGGTGTTCACTTGGATGTAGCCAATGAAGAACACTGCACTCATTGTTATGTTCATGAAACCAGTTTGAGAGGGTTTTGCTTAGTGACATGGTGCATTATCATGCTGAAGGTAGCTATTAGAAGATGGTCAGCAGCAATATTCAAATAAGATGTGGCATTCAAGTAATGATTGATTGGTATTATTGGACCATAATTGCCAGGAAAACATTCTCCACACAATTATTACACCACCTTTACCAGCCTTGACTGTTCACAGTTTGAAGCGAGTCCAATGGTTCTATGCTGTATGTCTATAGCTGTCCAGTTTTGGTACGGCTGTGCAGACTGTAGTTTCCTGTTCTTGGCTGACAGAAACAAAACCCAAACCGGTCTTCTATTGTTGGAGTCCACCTGCCCCAAGGTTTAATATCTTGTATGTTATTTATGAAGTTGACTGATGTTCTTTTTTCCTCACCACAGTTGTACAGAATGTTTTTCATGATTAGTGTAGCCTTTCTGTCAGTTTGAACTCGTCTCATCTTTGTCCATCTGTGAAGCCACAATGAAAGTTTTTTCGTTATTTCACCATTCTGAGCAAATTATAGAGACACCAATTACACATGTGTTTGTGAAGGCAGTTAGTGTTCCAGGACATCTAAAGTGACAAACAGTTATTGTTTGTGCCACTCTACTCATTTTAGCATTGCATCGAAAGGAAAATGTCCCCTCGCCATCCAAAAGCATGGCAGGTTTCATTCAGTTCCCCTAACATTTGATATGAGATTGAATCCCTTTTTCATTGCAGCAGGACCACACTAGATTTGATTGGACACAGGCTGAGATCACTTGCACAGATGGTCTTGAACTAGTTATTTTGGTCTGCACATGAGTCCGATTGCGGTGTTCTTATGAACCACAACAAAAAAGAAAAACGCCCCAGGGTTGGATTGAAATAGACCGAACACTGCATATTTGAAAGCACTATTAGTGACAAAATGTACCAGACTCTACAGTAACAAGTAAAAGTCATAAAATTTTATATTGTCATAATTTAAATCACAGGAGTGCTTTCTGTATGATTCCATGGTGTCTTTAAACATCAGGGTGTTCTTTGTTCCACACTAGAGCTGTGGGATGGCTACAAATGCTGTAAAGCTTAAAGGATGTATGATGCTATGGTTATTCAGGAACATCTGCAAATCTCATGATCCATCACCTGTTCATGTGAGAAGATTTCAGGTTTCTGAAATGGCTGCACAATACACATACAGTGACCAGAATGTTCAAACATCTGTGTGTGCTCCTTGTGCCATCTTCTCTACCCTCTAATTGTTTGCCTGTTTGAACCGTAGACAAGATCAAGGTTTTAGAATGAAAGCTGAGCGGCTGAAGTAGAGATCTAGTGCTTCTCACTGTGGAATGTTTCACCTTCTTTTAAGGACGCAAATCAGTTTTTTATTTTTCGTGTCTTGTTTTTAAAGATGTAAATAGAAGAAACGTTCTGCTACATAATGTCACATTCTCACAATATGTTAGTCAGCTCACCATGTTGCAAGGCATGAAATTATCTTACCGTTTGAGAAACTCCAGTTAGTTTGTCCAGAATACACGTTCTAGGCCTTGAATGAGAGACAGCAAGTGATAAGGTAGTTCTCTGCTTCTTGCTCCAGAGAGGACCACTGAAGTGCCGGTGATAATGTGGCATTGACTGACTGGCTGACAGTGACCTCAGCATGGCTGGGGATAACATCTCTTAATTAGCTCTGCCTAAGTGCACAATGGAGGAGGCTTGAGGATGAACCGCCATTCATCCCGGCTTAATTGGGTGAGCGGTTGACGATTAACAATGAGGCGTTTAGCCTCCGGGCCGGTTGTTTGAGAGCTAATAGCCTTTAGCTGCCAGGCTTAAGTGGAGTAGGGAATCTGTGCATTCTTATTTAAACTTAAGGCACAGAGAGGATTTTGTCCTCTTTATGTCTGACGTGATATTTTCATTAAAGGAGACGTGTGATGAGAATCAGCAATGAATTACTAGCAGTTTTACAAACTGAGTGACTAATTGAGAGGCAAAGTTAAGCACAAATAAACTTGGCAAAATATTCACCTGCTACAGAAAGTGTGTTGGCATCTTATTTATGTTGAAAAAAAACAATTAATTTTTTTTATTATTTTGGCTTGATGTACATGTAATTTAAAGATTAAATTCCACACTATGTACTTTAACTGTAACAGGTTTGTTCACATTGGGAAACTAAATGAAATATATTGTAACCTAAACAAGTCCCCTACTGTTATTTTATTACGCCAGTACTCCAGTAAAGTAACTTTTAAATAACCACTGATATTGGTAGTCGTGGACTGTTGTAGCAATATGTTTCCATCTGGCTTACACGGACAAAATTAATTCAATTCGATTTAAAATCATTCTGATTAAGGATTCCACCCTCACTGTCAGCATGGCCAATGATCCGATAAGATGCGTGTTTACATGCTTTTAAACAGAATTTTACTTACTTTAACATGCGCAAAGTGATTCTGCCTGCTATGAAGTGTTTACCTTGACAGAAATATAACAGGACAAGGAAAAGTATTTTTCCCCAAGTCTGAGTTGAGGTTAGGCATCTTTTCTTATAAATCCTGCCCTCTGTGTTATGATTGGTTACAAGACTTCAGCCTCTTCTATGATTGGTTAAATCCTTTACTGCATATAAAATGATGAGCCAATCAGGTCAGATCACAAAGTGTTTCCCCATGTGGGGGCAAATATGCATATAAAGAATAAATTTCTTCCAGCAAGAGAGAGAGTGTTTAAATGGTGAATAGTGAGCGGATTATTAAAGGTTTCCACCCCACTCCACTCATTTTGATTGCGATTTCATTCCGATCAGGCCAGATCAGGTCAGCCTGCTCCGGTTGAGGTGATTTTGTGATGCATTTTAATCTGATTGGGCTATTATTCTGATTGTTAGTGGGACATTAGGGTGCATGTAAACACACTTACTCTTATATTGCTGATTATAATGCATTACCGAGCTGTAAAATTTTCATAGTCAAGATATTAATAGATATTTTAGCTTCCCATCTGATATCACCACCCAATTATGTTGCAGCATATTTTCTTCAAGTACATTCGTAACATTTATGTATTTTGGACTCCTTGGGAATAGGTTTAACTAGGCAACCTTCTCATTCAGCAAAGCAAGGTTTAAAAATGTATAAAAATGTGTATTAGTATGCATATCCATGCTCCCTTTTTTTAAAATACATTTTTAAGAAGTAATGCACTCTTTGTTTAATGAAATGATGTAATGATAAAATGTATTATAGTATTTAATTTAAAAGAAAGTGTATTACCAGTTATTCAAAATGTGCTTTAGTGCAAAAAGAAAATGTTCCTCAGACGTAGAAGGACGTACTATAGCATGTAGAAGATCACATGCTCAGTCATTTGAATGAGTTTGAGTCTCATCTGTGTCCATGGGATGAATTTTTCCTTTAGGTCAACCTGTTCTTTCAAACACAAATTTCTGATGCACTGTTTGACAGTAGATCATATTTGTTTAAAAGATGCATAAAATAGAGTGAAATATTTTAATACCAACCTCTCTCTTATTCCTTGTTAGAGCATTTGTAAAAGCCTGCTGTTATGAAACTTTGATATATCCAATCAACTTGTCCTCTTCAACTTTGGCCATTTTAATTTGCATTTTAATTATTATTGTTTGACATTAACGTCTCTCTTTGGCAGCCGAGAAGATGGAGTTTAGCCCGAGGTCACACTGACACTATGAAACCTCGTCACCTGTAATTAAGAGAAGCTTGTGCGATAGTTAAGACAGGTGTCCTGTAGCAGTGTTTTTTTTTCTCTTTGTTGTTCCTGGGATAAAGTCCTCTTTTGTGCTCTTTTGTGCCTTCTCTTTTTATTTTGATGCATATTTTTCACCAGCGAACCATCCTGTTAAAATCAATAAAGGTATCTGGATTTTCATCCAGACTTTGCTCATTTAAAAACAATAATTCAAGCCTATTGCTACTGAATCCAAATTTTAGTTTCCTTTAACAAATCTTTGGTTTAGTCTCACACTACAGCAAACACACTCATAGATTTATTTAATACAAGATTTACTGTCATGTAAATCTAAATATACTATTAGGTGCATAGATGACCAGACTTTTAACTTATCCTGCTAATTGAACAGGTCCTCTCTTTTGCTGTTGGGGATGTTGTGCCTGGAGGACAAATGGAGTTCGCACTTACTATGTTTTTTTTTGTTTTTTTGCAATGAATTTTGGTTGTAAAAGCTGCTATTCACGCTCAGTGCTGGGATTCTGACCTGCCCTGCAGCCCCCCTCGGGTTTCAATCATTATATGCTGTCAGGCTAATCGGTGGAGGCAGTTGGATATGGGAGCAGGACATCAGTTACCCAAGGCCTTCCATGTTGCTTTCTCTGGGTGGCATCAGGATGAGATGCTTAATGCCTTTGAAGAGTGACTGCATCGTAATGTATATGATAAACTTTTCATGGTTATCATCTGGCCTTTTTTTTTTCTGTAGCTAGATGTTATTTAGTTGGACGTTTAGGATGTATAATATAAAAGTTATTAAAGTGCTTTGATTTATCAGAAAAAAATGCAAGTGCAACAAAAAAAAAACACAGTAAAAAAAGAATAAGAATAAATCAGTTAAAAGTAAAATACGGATAAATGAAATGGTGAATTATGCACGTAGCATACAAGTCAAGTAAAAAAAAAGAATGATCTTGTAATTTATTATTAATGAGAATATGCAGACTGTTTTCATCTGTGGTATTTACAGCATTCATTTTTACTAGATTTTAGTTTACTAGGTTTCAAGGTGTAACGACAGACCTTACTTTGGTACATTTATTTAAATCACAAAGCAAAATCAATAACGCTCTGTCACACACAAGCAATAAACCATTTCATGTGAGTCTTTTAAGTACTTTTTTTATTTGACTTTTTTTTATTGGTTCGAGTGAAATAATTTGTCTGGAAATACATGACGGCGTATAACGGCTTTAAAAATCCAGTTCTTATTGTTATTGAATTTGGGTCTCTTGCGTTAAAATAAAACTGTTCTTCCATAAGCCTGAGTCAAGCTGTGCACATGGATAACTGAGAGCCTGAAAGTTTTTTTTATTCAAATTTCTGCACATTTATCCAGCCCATTGAGTTAACAGGGCAGGTAATTAAGCTTTAGTCTGAAGCGGAACAGCCCAGAGCTGAGCTTTGGTGCTCTATGATATCCAAAACCAAACATTGTGCCACATCGGTGCCACATTAAAGGCATATCCCTCTCGTTATCTTTATTTTTCTGTTCTTTTTTCTGGTACAGAAGGCCTGTATGGCCCTTAATGAGACTCCCCGATTTTCTCTTAAAAGTCTCTTAAGGCCTAGTGAAAAATCACCTTGGTGAGCCTCTATAATTGAAAATGTAATGGGTGCTAAGTGGTGGCAGGATGCTTTGGCATAGCTGCCTCCAGGGATTTCAGAGTTCCAGACTGAAATACAAGACTGATAATGCTCAACATGTTGATAAAATTAGAAGTGTCCCTAAGTCTTTCCTGTATAGCTTCATGGTTGGTATTGGTCTTTTTTGTCGCTTAATAAAATATATAATTAAAAAAGGTCACCAAGTAAGTGCAAAATTAATGTCTTGACTGAATTTCTTTCTTTTTGTTTTGCAGTTTGATTCAAATTTCCTCATGTCGAGGATGTAAATGTCATCAAGATTTCTCTGTGTTGTTTTCTGACTGCTGGATTTCTGTCTCTACTCATCCAATTTGCTCTGTCCTGGGGGTTTCAGATCACAAATTAATTGAAGCTTCTCTCAATGTGGCTTATTAAAACCACTCGTGAAACTATTTCTTGTCATAGTCTTGGGTCTATTAACAATTTATCAGTCTGCAACGCAAAAGCCACTTTGTTCTCTTGTACTGGCAGGAATTCCACCTTTAATACTTTCACCTCTTTCATCCTGGATATGTTCCCACTTGGGTTAACTAGAGTTGTTCCTTCCATATGTACATGTCCTGCAGGGTTTTGCAGTTTCCCGTTCATGCCTCTATAGACATATTACACACTATAGATATTGTCTCAACAGCACTCGATTATCCCACCTTTCTAATAGGTTAAACTTGTTTCTCTGACCTTAATGCTTCTGAGAAGCTAATCATTCACATGGTATGTCTCCTACATAGTAAATATTTTTAATGCTATTCAGGACACTATAGATGGTAAGCACTGGGTAATTACCGGTCCATTTCCATCTTCATTTCTTTTGAAAGGTACTAGAAAAGGATAATGGACTCTAAATTATAAGCACAAAGACACAAACAACCTGTTCCAGTTTTTGATTCCCAGCACAAAATGAAATTGCGCTTTTGTGTGTAGTCAAGGAAATCCTCAGTAATGCTTATGCTCATGAATGTTGCGTTTTTTTTCTAAACCCAAGCGCTGCCACGAAGGCATCCACAGCACAGTGTTTTTCCCTTGGCATACTCGTGCTGATTGACATCCACCTGAAATGCATGAGTATCACCAGTTTCAAAACTTTAATTCATCAGGAAAACCATCATGATTTTATTTGTACATTTCCTCATTGAAATGAAATGGGTTTTGGTGTGAGATGTGTGTGTCACTGTGTTGACAGGAATTTATGTTTGTGTTGACTAGTTGACTTTCCGGAGAAAAAAAGGCTTTAGCATGGGATCATGGATTCAGCATTAATTTCTACTTTAATCAGAGACTGGTTCTAGACCAAATATAACTGGTCCAGTGGCCATGGTACTGTGTTACAGCTCCAAGCTCCTGGCTTCAATCCTGAGGTGGATTTACTTTGTTTAATTATATTTTGGCCAAAATGTCTCATTTGGTACCAATAAAATGCATTCATCTTTCTAGCCATATGTTTCAGTGCTAGATAATTTACAAGCCAGCATCTTTTGCTTATGAATTTGACTGGATGTTCTGCAAAAGTATTGTTTTGGATGCTATAGTGATCCTGAATGGTTGAGACAGTCTGAGAGCTAATGCATCCCTTGAGATCAAGAAATGCTGCCAAAATAACTTTGTTATTAACTGACATAGGACATTAAAATTGCACATGTTGGTGGAGTAACTCAGTAACTCAAGGTAGTCCGTATCACAAGCCATGCATTTGCACCATTGTTGAAACCAACTCTTGAATCCTCTTTAAAATCCATTTTGTCATGGTTGATAGTCTCCTGCTGTGTGGTTTGTCTTCAGTGCTGATTTCCCCTTCTTTAAACTTTTTCATCCATCTGTGCACATTGCACTACTAAACGTTGTCATCTACTGTATGTGAACTTTGTGTAGCGCAGTGGGAGACCATCAACTGTTCGGTTCAACGATGGCGCAAAGGCATTGCTTTGTGATGGAGACTATGTTGAGTAGTGTCTTTGTATTGAGGTCGAGTTACTCCACCAACATATGAAATTTGAACGATCTGTCAGTTAATAATAATAATAATAAAAAAATGCTTTAAAAATATACTGACTTTTTGGCCAGGCACTGTATTTGTGTTACTTCGAAACCTGGAAAGCATAAACTTCTTTGCTCAATAAACTATTTCTTCTTCTTCTTCTTATTATTATTATGTTGTCAGTTGCAACGGAATTCTGAAAGTGTTTGTTGTGCAAACAAGTTAAAACAGATGCCATTAAAAAAATACAAATATGGATAAAATTTGTTACATTCAATGATCATAATGATTTCTGAAAGCAAGGTAATTCCTGTTATAACAAGCCTTTTAAAGCATTAATATGAGAATTGGTGTTTCTGTATTTAGCTTACCAAGACATTTATTTATCTTCATGATAATGCATTGATTTTAGCCCAAACAATGCTAAACATTTTGTCATTTACGGCTTAAAAATGTAAATTAGTTTTTTTTTTTTTAGTGCTGCAGCATGTATTTTAGCATGTTTCTTTGTTTAAACCTGTATTCAATGTCGAGATAAAACCAAATCCTTTTTTCGCTTGCCTGTGACAGTAAGGCTAAGGTTGATGTCTTTGTGCTGCTGCCAGAGAAATAAACAGAGTCGTTTGTATTCCGGCATGTTGAACTTTTCATTGGGAAATGAATCAAGAGATTAAACAGACATGACAAGCAAACAACAGGCATTCCAGTAACTCAGTCAGACAATGTGAAGATTAAATGTATTTTTCATTGGGAATGACACAATTTTATTGCATTTTCTTCTAAGACTAAATGGCCTTCGCTTGCCTTTGCTTTGGTTTGATTAATATCAAACGGCCATTTCTTTGATTAGCTCGAACTCAAGTTTGTTTCATATAACGTTAATAGAGGATGAAGGCATAAGATATTGTATAAATGAATAGACTTCAGTTATCATGCACTTCCACAGTGATTACTATTTGAGTCAGCACATCATCAATTATCGCGTAGACAAATAAAATCTTGTCGAGGCAGTATAAAAACTTTACAATTCAACATGGATGCTTTAATTCTTGATTTGAGAATGGTCTAAAGAAGGGGTACTGAATTAAAATTGAAGGAGGTCTGGTCAATAAAATGTTTCGGTCCATGGTCCGAATTTCAGGTTGGTGTTAGGATTCAGATCTCTACAGTATATATGCAGTCATTATAAGGCTATAAAAATTAGCAGTTTAAAATTTCTATAGTGTGTAAGTGAAAGTATAAAATGTTCAAGTCCGGTATATTGTATGTGTGTGGGGGTGCGAGAGAAATTAGATAGAAATCAATGAATCAGTCTGGGAGCACGCTCATCTATATGTTAAATTGTTCCTAAAAACAAATAAAAACAATGGTGTCTAGGTTTTCGTTACTAAACCAAACGACAGGATGCTTTTTAATAGGAAACTCAAGAATAGGCAAGAGTTTAATAATAATACATTTGTTTTAATTATGCGTTTTTTTATTTTATTTTTAACAACACCAAAAAAAGCACAGCCAGATCAATATACAATTGACACTCACAGCAAATGTTTAAACATGAGCAATATTCTGTTAATATGAAAGAGTGATGATGGAAAAATCAAGGGCAGAACAGTCCAGTGAAAGAAAATATATAAAAGAAAGAGAGAAGAAGAAAAAAAGGGGGTCATGACTAGGGTCTTGATTGGTTCCACAAAGGGGGCCATATCCGCCAGAATAAATCAGATTTGTTCTGTAAGTCATACGTAAGCTATTCCAAAGGAAGAAGATTAGCCACTTGCGCCAAACACATCTTCAGAGCTGGTACACAGGACCGATTGTAAGATAAGTTTACATTTCTTTTCCAGATAAATGATGAAATTTAGTTAACAGTTTAAATCAGAAGAAAGATATAATGAAGTTTGATGATTTAGATGGTAGATAGTCAAAGATAGACAAATTGAATTTTCTAGCCAGTATTTTCTGAATCAGATCATGTACAGTACCTCGTACCAAAAAGGCTTAGTTTTCTTACAAGATAATACAGTTTCATCAGCATCATAAATGAAATTCTGAACTGTTTTAGAAAACCAGTATAGCTGTGCCCCTGGGATATAATTGAATATTACAGCCTAAAAGAACCTAAAAGAAACGATATGTAATTTCAATGAATCAGAAACAAGACAGGACAGAAATTGGATCCATGTGGGATACATTTGTTTTTGTTAGAATACAAAGCTCCTGCGTTCACATTTAAAGATACAAAGAGCTTCAGTGAGGTCAGGCACCGATGTTGGGTGAGGAGGCTTTGGGTATAGACAATGTTTTAATTCATCTTAAACGTGTTCAGTGGGCTTGAGGTCAGAGCTCTGTGCAGACCATTTGAGTTATATCACGCTAATCTTGGCACTCCATATCTTAATGGAGCTTGCTTTGTGCATAGTCATGGGACCGTCATGCTGGAGCAGGTTTAGGGCTCTCAGTTCCAGTGAAGGAACCATATAATTCCTTGGCATACCATACACTGTACATTCTGTATAGTTGTATACCTTTTAAGACTTATTGGTGTGATGCGTATCATTTAGTCACTGTTTTGTTGGTAAACTTTTTTTTTTCCTGCAGTTTAACATGACTGTTAAAAATGTATATAAAAAAAAAAAGCTTTAAATTAGTTAAGTCATTTACTGATCTTTTTATATTGCTATAAAAATGCATATACAGTAACCTATGATTATTGTCCATATTATATAAAATATTAGGATTTCAAAAATGTACATGGATTGAGTCGCAAACATGAAGGCTGTATAGATTGCGAAAGAGCGTATATCCCGGTAATTACACGTTATCAACACCTAAAAAGGAAAAGCTCCCTCATTAAAAAGGTCCTGATAATCATCACCCAGCCATTGTTAAAAGGCTTAGCTCATCTGGCTTTGCTTACATGTACAGAGTTGTTGTGTTAAGGGTTGTACTGCAGTCAGCCATTAGAACGTGTCTGAGACATTTTGTAGCCTCCGTCATGTGCTCCACCATCTGCTTTGTTCCTTCAGCAGAAAAGTCTTTATACTCTTGATGTCACCCAAATATGAAAACTATTTTTACTCTTAGCGATTAAAGGAAACATTTTAGCCAAAAACACAGCTAACAACAATGGAGATGGAGAGTTATTTTTCTTCCTTTTTGACACAAGCTAAGTATGTGCTGCTTGAGATAATTGAATTGAAGTTGATTTTGCCAGGTTTTTCAGATAGAGTCAGGTGGTAAGAGTAATACTTTTAATTACAGCCAAAGCTTGAGCTACATTCCTGTTTAAAAGTGTAAGGATTTCTATTTATAATTAAGCTTAAGAGTTGCTTCTATCGAAGTAGCTGCAAGTACAACCTTGTTTCTGAAACCTGTAAACCTAAAGATATTAAATATCTTCTCTACAAGTAGTTTAAATATTTAAAACTACAAATAACAGTGTTTTTGTAGAAAGATTTTTGACAAAGCATTCCAGCTCATATCAAATCATGTCTACACTGAAGTATAAATTGAAAGGTCTCTTGGATTGACTTTATGGTTACTGTATACCTTCTTATTGGTTCTGTATAGCTTTGAATATTATGGTACATTTTGGACAGTAACAGAAGCAGTTAAATGCGTGTGGGTGAGTCCAAACCGTTGACTGTACACATTAGTTTTCCTCTGAGACTGACAGTGAGCTGACCAAAAAGTTTTTTATTTTATTTTATTTTATTTTTTTGTGTACCGTAAGTTATGCCCTTTAGTGGCACAGTAAGCAACAGCATATGCACACATCCATTGTTGTGTTTTTGTCCTGGATGAGGCTATTTTCTCCATCTCAACATATGGCTACTATGGTGGGGGTGTGGCCTCTGAACTTGATTTGCATATGGGCCTGAGGATCATAAACCTGAATTAATTTTGAGAATTATGGATGAGTTGTTTGCAGGATTTATTGTTGGTTGTTGGTTTAAAGCCTTAGGACGGTTGTGTTATGAAATTTCTCACGTTGTTTTAGTTTTCTTAGTTTGCCCACTTTATGCTTTCGGATGGAGGGTTTGTGATGATGCTGGTGTGCGTCAGTGAGTTGATTAAAAATTTATGTTAGGTTTTGGCAGTACAGTGATTATAAAGATAGATGTAACTGCATGTTCTTACTGTTATTGTTATTATGTTTTGGAGATCCACAGGTGAAATTTAAATATTGGGTGTGTCTTTTTTTCAGTCTTTTTCAGTCAATTTGCATAATCAGCACATGTAAATGTGAAAAAAATGTTGGACTCGGGTCGAGCCCGATGGCACCGGGTCACCACTGCTGGTCCCTTGAGCAAGTATACAGTATCAAGTATATCAGTATATCAAGTATATCGATCACTTGATGTGCCAGGCGGCTCCACCACACTCGCCTCCTTTCAGTAAAAGCTGTTAATTAGTTAATTAGTTAAAAATGGGCATGTCAGGGGGTCCTCCAAGACCAGAGATCAGAACCACTGGCTTAGATTTTACTTAGAATTACGTTAATTTTTATTTTAAAAAACCACCGACATTTTTAAATGTAATTTAGCTAGTTAATTGTAGTGTGTTGTACCTACAGTAGTACCTAAAGTTCATTTCCCTTGTACTCCTTTGTGAAGTGTATTCAGGTAGCTGGAACATGATCAGGTACAGTATGCTCACTTGAAGTCAATTTTGTTGGACATAATGAAACCAGGCTAAATAATAAAAAAAAAAAAAAACATTGAGGAAGTTTGATTAAAATATACAGCTGTGTGTAGACAAATTAAGTTTGTGCAACCACTTGACAAAAATAAAAAAGTTCAAAAAGCCATTTTTTTTTTCCTGTGCAGCTTTCAATGGCAACAGAAAGGATACTTCATATTAAAAATAAAAAGGAAAGAAGGCAGATTTATACAACACTGACAGAAACAATGCTTCATTTTCATTTCACCAAACAAAAGTGCATAGTTGGTCTGTCAGCTTTTGATAAGTGTTTTCTTTTGGCAAGGGTATGTGTGTGTGAGTGTGTGTGTGTGTGTGTGTGTGTGTGTGTGTGTGTGTGTGTCTTTTACTCAGAGTTTTCTGAACACATCACAATTAGGCAGAAATTAGGTTTTTGTAAGTGGCAGACAGTAACAATAGAGAGAAAAGAAATAAGTGTGCGGTGATGTGTGATTGAGGGTAGGAAGTGTGAAATAAGACCAAAAATAAACAAAGATCTGAGGGGTTTTCAGAAAGCACATCCTATTCTGCTGCATTCTCCGCATACACACACACACGCACACACGCACGCTTGTGGAATATGAGGTGGCAGCAGGTACTATGGGTTTCTACGGTTTTTTTCCTGAGTGTTGCTCATGATGAGAGATGCTGGGAGATGGAAAGCAGGCCAGGTTTCTGTCAGTGCACTCACACTGCACTGACTTGCTGCTTGTTACTTCACTAAAGTGCTCATGGCTTTTTCTTCTTCTTTTTTTTCCCTTTTCTTTTTGGAGAGTAAAAACAAACTCTCCATGTAGCGAAGAGGAAGGACAGAAAGGACAGAGCAGTTACCTATTTTACTACATGACCCGTCCACCACAAACCCTCCTGCATCTCGTGTGCTTTATGGACAGCATAAATAAGACTAAATCTTCGTAAATGACATTTAAGAGAACTCCATGTTATAAAGTCTTAAATATTATTTGTCATTAATTTTATCCAGACTGGGATTTAGGATGGGAGTTTATTTTTATTGCCACATAACCAGATTGGGGATCATTTAAAGGACAGTGACTTCTTAAGAGAGTCTGCGACACGGATTGTTTGTGAGTCTGTGTGTAAGGCATAAGAACCTGATGATTGAGACAGTGAACACAGAGGGCTTTGTAAGAATGAGATTTTTATTTTTCACGGAGCTCCATTTGTTCCACTGAGTCATAAAGCTCGAGCTGGAATTAGAGGAAGTTGATTGAGAATGTGATTAATGGGCCTGTCATGTAAAGTGTAACTGTTCGTATATATTCTGATAGAAGAAGTGTTTATTCAAAAGCCTTAGAGTCATGGAATGCCAGAAACATGCAGAGTGATTATTATGAGTTCTGCACAGATTCTATATGATAAAGAACAGAAATAAAGCAAGTAGGTAGCACTTTTCCTAATGAAAATAAAGCTGCTGTCACTTTTACACTGTGCAGAAGATTAAAATGGATACTGCCTTTATGAAACTATTGTAAAGAAGTAAGCTATGCCTTTTACAGACACTATCACCAGACACGAATAGGAAATTATTGTGCATTTCTAAAATCTTAGCGAAGCCAGATTGAGATTTCAGGTTCAGGAAAGGTCATGCCCAAAAAGGAATAATAATGATGATGATGGATAAATGAATGAATTAATGAATGAACAAATAATTAACAATGATAAAATTTATGATAAATGCTACTACTAATACATAATGGCCAATGATAAAAGTTGTGATGATAGAATTTTGATAATAATAATAATAATAATAATCATAATTATAATCATAATAATAATAATAATGTGGTACTAGGAAGACCAGACTAAAGCACAGAGGGAGCAGCAGAGCCAGTTAAATCCTGCCAAGCACTTAATTAAATGCAATAATGTATTATTATTATTATTATTACTATTATTATTATTATTATTAATGATTAATAATTATTGGTCTTCTTAGCACCATATTATTGAATGTTTGGCATGGTACATTTAATTATTGTCCTTGTTTACATTTATTTAAAGCTGGTTAAGGATGGTGGAATGGTTCTGCACTGGGTCATGTTTCTGCCTCACATTTTTTCTGCTTCTCTACCTTTATACAAGTGGACTGGCACCTTCAAGTTGAATGAGGTGTGTACATGGTCTACATTCAGGATGTATTTCTTCTTTGTATCCAGTGTTTCTTACTGTATATAAGTTTTCAATGCACAGTGACCCTGACAGGATAAACATTTGCTAAAGATGAATAAGGATATTTTCTTCTTGGTTCTGGAATAATGACTCCTTTTTTTTTGTGGATGGAGTGAGAATAAGTATATTTCTGGAATCATGTTTTTTATATTAAAACATATAATAAAACTATTATTGGATTTTTTTTTCATCTAAATTATGTATCGGTTTCTCAAAATGCCTAAAGCATCTTTTATGTTTAATGAATACTACTACAGAGGAAATTTGACTTTATGGTAAATATTCATACAGTATTTGTGCCCTTAATGCAAACTGTGATCAAAGCCTTGTACTGTATGTACACATCTACAGTATACTCTTATCCTGGATTTATATCACAAATGTAATCTGCATTATATCAGTGTGCGTGGCATGTTTGAGTTTGATAGAAACTAACCTTGGCTTTTGGGGGAAAATAAAAAACAAAAATCCTTACTGCACACATTAAACTCATTTACATATCGCTCCTTCTCTCTACTTCGAGTGTTACAAAATTCAGACAATTATTCTTTGCAAAGCACTTTGCAACACACCCACCAACTTCAGTTTATCGCATAGGCCATGTAAATAAACCCTCTTTATTTAGGATCTTGGACTACTTTGAGATTAATGATGAATTGTTTTATTTTTTATTTTTTTTAATATAGGCTACTGTGTTTACTTTTTAAAAAAAATTTTTTTTATATCCATGCACAATATCCTTGGAACTTTCCTCCAGTTATTGTAATTGCTTCTCATCTAGCATGAGTAAGTGAACCAGCAATAACGATGCCCTCATTAAGAGGAAAACACATTTAGTAAATGTTGATAAATCATCTATGTAAACACTAAGAGATTACAGTTATGTAATAGAATACTAATAAAATACTGTAGAAAAACAACAACATGCAGCCTCTGTTTATTATAAACTGAAATAAAGAAAATGCAGAATATCAGCAAAACAGATAAGTGTGATTAAAGCAGCATATATAAAGTAGAAGAGCTAAAACAGACCATATAGTTTCACTAGAGCTTGAGGATTTGTATTGCACATGGGCTCGTGCAAGTGTTTACATTAATGAGGGTATGATTGTGTTCGTTTTCACAGCCGAATCTTTCAAGAGCAGGCTTTTGCATGCCCTGCCTCAGTACTTATTTTTGCGGAATGGCATCGTGAAGTTACTTTCAATGGCTTAAAGCTTGTCCACCTCTGTGCTGAAATTCTAACACAGCTGTTTTAATTTCGAATATAGATTATTAGATGTCAGTGTCAGAGTTCATACAGCCATGATAAATGAAAACTCCACTCAATGAGTCGTGTGTGTGTGTGTGTGTGTGTGTGTGTGTGTGTGTGTGTGTGTGTCAGGGGGTTTGGTGTTTGTGTTACACCTCTGTCCAACTTCACAATTCCCACAGATGGTAAAAGCATCATGCATTTGCCCTCAGACTGCAGTTTACCAGTCGATTTTCCTGAATACAGGTTTCTAGCAGCGCATCATTTACACACTTACTGGTAACAGCACTGAGCGTGTGAGTAAGAGGGAGCGTGAGTGAGCTTCATCACCTAGCCAGCTTAATTTTATACACAACAATCATCTCAAAGAAATAAGTAAAAAAAAAAAACGACACACAGCAATTCATAGTATTTTTGTATAAAGGCTAAACGATGTTGTAGTCACGACCTCCTAACACAAGACCAAGACTCAGCCAAGACCATGACCAGGGATTGAGATCAAGTCAAGACCAGACCAGTGCGAGTCTCACACAGCATGATGTGTTTATGATCAAATGTGGTGGATGTGAAGAATAGTTAGTCCTTTATTTTTAAAAATAATGCTGTAATGCTGTATTACAACAGTCTACAAATTTGTGGCTCAGCACAATACAGCCCTAACAAGAACATCACCTGCCACATATTGTGTAGGTCCCTCATTTGTCATCAAAACTAATTTAAACCATCAAGTCATGGACTCCACAAGACCGCTGAACATGTGCTGTGGTATCTGGCACAAAGGTGTAATTTGTGCTGTGGGGCTTCCATGGATCAGCATTATTTTTCCAGCACTTCCCACAGATCAAGATGGGGGAATTTAGAGGCTAATTCAAACATTCGTAAATGTTGTGCAAGTGTGCCAGAAGACATTACTCTGCTGAATGAGTCTGCTGCCATCAGGCACTACCGGTCAGCAGCAATGTTCAGGTAGGTGATATGTGTCAAAGTCACATCCACATGAATGGCAGGACCTAGAGTCTTTGCTGGCATGTCTTCATTCCATAGTGCATCCTGTAGTCATCCTTTCCCCAGGTAAGTGTGGCGTGCGTGTGCACACGCACACACACACACACACACACACACACACACACACACATAGTAATCCAACTGGATTCAGTGGAGAGGGGTCAGCATGGGTACCCTGACCAGTCTGTGACTACGCAGCTCCATACACAACAAATTGTGATGCATTGTGGGTGCTGACACCTTCCTATCATAACCAGAACTAACTTTTTTCAGCAAATTGTGCAACAGTAGCTCTCATGTGAGATCAGCGCAGACAGTCTAGGAGATAATCAGTGTTTTTCAGTTTACCCGTCAATGCTTTTAATGTTAGAGCTGATAAACAGCAAGGGCTTCATGACAACCAAGTTTTTCAAATGGTTTAACAAGTACATGATTGATATGGTATACTTCTTACCATCACAGAGAAAAAGTAGTAATCTTTCAGGTTATTATGCTTTAACAAAAAGTCAAAAATAATTGATTTATTAATAATAAATTTCTTATTCTTTTTTTCTTTTCTATCTAAAATGCATAGTGTTAGAGAAAAAAAAGAGCAAGAACAAGCCGAAGAGAGGAGCTCAACACTCAAAACACACAAGCGCTAGAGTTTGACAGGGTAAAAAGTTATATATTATATCTTCAACTGTGTATTCATACTCGGAATAAGCATGCTTATCACCAGGCACGGAGTCTATTTAATCACTAAATTTTTCACAGAACTGAAGGCGAATTACTCAGCCTCCTCTCATTGCTGTCACATCTCTAGCTCTCTCACTCAAGTAAGGGAGCAGTTTCGTGGCATGTAGTTCTTATATGGTGCAGCTGACACTCATACGGTAGTATTGTGTCTCTTAATCCGTTGTGTTTGCTGTTTGATATCACCCAAATGAGGATGGGTTCCCTTTTAAATCTGGTTCCTGTCAAGGTTTCTTCCTATTTCCATCCCAGCGAGTTTTTTCATTGCCACCGTCACCCTCGACCTGCTCAGCAATCTGATAATTTAGATATGTATATATGTCCTCACACATTCCATACTTCCATATATATATATTTTTTTATTCTATAAAGCTGCTTTGTGACAATGACTATTGTCAAAAACGCTATATGAATAAAAATTTCATTGAATTTAATTGTATTCATTTTTGTTTGTATTCATACACTGGAGACCCAACTGAATGTCCAAAAATGGCAAGTCAATTTTGCATATTAGGTCTCCTTTAAACAATGTCAAGTCTGTTAGCATCCGACAATCTGGCAAAGAAAATGATTAAAATGCAGGACAGTCATCCTGTTTAAAGCTAATGTTTATTCAAGTTTTAGCCCGTTGAGTCTGCATTGATAAATATTTTTGAAAATTAGTCCAAAAGGCAATAATGCGATCAGAGCATGTTCAAGGACAGCCAGGCATCCTGCTGCGCTGGAGAGGACCCCGGCATTATTTGCTGCTAAAAGTCGACTGCTGAGTTTGCTAATTAGTGCTGTGGTGTTAATTGATAAATATTCCCTGTGGCATAATTATGGCTGGTTTGAGGTGTGAGAGGGGAGGGGCTGCGATTCGGAGTGGGGAGGAGTGTTTTCACACTAGCTAACGAGAAGATTTACATTGTCGGGAATCATATATTCTAAAAATGTCTCTAAAGCCTTTAGGGGAAAACACAAACGCACACACACCTATACATATACTCCACTTGTCTCCTCCAACACATCTGGCAGACACACCCCTTTATAGCAAAAATTATAACCCTTACAGACATGTCAAGGCTGCGTGAACAGGTGGAATCATGTGTTCGATTTGTTGAACCAAACCAGCGTTAAGTGTTTTTTTTCAGAGAAATTACTGCATTTGCTTGAACACCATTACTCTTTCCAGTAACTCTTCTCCACCTGTATACCCTACTGTAATGCCTCACACCAACTGGGGTCACCTAAGAGAAGAATTTGAGGCGCATTCTTCTCTCTCGTGGCATCTCTGGAAGATTTTTCTTACCACTGGTACGGTACATCCGGCTCGCTCATAATGATTGAAATCTTCATCTTAAATTTTGTAAAGTTATACAATGAATTTGAGCTCAGATAAAACACAAGCATTACACTATTGGCTTAAAGAAGCTGCTGGTGTGAAAGTTTTTTATTTATTTATTTATTTATTTACTGAGCGTATCGCTTTTAGATTTCAGTAATGTAGCTGTAGAGCTAGCATCTTCTCTGGTTGTCTTTCTTTTTGGTAAATTAGGATACTCTAATGATTACAATATCAGATAGTAATGTGAATATTACAATAAAACTATAGAAGGTACTTTCACAAAGGGAAATAATTTTTTTTTTCAAAAGGAACATTTTTGAAAGCTAACATAATAAATATCTTGGTATTAATATTATTAATCCCTTAAAAACCCTTATAAAACCCCTAAATTTTTGTGTCTAGCAGTAAGATTATAATGAGCGTTAATGATGTACATGTTTCTCATCATGGCCCACTGCTTATTAACACCTCATTAATGATATTTGTGTTTTAGGTCAGAGAGGATTTGCCCGCTGCTACCCTTTTCATTTGAAACAGCAAAAAAAAAAAAAAAAAAGTTGTTAGGGTGGTAATTATAAGTTTCCTTATGAGTCTGTATCAGTCTAATAAATGACGCTGCCTTTCCGTGAGCTTGTTCCAGGCGCAAACATTCATCCCTCCCCTGTGTAGAGGCTTTTCACACATGGCTTAAGCGCTCAATTAACCTGATTGATCACCCTCCAATTGACCCGTGGAGAACGAAGGCAATCCATCTCATTGATAAAGCTGCACAAATTAGCTGGGCTTCGGACCCTGGCGTGTTTGTTCAGTCAGCCCCATGTATCCAGCACTATTTATTTTCTCGTCCCAGAGTGCTTTTCTTCTTCTTAGGTGGGAAGACCTGGAGAGCAGGAAAGGAAGGAAATAAATACAGAAAAAGCGATGGAGTGGCTAAGAAAAAAGGGATGCTCAGCACTTTTGATGCCTTGTTGCAGTTTCTTTTCATATACTTCACTGAGGAAAATCGTCAACTTTACCATCTCATTAAAAGCCACAATAAAGCAGCACAAGTGATCTTTTGTCTTTGCCGCCTAAGTGGGCATCATAAAACAGCCCACTGAGTTCACCTGGTCTCTACTGATTCCTGGAAAATACCTACTTGTATTGTTAACCAAGGTTAGAGGGATTGCTGGGCTTGAGTTTTTAATGATCGCCAAGTACACAGAAACATACACAAAGAAAATGATGGTGAAGTGTACTGTAGATCAGGTAGTAACTTTAGACCAGCATACGATAGGCCATTAAGATCGGCTGTTAAGGAAACATTGCTGTTCTGTTGTAGCTCTCTATTGCACTTTTTGCTAGAGCTGTCTGACCACAGCAGGCCGTATAAAAGGCATTTGAAATACTGTAGGTGCTCCGTTACTTTATCAAACAACAACGATGCTAAAGTGTGATGGAAATTAAGTTTAGAATTTAATGCACAAATTAATGTTTTAGTCATTTTAGACATTTAGTTTAGTCTTCCCCCATTGTGACCTCATATAGGAAGATACCTTCTCCTGACTTTTTGCTCAGCTCTGCTGTTTTCTGTGGGACGTGGCTCAGCAGTCACTTATTTACATAGACACTTAAATAGTTACTATATGTTTGTGTTATTATAGTGTATAGTATAGCATTCACTCACTTTTGTTAAGTGGTTAAATAATTAGTAAAATATAGGATCTTTAAATTCACCTAAAAATAAAACTAATGATAATTACAACAAAAGCAATTATTAGTATGCATTATATTTAGTAATTATTATATAGCGCTATTTTATTTTTTATTTAGGGTGGCTCTTTTAAAAAAATAAATAAAATAGACAGTTTGATACAACAGCAAAAAACGACTCCATATTTTTGGAAATTTAAGAGCTCATACAATAAAAAGCCACACATTTCCCTAGTTTGCTCATTGTGATGTGTGATTGATGGTAGTGTGAAAAAGAAAAGGAAATAAGCACTTGCATAAATAAAATTTCAGTTTAAAATCCTAATTTCTATATTTTATGGCGCTGCTGTAACTGTAGTGAAGGACATCCTATAGATCTGAGGGTGAGTGATCTGTTTTGATTCCTTCAACTCGATTACACAGCTATCTTTCTTCATTTTTCTTTAAGGTCATCTCTGTCTTTGCTGGTTTTTGAACATTTTTCTTTTTGCATGTCCTTGTTCAGGCAATCGCTCTAAATCCGTCATCGCTCTGTCTTGGTTAATTGTTAGGTCTATGGTCTTGGTCTGTGGAGCTTGTTAATTCTAGAGTAATGAGACAGAGATGTTGAATTTAAGCCAGATGTGCTCTTTGTTCAAGTTAGCAGATGTGTTTGAAGCAAAATATAGAAGGAATAACCATAAACCACAGAAATGAAACACCGCTTAGAAATGGTTCAACATGGACATCTAATGATCAGTCATCCGGGATGCGATTTGTCATGTTTTGTGTAACGTTTCGACTTTAGTTGCATTAAATCTATTGCTTACGGTAAAAAGTCATGCTTGCCTTCTGGGTAGCAGTAAGTACTGGTTATGCTATGTATTTGGGCACAATCTTGATTGGAGCCAGAAGAAAAGCTGTTGGAAATATGGATGATGTAATTACATCATCATACTGCCCTAGTGTGCATGTGCTGTGCACAGAGCCATTCTTTATCCCATAAACTTGCAGGCAGTAGTAGAAATGTCAGTCCTAAGCACTAAATGTGGACTCATGTTTAACATGGTTAAATGCATGCTGTTTTACAAGACAATTAATTTCACACTCGGCAAACAGGAGGTAAAAAATGTTCTCCGCTAAGCAGCAGAGCAGGTCAGCACTTCAGCTTGCTCTCAGGTCCTGGTACATATACGTATGAGGGATTAAGGGCTGTTGTCACAATATTGAGAATATAAATCTATTTTTAAATAGCTGCATTTGTGGGCTTCTTCTTGTGGCCAAAATCACAAGCATATGTGACTTATATTCAGTATAACTGGCACTCAAACTTGCAATATTGCTTAATCCTGTGCGTCAACCTTATTTAAATGAAATGAAGATGTTTTGGGCTGTTGTTTTACAGGTTTATGGCTGCTTGTACAATTGTGTTAGCTAGTACAGTAAACCCAGTGAAGTAAAAGCCTTTCAGAAAATCCTACATATACAGTACAACATGCAGAGCAGGACATCCTCTTAACACATGCCTCAACTAGATTTGTGCAATTTAATTCTTCTTCTTTGGCCGATTTAATTAACCTTTAAAACATAGAGCACTTAAGCTGGTTTTTTTTACATTACAATGTTGTAATGAACATATACAGGCTTCAGGATTGTGCAGTATAGAGTGACATATCCTTTTTTTTTTTTTTTGCACAGTTTAGGCAATATGATAACTATTTAAACATGAACTGCACAAAAACAAAAAAAATACTTCAGACACATGATTAAGTGTTTTAAAGGTAGTTTCCAGTTGTTTCTATGACCTAATAATTACAACAACAACATAGGTATTTTGTGAGTTTATTTCCATTTTTCAGGTGCCTTTAAATTTTATGCATTTTAAAAGTTAAGATAACTTTGGTTCTACATGACGTTCATAGTTTGACATGTGAAGCCTTCTCCATCCACCCACACCACTAGGACTTCCACGTAAGGAGTGTTTTTGTTGTTGTAGTTTTACCGTTGTGTTTCTGGCACGGATCTGTGGTGCACAAGATTTAAGGGTTAATTGAATAGTTGCGTCAGTTTTTCGATTAAGACTTTTGAAGTTATTTAGGTAAAACTTTTATAAGACGGTGAAAAAATTATATAACATTGATAAATTCAGTTGATGAATTGCGGAAAATAAAATCTGCATGCATCTTCCTTAAATACTCACTTTTTCTGAGAGTATCGTTTCTTCTTCTTTTTCTTCTTCTTCTACTTCTACTTTTTCTCCCTTTTTTTTAAGTTAATGTTAAGATAGTGCAGTTAGTTAGTGTTAATCTGAAGCTTGGCAGTTTCAGTATTCAGCATTTCAGAGATTATTAATTACTTTTAGTAGTGTTAATACTTCAAACCCTGCTAGAAATATAGCTGCCAATTCAGGCAGTGACTATTAGTGGTATTGAATCGAAAAACAAAAAAAACTACCAATACCTGCAGTTCTTCTGTAGTGTTTTAATTTAGTCGCATTTAAAAATGATAAATCTTTAATGAATCATACAGCTGTGTAATAGTCAAAACTGCACTATCTTTCCATTGTTCCTATTATTCTCTATTTAGAAAATGTAATTTTGTGTATCCTTACAGTATGTACTTGTGTGTTGTTTTATGTAGCACCATGGTTCTGGGGAACGTTGTTGCCTTTTGTGTTGTTAGAGCTGTATGGTTGAAATGACAAGTCATTGAACTTGTCTAAATGTTTAATATGTACACTTACTCCTACTGGATTTATGATTAATTGTGCTTATGGCACATTTTACTCAAACATTCTTATTAATACAGAGCTTTCCTATATCAACAAAATTTTTCCAGTCTCTCTCTCTTTTTTTTTTTTTTGTTGCAAAAATACGAATTAACAGACTTTTATATTTAAAAATGGCAAATGGACACATTTGTGATACGTGCTTGAAGATATTGAGCTATATTTATGAAAAGCTTTTTTCTTGCCTTAATATGAAAAAGGCAGGTATTGTTTATTTGTATATTTGCTGGGCTTTGTTAGAGAGGTGTGTGTGTGTGTCGGAGAGAAGGAAAGAGAGAAGTTAATGACAATATCAGAAAGCTGTCATAAAATGTTTCTACCTAGCATTCAGAAATCACACTAGACTTTTCTACTTTTATAAGGATCCTTAATAATTATCTTTTTTTTCTATTACAATTATCAGATCGCACTATGTTGGTATACAGTCCATATTTGGGATTTCTTTGGTACATTTGGCCAATTTAGAGTTCTTAACTGTATAAAAACCAGTCTACATTTATGCTTTGTTTTAAATCCCTTAGATCAGAGTTGAAGGGTTGATGCATTAAAAGCACTTTTCATCATTACCGTTAATCATGCAGCTATTCTTCTGCTCTGAGGCCAGTGTTGCTGAACTTGAAAGCACTGGGTGTGTCCTGACTGTACTGATGGAGAGGCCAGGGGTGTTAAAACACAGCTAATATTTCCTTACTCCCTGTTCTCTGTCTGTACTTCTGTTCTTTACTTTCTCCCTGCCTTTGTCTCGCTGTCTGATTTTTCTCCCAACCTCCTTCTGTTCTTTCTCCTCCCATTAGTTTTGGATCTCCACCGCACAGCACCAATTGTGTGGCTCAGTGCAGATTGATTTCAGATTTATAGACAGTGACACCCATAGCAGGGTGAAAGAGGTGGGGTGAGCTCCACATTGCCTTTCTGCTTTCAGCTCTGTCTATCACTCAGCACTTGGAATTGACCTAGTGCCTTTGTTCTTTTTGCCCTAGACAGTGTGGGACTTCACAGCCTTTCTGTCTTTGCTCACTGCGGGTATACATCTGAGGTGTAGGTCTGTGTGCTCAGTTACACATTTATTTGTTTGTTTGTTTTACATATGTCAGAGTGGAAAAATTACAAACTTGTATTTTAGGATATTGATACGTGTGTTTTTGTTGGATCATAACTGATTTACACTTTTTCAATTATTTCGGTGAACTTGTATTAAATGACAAATTTATTTTAAAAAATGACCACAATATTTGTAGCATATAGAAACATCTGGAAATGCTTGTATTTTGAGATTGAGTATTGCATCTTCTTCTTTTGAGATTTAGGCCTGGAGAGCTGGGCAGAAGCTTGGCAGGAAAAAAAAACATTTAACGCTTTGCATGACCTGACATTTAAGCAATCAATTAAAATTCAAAACCTGTATGAAATAAGGCTGTTTGAAATTAATCGTACATTAAAGTTTAATGCTATTGAATCTCCAAAAATCAAATCGAATTAACAGTCCAATTAACAGTTCACAGCTGTGTATGGATCACATTTCATGCCTAATGTCTCATATCTTCTTCTTGCTTGCAGGTAACTGACAGATCAGTGCAGGCGTTTGCAGAACACTGTCCAGAGCTTCAGTTTGTGGGCTTCATGGGCTGCTCGGTCACCTCACAGGGAGTTATACACCTCACCAGGGTGAGTGATGTTACGGCAAATCGCAACCGTCTTCACCAATCAACACTCTGGACAACACGCATCTGTTGGTCACATTTAAAAACATGGTTTATTTTACATTAATGTCAGGTTTCAAACACATTCATTTTTCACACACTTGCTCACACTACTTACTTGCACAAAGAAGCTAATAGAAACCGACGATTGCCAGTAATCAGAAGAGTTCGGAGTCCTGCCTCCAAACCAATGCTAAACCCTTCCTCACAGATTACTCAAACTCTGGTTGAAGTTTTCTCCTTTACTTTTAAATCTCATTAGAGTGTAATGAGGTGAATCGTAAAACATAGAAGCAGTGAGAACACCCTGCTGGTTGTGCATTACCATACTAATGAGAGTAGATTCCGTGGTTGAAGATATCTCCCTTATGGTCGCATCAAACGCAGAGCTGTAATTGTCTAAATGGGAATGATAAGATATGTGTGTACGAGTCCCCATGCTCTCTTCTCACATGGTGTCCACGATTAATAACACGCACTAAACAAGTTGCAGGAGTTCAGCTTACCACTAAAGTCACATTTATTAGTGTGCCTGAAAAGCTGTAGTTATTTAGATTATAGCATGTATTATGTCTTAATGGAAATAATATTGGTTTCATTGTTACAGTGTGTTTATTCACAAATCCTTCAAATCGCTGTTCACACAGTAATAGAACGTCGTGTACCGAAAGTGAAAGTTGTGCGCAATGCACACACTGCCCAACTAAGCCAGACATTGCGTAAAGCTCAGTCTTGAGCATTGGAAATAAACTGCTGCATGTCTCATTGTCATAGGGAGTTCCTAAAAATATCATTACATTCTATAATTCACCTGGTGGCAGCATTTATGTAGCATAACAATTATTGAAATGAGGTCGCACATCCACCGTGCATCGCATTCTCTCTCAGGATTTTTATTTCCATTTCATTTGGTGGAGAGCTCGGAATGGGAAATAAGCCTGCTCTCCACCAGAGGGACCTGCTTTATTCAGCAGATCACAGTCCAGACCGCCCCTCCGCCCCAACCTCGGATATAACCGATTCTTTTCCATTCTGTTTATGGAACAGCTCAAAATAAAAAAGCATATGAGAACGAGTCCGAAAGACAGTTAAGACTTTTGATACAAGTTTTTGCAGGTGCTTTTGTTCTCACCTAAGCACAAAGTGAACAATTCGAAGGGCAATAAGTGTTTTTTAGTTGAAGGCTTGCGAAGTTGTTTAGTATTAGTATTAGTATTGCAGAAGACGATACAGAACTTTAACTCTGTCCTTGCTATACTCCAGTACCAGTTTGGAGAGCAAATCCCACATCTGACACGTTCTCAGATCTCATAAATAAGCCTTTGCCTTTCTCTAGCTGTTTAATGATCTCTCGCCACTATCATTCAAGTCTGCCATCAGTCTCATCCATCATCATCCCCAGAAATGAGTCTCATTCAGGAATGGAATTTTTGATGACTCTCCGGGCCGGGGATCCTACCTGCCTTTATAATCACAACTGTCACCTCACGCTTTGAAACGATTTTCATCAGAAAAGAGGTCTATTACTTTTTATTAACTTCTCATATCGCTCTCTTTAATTTGCATTAAGTATAGCTTCCTAAGTGTGGCAGAGATCTGGGTTGAGTGAAGGGGTTTAAGCAGACGAGCAGATACATTGAGCTCTGCTGTAGACATGGACATGTCCAATATAAGCAATGAAGACAAATTCCTTTATTTTTGCTGCTTTTACTTTAGTGGCCTTTTCTTATATCTGCTGAGAAGCATGATTGTTTTCCAGCCCTGCTGTGATGGATGTCTGTTCACATTTTCCCACAGGAGAGCGGGGGAATTCGATCCGTTGTCGCAACACGGAGAAAATAAATCACCGTCCTGTCTGTTCTGAGTATTGCGAGTCTTTATGGCTGTATTAATGAATTTATTGATGTGTGTTTTCATCTCGGGTTTTTGTAATGGATATGGAGCATGAAAAGTTGGACGGATGTTGATTTTGCTTCCTGAGTGTGTTCTTGCTCCTTTGTATCTCACAGAGGAGATTAAGTGGCACCGCAGAGACGAGTTCTGGAGAGGTCATACATGGGTAATGTGTGCTGTCGGAGGTGTGTGGACGGACAGAGCC
This sequence comes from Clarias laeviceps, assembly GCA_030014305.1. Lineage (NCBI taxonomy): Eukaryota > Metazoa > Chordata > Actinopteri > Siluriformes > Clariidae > Clarias > Clarias laeviceps. The sequence continues at coordinate 17,619,249 of JAQMYJ010000040.1, read as the reverse complement.
GAGGCAGCTGGCAAATTATGAAGACCCTCTCTGTTTAACTGCAGGAGGTTTTCAGCTTTGCTCTCCCTGTCTGAACTCTGGCCTTGATGCCTACATGCTTTCACTTCTTCTTTTGCAAGGTCACTGCCAGGGCTCATCTATCCTGTTTAGATCAAATACAGATGTGTACACAATATATATATATATATATATATATATATATATATATATATAGTGTGTGTATTTATATATATATATATATATATATATATATATCAGTCTATATGTGTATATATATATATATATATATATATGTATATAAATATATATGTATATAAATATATATGTGTATATGTAT
>JAQMYJ010000040.1:17596282-17606400 GCA_030014305.1 Clarias laeviceps | reverse complement strand
TGGACGCCTTCAGCATTCCTTTACAATGTAGAAAGAAATAAAAATCAGGAACGATCATGGAGTTAGAAAGTGACCCCGAAGTAAGTATTTGAACGTGGCAACAGGATTTTCTTTCTTTTTTTTTTTAAATAGACAGGCTGCATTTACATTACAAGCCACCTTGTTCAGTTCAGATTTTTTTTTATCAGACCAGATTTTCATGTCATGACAGTTCACATTCATAATCACAAATGACTTTTATCTGACTCTTAAATGTCTGTCCTCTGAAATGCCATGCATGCACACCTTGATACGTCTTTGCTCACGGCCATCTGAGTTAAAACAAGTCATGAGTTCATGCACCTATTCCTTAATTTTAAACAATAGAGCCGATTTTAGCAAAAATATGCTTGGGCTTTTGCCCCAGGAGGACAGTAAGCATTTAGTCAGCTTGATTTGTTGAGCTCCAAAAAAAGGTAGACAGCCAGAGGCTGTGCTTTAACTTTTTAAGCAGCTGTTGGTAGCACAGCCATGCAATCCCTGCGCTGCTGGTGCTGATGCTGTACGCATGCACGGAATCTGCCTGTTCCCATTTAAGTTGCATACCGTGTGTGTGTGTGTGTGTGTGTGTATATATATATATATATATACTGTATATAAAAAAAATGTGTCCTATACGGAAGTGACTCAGATTCGATCTGAAAAACATCAGATTTGTGTGTTTAGAAAACCCTAAAAAAAAAAATTATCTGTGTCACATTAGGATAAAAAAATTGTCCTCAAGTCAATTCGGTCTGGTAATGCGAATGTATTATTAGAATCCAATCTTCTAAATGTTCTGTGTGAAACACCTTTGTTGATTAAACAGTAATCTTGTTTTAGAAAAAGGTCTGTTTTTAACCTGCAGTGTTCTGTACTTCACAGTTTGTGTTTATTAGTGAATAGAAGAAATCCATCACCTGTAGAGAACCTGGCTAGAATTAGACCTCATCAGAATTGATTGGAATTCTGCTTTAGCCTTCATGCTTAATTTTGAAGTATGATTGCAGGGTGCAAAATTTATGAAAGCAAGTGAAGCCTTGCTGTTATTAAGCAGAAGAATTCAGTCGTCTTACCTCTAGGGTCCTGGGCTTCTTCTCCAAGCTGTTAAGTGTTAATGAACCATTAAGTTCCAGTCATTAAGCAGATTTCATAGAACTCTAGTTATTTGTCCCAGATCATCAATGTAACTGTGTATGCTTATAAGTGAGATTTTTTTTTCTTTTTCCCTTTTACTAAACCGACTTTTTTTTTTTCTCTGAGCACATTAGTCTGTTCATTATACCAAATGTTTGCTTTGATGAAATTCATGTCTTCCAGGGGAATTGTGCTGGCCGTGCTGGTTTGCGTGTGTGTGTTGCGTGGACTGGATATTACAATTATTTTGTGTGGTACTCGCAAAATGCCTTTTGTTTCATGGGAAGTGTAATAAATGAGCCCAGAATAAGAAAACATATTAAACTTATATGTTGGGTTTATGATGCTAATTCATAGCACAGTTGGCTTAATATACTTTAATGGTACACATTGTCTGTTGTAGATCTTTTCACTTGTTTTATTTTCCTATGGTGCATGTGAAATAGTACAGTTCTTGTGTGTGTGTGTGTGTGTGTGTGTGTGTGTGTGTGTGTGTGTATGAGAGAGAGAGAGTTATTAATCTTCGTATGTGTTATGTTATATCCTCTGTAGCTGCGGAACCTGAGTAGTCTCGATCTCAGGCACATCTCTGAGCTGAACAACGAGACAGTGATGGAGGTGGTGAGAAATTGCCGGAACCTCAGCTCCCTCAACCTCTGCCTCAATTGGAGCATCAACGATCGGTATGTACAGTAATTCACACAAGCAACATTGTCAAATGGCCAAAAATGAAACCAGCACCAATCAGCAGGATTTACTGATGTACAGGAAATAGAAAACATGCCGTGACTGCACACACCGACTCCCTGCATGAAACGCATTAAATCATGACATTTTTTTTTTATTTAAGTGTTATAAATAAGTAGGGAATGGTGATTTGTCTATGGGGGGATTTTCCTGAATTGTTATGCCTTTTTGTAGACCAGACAGTGTGATCTAGTCTCAGGACAATGTTCCATGTGTGCTTTATAAATGTGTACTGTAGGTGTAGAAGGTGTTGCTTTGTTGTTGTTTTTATATAGACTTCTGTTGCAAAGCTGGGTTGAGAAACACACAGTATGTAGACAATAGTTGTGATTTGACAGTAATACATTCCTAGAGGATGATCACCGCACTGTGCATGGAAAAAGATATTGAAGCACTTAGAATATAACTGTACTCTATACCTAAAATGTGCTTCAATAAGGAAGATGTGTTTAAGTAACAGAGCAACCTTTGTCTGACACTGGTACCTGCACCACATAGTGTATATCACTCACTCACACACACATGCTGATATATAATTTATATATGCTCTATTGGACTGAGATCTTGTGACTATGGAGGCCATTTGAGTACAGTGAACTCACTGTCGATAAAAAATCAGAGGTCATAGCTTTGTGATACCTTATTCTGTGGTCATAAATGAGTAGACAGTGTCAGCAACAATACTCAGGTAGGCTATGGCATTTAAACGATGCTCAATTGGTACTGTACTATGGTTCAGGTCTCTTTGTAGCATACAAATGTCCTTAACTTTTGTAATATTCATACAGAACCTACAGATCAGATCAGTTCAACGTCTTGATTTACTCATACTAGCATACAGAAATTCATAACCTGAAGGTCTGAAGTAAAAATGTCAGATTTCTGCACACATGTCAACAGATCTTGGTGTTCATGTTCCTATGGCTGTCTATTTTTAAGGCAAAAGCAATCAACCCCACTGTACTGTACAACTTCTTGAAAAGTATTAGGGATACTTACGTGATAAAAAAACTTGCGTGATGAAATAACTCTTTCCCCTGTGGTAGAACACCAAAGTGAGCTATGTTATTCATTTCAGCCTCACGTTCATGTGATGCTCTTTAGATAGTCATTTTAACAAGGATCTTTTGCGAAGAGCGTTTCGCCCTGGCTGTTGAGCGGCACTGAGCTTACCATTTTTATGTGCTTTTGTTATGTTGCCTCATATTGAGCAGAGCGCTTGCTTAGCTTAAGCTTTCTTCAAAGCACTCGCCACACTGCAAAACTGTGCTCTTTGAAATCTTTGTAATGGATTAAAAAACATTGTTTGTTCCCTGTGAGTGCTTCATTTTTGGCGAACCTTTAGCTTATCTTTAGTGGGGCTTTCTCACTTCTCTTTACTCAGTGTTAGATACAGGCTCTGTCACGCTGAACTTCACTCACGCCTTTCGATCTTTTCTCTACCAAATCTCTGAATCTCTGGCTTTTATGTTGAAGTGTCCTACAAACAGGTCAGATCTAAGAGGGGCAAAAAAAATAAATCGCATCTCCAATGATTGGTGCTAATTGTCTTGATGTTCTTGGTCCTTTGATTCATTTTTAATTACAAAATACAAAGCACATAACTTTTCAGCCCGAGAAAAGAAAGTTAAAGGGTCAGAAAGATTAAAAGACAGATGGTTTTAGAGGATTGATTTGGTGACAGCTTGCAATTAATCAGCAGACACATGCAGGCATTTTTTTCCCCCCTTTATAGATTTTATTTACTTACCATTATACTGCTCTTTCCATATTTGCCTATTGTGTGGTAAAGTAGTTTCATGTGTCTGTTTATTAGTTTTAATGTGTATTTAAATTGATTACACAACATAATCCAAGCACACAATCCAGTGATGTAAGAGCTGATGTAGGCAGAACTGAGAGATATACTTTTTTTGTGATCATTCGTGTCCTAAAGAGAAATTGCTGACACACACAATTAATCATGAAGTTATGTCTGAAGGTGTCTCGCTCTGTAGGGGTGTAACAGTACACTAAAGTCGTTGTTTTTACATGCCTTGGGTGTGAAGTCATGGTTCGGTAAAAAAAGACATGAAACATGTAAATCATTGTAAAAAGTGACAAACTGGGCATAGTTTCCTAAATACATAAGAAATGCAGAGTAAGGCACATACTGTTCCTTCTTTCTTAAAAAGAAAAATCCTATGGTACTGTTGAGTCTTGAGCCACCCCTCATTTCTTCATAGTAAGTTAAATGAAATGATATAGATAAAAAAAAAGAAATAAATGTTTTACTGTGACAGTCTGCAAAGTGCCTAACTATAATTTTGTTAAAATTTTAGTTGTTTATGTAACAACCTCAACAGCAACCTCATATCCCCGCTTGTCTGTTCCAGCAACTCAGCATTCAGCATCACCAGTATAATAATCACCAGTTTGATTATCTGTCATCATCTGTACCTGTTTCTGGTTCATGCCTTAAATTAGATGTTTTTATGCTTCAGTGATTCATAGGTCACGGTGTGCCAAAAAAAAAAAAAAACTTTCCTCTGAAACTGCCAGGCACAGGGCTGGACTGAAAATAAGAGCCAAACAAGTCCTTCAGGAACCCTGGAGAGCTACTCTTCAAGACTCCATTACAAACTACAAGAAAGTCTGGCTCTTTGGAAGGAAAATATGAAGAAATGAGGGCTATCTCAAGACATTTTCAAAGTACTGTACATCTACAGTAGGTATCTAGGCGGTTAGTTTTTTAAGAATAGTAACAGCGCTATCTATGGCAAGTATTGCGGACAATAGTGGGGTTTTTTTATTTTTATTTTTTTAACATTTTCATTAGGTGTTGCTGGTGATGGCATTGGTAATTTATTATATAAAATGGCAGAGTCAACTCCGGATATTATTCCCAAATCAGAGTTTTTTTTTTTTTTTTTTTTTTTTTTTTAAGTACAGGAATGTATGAATGCAAATACAGTACGTGTAATGTTACATCCCTACTGTTGTGTTTGGATAAGGTGCCATATATCTACTAAGGTTTCGTGTCTGTACAAATGTTCTGTTCTTTTCATAAATTTCTAATCGATATTTGCTAATTAACTATGAGCGCCTCTGTATGACATGCTGTTCAGTAAAAGTTGAGTTAGCAAAATTCATCACACTATAATAAAAATCATCTTATACAGTGCTGATATGTAGCGTGTACTCAAGAGTGGCTAGGACACGGAAACACAGGTTGATTTGATTTCATGTCTTGAGCAGAAACAGGTGTTTCTCTCAGACATCTTTAAGTGCCATCACTCTAAATCATATGTGAACGATTGAGATTACGCCTGGGCCCGTGTGCTCCTGAAGAAGACAGATCACCTATTTAGAGCTTCGTCCTGTGCTAGCTAAGGCTCGGCACCTGTGTTGTGTCGGTGTGTTAGCCTCATGGCTGAGAGGCCAAGAGCAGATGATGACCACATGCTTATGTAAAGTCATCTTGAGGTTGTAATATTGTTTTGGCTCTACTGACATGTGAGTTAATTCTCAAATGAATGCGAAGAAGCAACCATCACCCTTACCATGAAAAAATAGAGCTGTAAGCTTAGCCCTACTCTTTCACTGTTTATTGTTAATTGCTGTTTTGAGTTATGCATGTGATCTTCCTTTTATCCCTACGCGCGAAAATGTCACTTTACACACTCCTTGATTTTTTCAGTGGTTTTTTACATACCAATTTTTTATTTTTATTTTAAACACATTATTGTAACATTGTTCATAGTTATATTATTTCTCCCAAAATCATATCTTTGTGTCATCAGTGACAACAACTTGCTGTATATGAAGGATATGATAAAATGTTGATTATGTTGAATTATTGAGTCTCGTTGATAAACCGGTGTTGATTAATATGCTGTAAAAACTTGCCTCTGACAGGAGTGTCTGCTTCAGGGCGAATCACACGTTCAGGTTTATATCTACGCACTTGTTTGAATACGTTATAAATATTCTAATATGTTCTCATTTTTTATAGTAACAGCTCACACAGGGACTTGTATGACAGACACTTTTCATAAACAGATGTAACTGCTTAGACGGTGAAGTTTTCTGTGACAAGCTGTTTATTTAGCGCTTTGTAATAGCTAGAGGTAAAGCTGTCTCTGACATGGGAAGTCTGCTTTCGTCTGCGTCAGACTGCTGCTGTTTTGTATTATTAATCTCAGGAGAGAGGAATAAAAGGGAGTCCAGTAAAAAGGTTTCAAAAGACGATCTAATTAAAAGTAGCTGCAGGCAAATAAAATACCCTTAAAAAGTTTTTAATTGTTGAGAAATTACCATTATATGAATAGAAATTAACACACTATGGCGTACTGTCAGTGGAAAACGATCAGATTCATTATTCATGAAATGTTACTTGACAAGATACACAAATTATATAATTGATGCTAAACTTGTGCAGACAGTAAAGTTAATGAAAGTTTAGGCATCTAACCGATACTATTTTAGGATACCGAGGTGCAGATTCTATTTGTTATTCAATTCTTTAAGTATTATGATTTTATAAATATCATGATTCAATATTGTATATTTTTTTACCGTTAAAAAACAAAACAAAACATTTGAGCCCATACCTGTGAAGCTTTCTGCATTGAAAGCTTTAATGAACAGCTTAACAGCTAAATTTAACATGAGTAATTAAATACAGCACATTCCTTATATCATTAGTTATACAGTAGCTGTTAGTTAAACAACAGCTGTAAAAAAAACTTTAAATACAAGAGTTTAAAAAGGAACCTAAAATTAAATTAAACAGGGAAGTTTAAATTTTCCTGAGAAGCACGAATCTCTGTGGTGTATCATTTGCCATAATTATTTGTTCAAAACTTAGAAAATAATTTTCTTCTACCACACACAATGCTTTGGTGCCTTCCAGTGTGAGAATAGTTTAGAACACGCCCCCTGTAGGGTTATAGAGAAACGTTGATGTTTTACCTCCTCAAATGCAAACATGCAGTATATAATAAAAAAATAATAATAATTTAAAAGTATTTAGGAGTCAGTAAGGCTATACATGAATTACTACACAAAAGAATTGCACTGCATAACTTCATCTAATTTGTTTCCCATTTTATGGATAGTGCAGAAATTTCTTCCTGTTTAATGATTTTTTTTTTTTTTGAGAGTGTCGATGCACATGATGTCTGCTGTATTAATGTTGGTTTCATTCGATCCATCAGTGTTTGGTTAGGTAGGTACTATTGCACAGCTCTGGGAAACCTGGAAAACATTTCACCCTTTTCACCTTTATGATTTTAAATGCTTTTTCAAAATAAAAAAAAAAGAGAGAAAAGAGAAAACCGATTCTATTTTATTATTTGCTGTTTTATTCTATTGATTTATTGGTTTGGCAATCTCACTCCTGGGGTTTTTTCCCTGAATCTTTTTGGAGTGTTAAAACAATATTGCGCTGCAGATACTATTGGTTGAACTTTACCTTTCCTGTTATTTTATGACTATGACTGAATTTATTCGAGGTGTCGCACTGCTGTCACGGAGCACAGCGTTTTTCCAGCCTTAGCTCTCAGCTGTTTATTGGATCTTTATACTGCTGATTCCTTTACAGCATTTGTTTTGAGGACTTTAAGAGATGCTGGATCTCTGACAGGGTTATCTGAGGCCCTGAAGGGCTTAACTTGGGCTGACAAAATGGAAAGGGAGGAGTTCTGAATTGCAGATGTGGTAGACCTTAATGAGCCTCTATTTGATTTTTATACAGTCTCGCATCTGTATGTTGTGACCACAAACCTTCAAGGGTTTCAGTGAGTCTCATTGATAATGTGGTTTGGTGGTGTGTGTGTGTCAGATTGCAGCCTGCCAAAGAGTGAGCGTGTGTGCGCGTCTGCACATATGTATGTACATGGGCCTTTGTGTCTGTGTCGGAATGCGATGGGAAGATTAGCCTTCAGGAGGGACGTCAGTGACGCTACTCTCAGCCTTGCTTCCATATGCATGGCACATACTGTAAGCCTGTGCTGCACAATCGACCCCTACTGAAGGTGTCTGGGTGTGCGAGATAGAGTTTACTGAAATTTACCAAGATCTCACCTCTACAGCTCTCACACATTTAATTTTTTTAATGGCTTTAGGTATATATAATGCTGTGTATCATAACTGCTTTTAATATGTTTATTTTTTTGTGATATAGTCACATTTTGACCTCGTCAACATTTAGGAAAAGGGGCAAAAATATTTCATGTAATAAACATTAAACACCAGCGAAGACAACCCTTGAGATTTTCAGAATTGTGCCCTGTAGTTGATTTTAGAAGTCCACTGTTACAGTACTGTACTGTGCATGCCACCTCTGTAACAACGGGCTGTTGGTGTTGACTGCATGACATATGCTTTTTCCTGAGGGCATTTTCCAAGATTTCTTCAGGCCTCAATGAAATTGCACCTGACATGGTGTGTTGTGGTCAGATAACACCAAAATGGAACTTTCGGATATTTACATTTACATTGAGGTATTCGGCTCTTATCCAGAGCGACTTACAAAAGTCGCTTTGTAGTTTTCATCATTGGGTAGATCCTTACACTGGGTTACTAGGTAACCAAGATTTTCTTCTTTTTTTTTTTTTTCTTTTTAGATATGTTTTATGCCATCGTCATTCAAGGAAATGGATTTGATAATAATTATATCCAAAAAAATTTTGCAGGAACTATTAATGTACAGTATTATGTTTGTTAGAAATTCTTTATATTTCATTTTGCTTACTTTTATGAATAAGTAGGTCTGATGCAGATTGTATAGTATATAGTCATCGTCTTGGAGTCATGGTTATGATCACTTGGCTCAAATAATTAATTTCCCCAGCCTTTTACTACTTCTGATCAATTAAATATTCATTAACATGTATTTGTGTTACAATGAATGTTTTCTGTATTTCCGTAAGTAATTAAGTAATGACTTTTATATACTGTAAGCTCTCTTACAGAGAGCACATGATGCTATGGAGTGAAACAGTTCAGTTTCATCAAACTTCAGGTATGAAAAGAATTTGCCTACACTGTGATTGGGAGGAACTGTAGCCAGTCAGGAAAGTGTGTAAACACAGAAACAGAGGTGAGAGGGTGAAATTGTAGAGAACTAATGACAGACAGCTAGTGAGTTTCCTTGGTTGATGGCGAGTTTCTCCATGGTTTTAGATTCAAACAAAATTCACAGAGAAAACACAATGTGCACTGAAATAAAATTTTGTTCCCTACAATATATTTTACCTAGCAAGCTCGAGTTAACAGGCTCTTAAGTTTGTATGTACTGTAAGAGCCTCAGGGAAAACTCCTCCATTCAGCATGTGGAGCAGTTCATGCAGAGCGCTGTGAGATTCCCGCAGAGTGACTAGTTTACTCAGTTTATGTAGCGATTGGGTTATAACTAGTTAGCTAATGTTATATGAATTATTTTTTTATATAATACTTGCTTTTTATGATACTGCAGAATGAGCACAATTGCTCTGCGCAAGGATGCAGATAATTTAAATACCTAGCATCAAAAATTGTTGGCATCATAAACAATTGTAAAAAAAAATCCCAGGTTTAATAGTAAAATGAATAAAATTTCCACACAGGTTTGGCTCTGAACAGCTGTGTTGCTATAAGAAAACCACTTGTTAGTGAGATTAGTTGGGGGGAAAAGCCTTCACTTTGCTAAAGAAGATAAATATTGGATTTTAGAGCAATTGATAAAGATCATGTGGTCTGATGAGTCCAGATAGACCCTATTTCAGAGTGACTGGTACATACATCAGGGTAGGAAGGGAAGCACATGAAGCAATGCACTCATCATGCATAGTGCCCACGGTGCAAACCTCTGGAGGCAGTGTTATGATCTGTGGTTGCTTCAGTTGGTCAGGTCTAGGCTCAGCAACGTTATGTGGCAATAAAATAAACTCAGTTGACTATGTGAATGTATTAAATGTATTAAAGACTCTACCCTCTTCAATACAAGATCTCGGTCAAAAATTAATAGAGGAATTTCTGGAGGAAATAGAAGTTGTGATGTTGCATGAGGTTGTTGATGAAGTCCCATGGCAATTGTTCACGAACACTATTTAAAGCTAAATGTGGTCCAGCGAATTATTAGTGTATGCAGCAGTGGCGGCCAGTCAATAAGGGGCACTGGGGCGCCGCCCCCTTAAAGTTAGGCAGAGAAGAATGCTACTTTAACATGTAATTATTTAACATAATAATTATTT
>JAQMYJ010000040.1:17567377-17594640 GCA_030014305.1 Clarias laeviceps | reverse complement strand
GTGAACACTCATTCACTCCTATGTGTAGAAAACACTCGCCGCTTGATCCGCGCTCACCGGCCGCTACGAACGCAAGACAAACGCTGGATTTTAACGCCCGTGTGAACAAGTCCTTAGTCACAGGCTTGCTATGATGAAATGTAATGTTTCATCTCCCCTCCTCTCCCTCCTTTACTTCCTGTACCACACAGAGCTCTGTGAAACACGCACAGAGTAGTTTGTGCTGGAGATGATGCCCACATACTGTACATCAAGGGCTTGACCCTGTCAAATGATCTTCCAGTCATGTGTTGTAAGGAAGCAGGCCTCAGCTATCAGGCAGTTTCACCACAGATAAAGATTTCAGGTGTAAAAGCTGTTGTTTTCCGTAACGATAAACAAATATATATCCAGCTGCAGTTTCTCACATGATGGCATTTTGCAGATCTTTGTCCGCCATTCTAAAACACAATGGGAGCTAAAATGCCCTGGACGTTTGCACATTGTGCTCAGAGTGCAATCTGTAAAGCTAAAGGGAGCAGAAGGTTTTTATGGCCACCCCATGTGTCGATAGCAAAACATCTTTTTATACTGCTGCATTTTGAAAGTCATTTGCTTTTTTGAAACCTGTCTTCTCACAAAAGAATACCACTGCACAGGCCTGAATCACATCCTGTTGAAATGGGAAAGATTTATTGTTTAGAAAATTGCTTTGTAGATTGGATCTTGACAGTCAGGCCAAAAAAAGATAATAAGTCTTCACATTTTGGCTGAAGCAGCAGTGGAGGAGTCCCTTAAAACTCCTATTTTGGAGAATTACCAGTATTTGGTATAAATTTTTATATAATCTCCTCATGCATGATGTGGTTTATCTCTGTAACATTTGACCCTGCTTGTTCTTGCTTAAGTTTTAGACAATGTTCTTTTGGAGGAAGCCAGAGAGAGATAAGTTTTCTCCCCCAAGCTTTTTTCTCCTCCCAAACATTCAAGCGAGTCTCACCACAAAACAAGAAAATGTAGCCAGTGTCCAGCAGTATCATGATTCCCTCTTCGTACTGTGTATTCGTCAAAAATGAAAGAGACAGGCCTCGGATAAAGCTTCGCTCTGAATCCTGCTGGAGAGGAGTGTAAATTCAGGGAGTTTTTGGCCTTCACTTTTAAAATGACAAGAGGTCTTCAAGTGCTAATCCGTGTTTGAGTGTGGAGAGTAGAGTACTCACCCCCAGTATGGTTTATGCTTCCTTCACCCTCTCGCCTCTGACAGTTTCCTTCTCATGAGGAAAGCAGCATTCATCTCTGTCTGTGGGTCTTTGCTGTCTGTTTCTGCCCACACTTCTTACCCAGCTTGAGGGTGTTTCCATCAAAGCCGGGGGTGAGTGCTGTCAACTTAAGTTGAGATTGGAGCTCAGGGAGGTGATCTCGAGACTTTTTGTCAGAATTCAGGTGTCTCTGCTGTTGATGGTTGTTAGTTTTTGGATCTACGTGGACAATGAATGAAATCGTGTGTAGTCTGAGATGTTACATTAATGTGTGGTGGCTAAGATAGTAAAACCTCATTCTGTTCAGTTTGATTTATTTCCTCTAACTGCATGCTGTATACACACCTAATGGAAATCGTAAGAGATTGCTTAGTAGTTGCTTCTTAATCAGTTATTCTTTTACATTCACAAAGACGTCAGAATATTATTCAGTGGACAATGAGTAATATTTTTATTTTGATGTTTGGAAGAAAATTTCATGCAAATTATTAATTCCTTAATGCATTAAAAGAGCAGGATTGAACAAAGATTATAGCACCTGGCTGGTATCTCTTAGCTTTTATTGTTCATGATAGTTCATGATAGATGATAGCTGGAAATGTTGATGGATAACATTGGGTCAATTCAATTCAATTCAATTTTATTTGTATAGCGGTTTTAACAATTGACATTGTAACAAAGCAGCTTTACACAATCAAAATAACTATTTAAGTTTGTATGAGATGTGAATGTGTATGAATCACAATGATAAGACTGTCATGAAGTTGATCTTGACTTTTGAAGCATTGCTGCATTTCAGCTTTACGGGGTTGTTAATTTCCACATGAAATGACCATCAATAGAATTACTTAATATGTTATATAACTTAATTTATTAATCTTTCTCCCTTTTTTTGGGATTATTGTTGAGATTTGTTAATCAGTGGTATTGCATAGGCTGCAAGTAATAACTGTCTTTCCAGATGTAGTAATGTGTGAAAGCTTGCTGAATCGCCCAAAATGAAAGGATCTGCTAAGCAAACATGTAATAACCCCAGTAATTTCTTAAGAAGAGCTCCCTTGGCTTGTTACCAAACGACTTATTGCCTTACAGGGATAGAGTCTAATGAGGGGATTCAACAGGGAAAACACTGCTGTTAATGCTGTCCACGAGGTTTGTCCTCCATCAGACATGTCAGTCAGTGGAAAATTCTGACTCAAAAGACCTCGGTTTTATAAAAGATTTGAATATTGGATCACAACTATGCTCACAATACTTAAGACAGTAAGAATAAATTAAAAGGCGGAATGTAATTTTATTATTATATATATTTTTAAATAATGTAAAGATGGATGTGCTCTTAGTGCACTGGCTTTAAGTGTTCCTTTTTACTAGTGCAGCATTAGAAAACTGATTTTGATGGTTTTTGGTCATATGAACTTTGATTTTACCAGCACAGTCGATATTCTAGTTTCATAGATTCTATTATTATTATTATTGAGAACTTCTGTTTTTTATTTGATAGCTGAAGTCATAAATAAACCTGTTTTACAAAATACCTTGAATTTAACAAAATTGTAAATAATCCAAGTAATTTATAATATATATATATTTTTTTATTGATTTATAATTTTTCTCAAACACCTGGAAAGTTACCTCCAATCCAGTCAGTTGATTTAGGCTGCTTTCACATGTCCTGGTAGACTTGACCCCGAAGTCTGATACATTTGAGAAATATAAACACACTGTATCATGTCCATCAAGGATCAGCGTACCGTGCTTGAGTCCGCTTGAAAAGGTTGTCTTGAGCACGGTGCAGTATACTGAGGCACAGCTTGAATCGAATAAGAAAGCCAACAGAAGTGGACCGCTGTTTAGAACTCGACATCATGAATGGGGTCCATTTCCTCCAAAATCTCAGTGTGCGCACAGTGAGCACCAATCTCATCCTTTGAACTACACAAGCCAAGCCTTCATCTGTCACATATACCTGTTCATTACTGCACAGTGAAATTCTTTATTATTGTTTATATCCTTTTTCAATCTTTTTGTTAGGATGACTTCCTCTCTTTGTGTTTACTGCTGGCTTGCAGACCAAAAATTATATGCATACCGCCACCTGCTGTATCGGAGAATGTAAATACACAAGTGTATGGAACAATATAACTAATGTGCAAGCTGGCAAGCAGGGGAAGGGGAAGCAGTCGTACCCAGCACTGTACAAATCACTCTTTCCTAGTCTAAAAAACTCCCCCAATGAATGAAACGTAAGGTCCTTGCTATGTCTGGTAGATCAGATTGTCTTCTTGAACATTACTGCTTAATCAGGCACCAGCTAATTTGATGGCTTATTCAGATAGAAAAACATGCCATTTAGAGAAGCAATGAGCTTAAGTCCTTAATCCCTATTAAACTCGTCACTTATTGAGTTATTCATCTTAATGCATATTACCCAGAAACTACTAGGATTTATTTTCGGACTTGGAGTAAAAAAACTTCTGCCTGGAAGCACTTTGTAATTACAAGAGTGAGGAATGTAAGTCTAGGTCCTGTGGGTTTAAGGGTTAGAAACTTAGACTGAAAAATGTTTGCTGTCTATCATATGTAACATTCCTGATTTGTTATAACCAATTAAAGGCACCATTTTTCAGGGAACCTTTAGAGTGTCTGCTGTGGTGTGTGTCAATAAACATGGCTGACAACTCCCTACTCCTACAGAACAAGGCAGTTTGATTGACCTACAACAGACCTCTTTTGTAGCCTCTTTGCCACATCCAAATGAAATATGGGATATTTTTTTTCAGTCCAGAGATTGTGCTGTATGTTGCTCTAACCTGCATGTAGTGTTTTGTGGTGTTGAAAAGTTACTCAGAACTGAGGTGAACCTGTAGGACTGCAGCTCATGATTCTGAAACTTGTGGCCAGAAAAGTGCATAAAATATGTCTGTAGACATGCTGGAGGCTGACGCTAACCCCGGTGCGGATCTGCTGTTGGGACTTTCTAGGTTACTGAAATAGAGTTGGATGTGAACGTGAACCTGTGGAGAGATCTTTGTAACACACAGATTCTGGGAACTTGCAAAGTTATTTTGCTCAAACGCACACTCTTTCTCATTCTTCTGAATATGCAGTGGCTTTGACATTTTTGGTGAAAATCCCATATTTAAATTCACTGGTTTGATGCTTTTTAGGTTGACTTCATTAGTTCAGGAAGTTAAAATTGGACATTAGAAGCTCACGGGGAGCTCGCAGTGTTCTGTGTTGTTTGCTGGCGTAGGGTTTAATGTATGACATTGTGGCTGAATTTGGTGACTTTTAGATGTTCATTTAGTGTAATGTGTGTGAAGCTTGACTGGAATCCTGCAGGGGGTGGGATAGGAGGGAAATGAGCTTGTTTGAGCTGGCTGTGTAGCAGAAAGAGCTGGGGTTGTGATCCGCAGTGCTGTTGTGATACAGGGTTTGGCTGCTTTGCTTTGGAGAGACGCTGGAACCCAGAACTTTCTTTTATTGCACTCCCTGAAATGCTCCATTGACTCTGCCGCTTCTCCCACTCTCTCTCCCCTTTGTAGGGCCTTTTGTTATCCAGAGGAGGGCTTGCACAACAGTTTACAACTTGCAATGCTTGATTTAAGTTATTCCGTAGGCCTGGTGTTTTTTTTTTTTTTTTTTCTTTTCCTCTGCACAGATACAAAACACGTAAATGAGTCTGGAGTACAGTCAGTCCCTTGGTTGTTTTCTTCTTCTTGTTATTTATGGTCTTTTTCTTCTCAACTAAGCAAATGATGGGGTACTTTAGACCTACATGAAATAGTAGATAATAGTTTACTACTGATTTCATTCTTGGCTTACAGTGTAAGCTTTAAAATGATCTTAAGCAGAAACATCAAACTTTTCCTCGAGAAAGACTGCCTTTCTTCACTCATAACACCAGTCCTGGTGAATTCCTTGCACGCCTCTATCCTTTAGAGATCCATAATAACTATTTACTTTGGCTTATATGTCTTATTCCCTTCTTCATCCGCCGGAACAATCACTATTTAAACTCCTTTCGGCTACTGGGTCTTATCAGATCCTATGAATGTGAAAGACTATTAAGGGAGGTCTCTTGAGTCCAGTGTGGGTCTCTTTTCCTGCCCTCTGTGTTCCCAGGGAGGGAGAACACTGTGATGGGAATGCACAGCCAGCAGATATTTAAGTGATATTAAAGATCTCTGACATTTAGTCATGCATTGGAAGAAAAGCCTAAAGAATAATTAGCTTCTTGGCGTGACCACAAAAGGGAGTGGAAAGCATTGTTGAGTTTGTGACCTTGCGGTTTTGTAGCTTTGTATGCAGCTGTCTCACGATTTTTCAGAGCTCTTTGCTGTGTAAAAATTTTGGCTAGAGCTAAAACCTGGTCTGACCAAGACCGTTGTGCCTTGACGTTTTGGATCCATATTCAGATTCTAATCTCCATCTCTGACATGAATGGACTTTGCTAGCTCAGTTAATTTGCTTGAAAGGCTTGGAGATTCCTTACCGTTTCAGAAATTCAGAGTTATACAGTGTTTAGGAATGTCTGTTGCCCGCATAAAACCTGGATGTTTATCAAGCCTGCTGTTTTGCCATAGAGGTTAAATGCACAGTCAGTAACAATCTCAGCCTGAAGATACTTCAAAGCATCTCAAACATTCTCGGTTTAATGTTCTGTGATATATTGGCTGATTTTATTGTGAAAAGGTTCTTCGAAGGGCTCGAGCTCTTGTTAAGGATATTATTGTAAGTATATACTATACATAATTCATCTGTGGTCTGCACACATCTTGGACTGATATTGATAAAAGTCTTAGATGGGGTCTAGATAATCTGAGGATCTGCTGCTGTCCTAATTTGCCATTTGGAAACATTTGCAAATGTTCTGCAATTTATTCCATGTACTTGCAAAAGCAAAAAAAAAAAAAAAAAACCTGGACTAATTGAAGTCAAGTCAATTTATGTCTACTTGAATTGCACCTTGAACAAACGGTCTTAAAAAAAGGTACTGCAAAAGACCCTTAGGGGAAGAATATGCCCTTTAATGCACTCTTTTATCGTGGCAAAGCAAAGCTTTCCCTATGCTGGTTTTGGCTCTTCTTTATTTCATACATCTGTCTGCTTGTAAATTCCTCAAGATCAAACAAGCTTGGCCACCAGTGGGAGTATCTTACTCTGCAATACAGTTTCATTTTTCACACACCTTTTTTGTTCTGCCGCTTGCAATAAGATCGTTATATACATTGTATTAAAAATCTTTTTTTTTTTTTGTATAAGCTATTTCGCGTCACAGTTGTTTTTAGGGGAAAACCCCAAGACTCTTAGTTGTAGTGAACGGTGTAGTCAAATCCAGTTCCAGACAGAGGTATGGGTTAAATCAAAGATCATAATACAAGCCAGTCTGATATTTCAGTTTTTTTCATTAAATGAACAAATCTTAATGTTAGAATCTGATACCTTTTAGTTTCTCTCCAGTTTAAAAGCTGCTGTGATGTACATGTATGTGAAAAAAGAAATAAAAATCAAGGAAGACCATGGAATTGAAGGGATGTCTAAACTGGACCGATATTTATGTTTATGAACATCCCATTTCAGAGCCTTTTCTTTGCTGTTGAAATAACCTCCATTCTTGTCACAGTCAGGCTTGTCACAAGATTATGGAGGATGGCTTTGGGGATTTCCTCATTTGAGACTTCGTTTGGTTTCTTCTATTAGGGCTCACTGTATCTGTTTGTAGAGGGAAAATTCTTGTAATTGTGATTTTGTGAATTCTGTAACATTTCTTAATTTCAATAGTGGATTACAAAGTAATCAAATAAATACTGTGACAAATGTGCTTTACGATAAGGTCCGACTATCAATTTTAAAGCATCTCTGAACCCCATAAGTAAGTCCTGGAAATCACATCTTTTGCACTCTTGGCCTGGAGGCGTGAGAGAAATCACATCCTTTGCTGGCATCTGGAATAGCCCTTCAGTGGTCTCAAGAACAGCTAGCTCTTAGTAATCAGAAACACTTAGACAGCTGTCATGATTTCACACATCCACTTCTATCTGCATCCCTTGCTTCTGTCCTCAACCGATCACTAAACTCCGTTCATCTGAATACATTGCATGACTTGAAAATGGGTTCTAACATTCACACTCTTCCAGAGGTGTTTTTTTTCTCTCCTTCATGTGACATAGTGCACAAAGTGGGGTGAATGTCACATGAACAGTTGATAATGTGCACAGACTGTCCAGGAGTAGTGTGGTAGCTTATTACATTATCTACAGTTCTCTGGGGTTATAGAAAGTTAGTGGTGGACCAATGGCGCTTCCAGTGAGAGAGTAGGACTATAGTCAGTCTAAAATTGCATGAAACGGTAAACATTGAAAACCATTTGAGAGCACTGAGAACTGCTCTATTTACTAATCTTACTATAGCTATACATATTACTATAACATTTTATAACATCTTATAGCAAGAGCTAGAGTAACATCTAACAATACTGTAAATGTAGCATTACCTGTCAAATGTTTGGACACAGGTTTGGATTTATTTACATTCATTTACATTTATCTATAAGCAATACTAGAGCAATACTGTTCTAGAGAAATACTGGATTTTTCCCCAAAGTATAACATAACGCATATGGCACTGGCTAATTAAGTCATTCATTCATCATCTTCGTCATTCATCTTCTATACTGATTACCGTACCACAAGGCAGGGTACACACACACGCGCACACACACACACACACACACACACACACACACTACGGGCAATTTGGCAACACCAGTTAACTTTGAGACTGTGAGAGGAAACCAGTGTACCGGGAGGAAACCCGCCACAAAGACTCCATGCATCCAGTATAACACTGGAGGTGCAAGGTCACAGTGATAACCACTACGGTACCATGCTGCCACAACAACACAGTCAGTTATGACTGTTTATTTTAAGACGATGGTCAGCTGTTCTGGAAAAGTGCTTACAACAACAGTATTGTCAAGTAATGTACATTTGCAAAACCCATCAAGCACCATGATAAAACTAGTTCTCATATTGACCATCACAGGAAAGCAAGACCAAAACGTTCCTCTGCTGTGGAGGAGATTTAGGTTTACCAGCCTCATAAGTCACCTACTAACAGCACCTCAGGTTAGTGTCGTTATGAAGGCATAAGCAAACACATCTCAATATCTTGTTTTACAATGTAGAAAGAAATAACAATCAAGGAAGACCATAGAATTTGAAGAGATGAGATGTCTAAACTGGGCCAATATTTATGTTTATGAACATCCCATTTCAGAGCCTTTTCTTTGCTGTCCATTCTTCTGGGAAGGCTTGTCACAAGATTATGGAGGATGGCTTTGGGGATTTCCTCATTTAGCCACAAGAGCATTATAAGGACTGGGGTTTAGTTGGTGTTCCAGTTCATCCCAAAAGTGTTCAGTGTGGTGTTCAAATTACATCTTAATGGACCCTGCTTTGTAGACATGAGCTTTTTCATGGTGGATCATGTTTTGGGGCTCATGGTGTCAGCAAAGGGAAATTTCATTGCTACAGCATAAATGCAAGAGCAAACATTCTCTACAGTATAGTGGCAACAGTTTGGAGAAAAACAGCATATTGGTGTGACTGTCATGTGTCCACAAACTGTTGTATAGGTCTATAGTACTGTATGTACACCAATCAGGTGAAACATTAAAAACCAAAACATTAAGCCCAATACTGTGTAGGACTCCATAAGACCTCCGAAATTGTGCTGTGGCAGCAGGATGTTAGCCGCTTTAATTAAAAATATAAAATAGCTTTTTTCAGCAATTTGTGCTGCATTGGGTTTTCTGTGGAATCGGAACAGACAGGTTGGCATTTGAACCCCACAGGTACAAATGATTATCGGGTGTCCCTGATCCTGTCCCAAGGTTATTGGTGTGTAATTGATAATCTGATAATCTGTGTTAATGTTATGTGGGGTATACATACAGTGGAACCTTGGATTAAGAGCATAATTCATTCCAGAAGCAGGCTCGTATTCCAAAACACCCATAAACCAAATTGAATTTTCCCATAAGAAATAATGGGAATTCAAATTATTTGTTCCACAGCCAAAATAAATACATAAAAATAATTAACACAAAAAATACAGATAAGTGTTTCCATTTATTTGCACAGGCACTCTCTCTCGCCTTTAGTGTCTTTGTGTGTGTGTGTGTGTGTGTGTGTGTGTGTGTGTGTGTGTGAAGCAGAGAGGGGGTGTTTCACACACACACAAACACACACACACACACACACCCAGTAAAGGCGAGAGAGAGTGTGTGTGAACCGGCATGGTGTCAAATTACACGCACGCGTGCACACACACATAACGCACATACTCCGCAGCGCAAAAGAGAGAAACACACACACATAACGCACACACAGTAAAGGCGAGAGAGAATGTGTGAACTGGCACGGTGTAAAATTACGCGCACACACACATAACGCACACACATAACGACAGACAGAGAGAAAATGGATTTTTAACCTTCTAATGAGACTTTCTTTTGCTTTACACGTGCGCATACACATGTGTTACAAGAAACAGTACACGCGCGCTTTACACACATGCTTTCAAACACAAAAAATATGTTTTACACACACACAGTGTTATATTAAACAGTACACGTGTGCACGGATGTTGATTATACCAGTGATAGACGCGCACAAAGA
This sequence comes from Clarias laeviceps, assembly GCA_030014305.1. NCBI lineage: Eukaryota > Metazoa > Chordata > Actinopteri > Siluriformes > Clariidae > Clarias > Clarias laeviceps. Next base: position 17,584,715 of record JAQMYJ010000040.1, on the reverse strand, counting down.
TCCAGAAGGGGAGACGATTACCCACAATTCCGCAGCGCAAGAGAGAGAGAAAAACCATTGGCTCAGTTGTGATCACGTGACACTTGGCATCAAAACAAGAAGCGCATGCATGATACATGATACTCGGTACTCATAAACCAAGACTTGTTCATTTTTCAAGTCAAAATTTATTAAAAATCTTTGCTCATCTTGCGGAACACTCGTAAACCACGTTACTCGTAAACCGAGGTTTCACTGTGTATACACATGCTGGAATAGGTTAAATTGATAATTCGTCGTTATTGATTCATCTTATACCACATTTATAATGCTGTAAGAAATACGTTAAAATATAAAAGGTATAAATGGAAAGTAGATTTCTTTTATATTATAGCATTTTACATAGTAAAAATGTAGACAGACAGAATCAGATAAAGCTGACTACAGTGGGGCAAAAAAGTATTTAGTCAACCACCAATTGTGCAAGTTCTCCCACTTAAAAATGAGAGAGGCCTGTAATTTTCATCATAGGTATACCTCAACTATGAGAGACAAAATAAGGAAAAAAAATCCAGAAAATCACATTTTAGGATTTTTAATGAATTTGTTTGCAAATTATGGTGGAAAATAAGTATTTGGTCAATAACAAAATTTCATCTCAGTACTTTGTTATATACCCTTTGTTGGCAATGACAGAGGTCAAATGTTTTCTGTTAGTCTTCACAAGGTTTTCACACACGGTTGCTGGTATTTTGGCCCATTCCTCCATGCAGATCTCCTCTAGAGCAGTGATGTTTTGAGGCTGTCGCTGGGCAACACGGACTTTCAACTCCCTCCAGAGCTCCTTTTCTGTCGTATCCGAGATATATAAACCTGTGCTTTCTAAATTTAAATATAAAATCCTTACCTCTTGAATGCAGATAAAACTGGTGACCTGTGGTGCAATATCATTAAATTACGTTTTACTTCCAAATGAATTTATTATTAAATTATTTTGCTCAGACAGGGTTTGCCGATGTTATTCGGCAAAGAACCCTAAATGGACATCATAGAGTAGATGTTCTAGAGCCCGGAGCCTTGACCACTCAAAATTCCAGGTTTTAATAAAAGACACCTTTAACATTTGAACATTTTATTTTTTTCAGTAACATGAAACAGACACTAAAAGTATTTTTCCTTGCAGTGACTTCCCAGACTAGTGGAAAGTATTGTGGTGTTATAGAAAAATAATGCATGCTTGTGTGACTTGACATGGCATAGCGCAAACAGAGGAGCGTGGTTTATACTCAAGCTATGACTTTGTGTGCACATACAGAAGCGAGAGCGGTGTGAGCAGTGCTATTCGCACACATGCCTGCATATTTTATGTACATCTCGAAGCTTAAAAGTGACTTTCAGATTCAGTGGACGCTGTGCCTGAACCAAAACGTCCCTGTCAGCCAGGTTTCCAAATCATGCTAAAATGTTAAATGCACAGTGGTGATAAGTTAAATGCACACACTGATAAGTTTTGTATCTCTTTCTGCTGCCGTTGTGACTGTAGCTCAAATATTTTTACTGATCATAAACCAGACCTTTCAGTCAGTTTCAAGGTAACATGAGAGATTTTTTATTTTTATTTTTGATCAAAGTCTAGAATTGTACGTAAGCTTGCAAATTAAGACTGTTTGTTTTTAGTGCACGTAGATAGACAAATATTCTTGTTCCACTTTACTGTGGGTCTACACTTCTGCACCATGCTTTCTCTCTCTCTCTCTATCTATCTTGATTTTATATCTATATTTAGTTTATGATTTTACACGTGGGTCACAAAAAAAAAACCAAAAAAAAAAACCTATAGGCTACATCTACACTGCCCAGCCAAAAAACATTCATTTAAAAATTATTGCAGTGATTAATATGATTCAGCTGGCACCAATCCTTTTACAGTAACTCTGACTGATGCAGTGAGCAGTTTCTCATTTCTTAAATATCCATGTTGAAAGACATATTCCATGGTTATGGAAAAGTAAAGCAATGAAATTACTGGAATTGGACAAAGAACTCTCTAACACATTAATAAAACTTGGAAGAATAGTGTTGAACTATCAAACTATAAATTCTCAACAGAAGATATGTGGCTAAAATAATCATGGATGGTGATCACCAGAGATCACTAGAACAGTTGAAGTTCCATCATAAAAAATCAACAGTAGAAATTGCAACCTTGTTTGAAGTAAGAGCATTTCCATACACAGTGTGTGAAGGACCAACATGTTTGGCTATGAACAGCTGCGTGGCCATAAGAAAAGCACTTTCTTAGACTAATTGGGGTAAAAAGACTTCCTTTTGCTTGGGAATGTAAAGATTGGACTTTGGAACAATGGAAAAAGGCCATATGATCGGTTAAGTCCAGAAAGAGCCTATTTCAGAGTGATGGGAGCATCAGGGTAAGAAGGGAAGCACATGAAGCGATGCACCCATCGTGCTTAGTGCTCACTATACAAACCTCTGGAGGCAGTGTTATTCAATTCAATTCAATTCAATTTTATTTATATAGCACTTTTAACAATGGTCATTGTCTCAAAGCAGCTTCACAAAAATGAAAGAAATAAAAAAATGATTTTTTTTGCGTGTATGTGTGGAAAAAAAATGTGTCTAGATAATAATGAGATGAATGAATGATGAATGAAATGTCTCTGATGAGCAAGCCAAGGGTGACAGCGACAAACATCAAAAATCAGAACCAGAACTATTGACATTTACTGTACAAAAACATTGGTTAAATGTTGTTTAGACAGACAGTTCACTAGCTGAATGTTATTTGCTAAAAGAATGAACTGTTATATAGCCTAACTCTGTTCATATTTGTTTATTGTTATTATTTTAAGAAATGTTACATTTAAAGACATCAAACTTTAAATATACAGTAGAAATAACTGGAAAAATAGATATACAGTACTATAAAAAATATATATATATACTCTAAAAATGCTGGATTGTTTCTGTAAAGACACTGTTGGGTTGTTTATGCTGGGTCAAAATTCTGGGTTATTTTGGGTACTTTAAACACATTGTTGGATTGCTCATGCTGGGTCAAATGAGATGTAGTGGGTCATTTACAAATGGTTGGGTTATTTTGACCAAACAACTGGTTTATTTTTTATTCTCTGGTTTCTCCAAATGGCAGCCTGCAAAATGTTCGAAATATTAATGTTATTGTGTCACAAAGTGTAGTTTTAAGAGTTGTTTAGGTGAGAATGCATGTGTGTACATCTTAAAACCGGTTAATCGGTTATTAAAGATATTTAAAAAAAAAATACTGTTATGATCTACAGTTGGTCAGGTCTTGTCTCAGCAATGTTATGTGGCAAAAAATTAAGTCCGCTGATGACCTAAATGTACTGAATGACCAGGTTATCACAGCAGTGGACTTTTTATTTTTTTTAACTCTGATAGAGCAGGATTATTAAAGGATAATAATGTTAAGATTAATCATGCTTCAGGGAGAATGAGAAATCATCACAACTAAAGAAGGTTCAATGTAATATTAGTGTGTGCCTGTGCTCGATATAGTATATGTTTTATTTTGTTTTTATAAACTGCTACTTAGGTTGTGAAATGTGTCGTGGGTAGGCAAATTATGACCCTACTGTTCTTGAGGTCATCATTAACAAGTATCAATTTACTAAAGCGTACTGATGATCAATAATAAGCTTTATGTAAATGTAACAGTGCACTCAGCTCATTAAAGGTGATGTTTGTGATGATGAAATAAAATTTTACTTTTGTAAAATTTGACTGAAAAGTAAAGAAAAGGCTAATTTGTTGGACAAAAGCAGGGGCCAGTGGATGCTCTTTTTTAAATTACTAAATTGAAGATTTATGTTAGCATGTTTATCCACCAACCTTCACAACACCATTATTGTTACCATTGACCTTTCTGGGAAAAAAAAAAAAAAGCTAAAGGTCAAGTTTTGATATTTTTTGGAATTTTTTTTTGTTTAGTTGTTTTCAGACAATTGTCAGATTGATGTGCCACTCCAGTATTAATATAACTGCTCCATCTGTCTAATTATGTGGCAAAGGTCACTTCAATTAATACTACAGTTAGTACTGTAATGTGACCGAGTACAAAGAGAAGAATGTCGACATGAATGAGTCATGGTGTTGAATTAATCTCACTCATCACTACCAGTCAACTTTTTCCCGCTACTGCCAAATGGAATTATTCTGTTAATTATCCTATGTCATATTTTCTACCAGGGTCTTTAGAATTTGTCTTATATAACCTTAATGTACAGTATGTGTGTGTGTGTACAAGCGCACTGTATATATGTATGTTCTTTGCAATACTGTCATAATGTGGAGGCTTTTTTTTGTGTGTATTATTAAAGCTGAAAATTTTTTCCTTATAGCTGATAATTTTTTCTAGTAAAATGCAAGGTATTAAGTATCTCACTTGCTGCCTAAAAGTGCATTGATCCCATAGTCACAGAGTCTTAAATACACTGTCCTGCTATGTAGAATTAGGGGAACTATATTCTTTGTCTTATGTGTTTGAGAGGGAGAGAGAGAGAGAGAAAGACATGGTGCCTAAGGAATGTGTGACATGTGACTGGAAATCCAAACCTCTACTACAGTAAACAAAGCCTACTGGCTTGTTGTTGTTCAAACTTGGATGTTAGTGAGTTGAATGTGTAGCGTGGGTTGCACACAGCAGGATGCATCCTACTGGAGACGCCTCGGATGGTTTGGACCTAAATATCCGAATTTAGTCTAAAGCTGTCATAGCTTATTTGCCTCTTCAACTCAAACTACCATGATGCTGCATAATGTTTTACTTGATCAAGCAAATACTTCCCTGTTTTTTGGCATCTGTTAAAACAACTGGTTTTCTCTTCCTGCCAAGTAAAGAGAGCCAGTGGTTGTCATATTGCACGCAAGCACACAACATGCCTTTCCAGTTCATGATAATGGCCTTGAGGTTAGCCTGAGATGCAAATAGGGAAATTGAAATCCCTTCAAACATGTCAAGTCCACAAGTTTTGGAAGACGAGATTCTGATGACGAGTTCCCAAGTGCTTTCGGTGGCTAAAGAATTACTAGTGTAGTTCTTAAGCAACAGTTACTCCTCTTAGAGCTTGAGCTGTTCTGTTGTTAGATTAGATGCTTTTTTGTTTATTGTGGGAGAGCATGTGCACGGTTGTCATCCTGCCAGATTGAAGCTCGAAAGTCATAGTTAAACAATTGAACATTTACAATTTTGATGGAAAAAAACATGACTGTAAAAAGTTTGCACCTTGACTGTCCTCTCTTTTCATAAGAGACAATAAATTGTCCTCTCTGTGTAATCCAGCATGCACAGATGTGTTCCTGCATGTTAAACTGGAATCCGTGGTGGTCCGCTCCTTGCTGGTAAACACTTGTGGCTACATCGATGGTACTTGTATGAATGTTGATGAAGTCTTTAGATTGTGCTTCGGAGACAGACAAGGGACAGAGACCAAAGTGACAGAGGGAGAAAGAGAGAGAAAGAAGGGGCATGATGATGATTAATGCTCTTGTTTTGAAAGCTAGTCAAGTGCAGGCAGCAAGCTGCAACTCCCCTTCCCAATAGCACTGTCTATGAACTAACACCCACTGACGTCTGACATACTCTGGAGGCTTTCCTCACAATTACAGTTTCCTGAGTAAATCATTAGGTACAGTGGATGGCTGCAGTGACTGTATAGAAGGGGTCTACATGGGCCTCGTTCTGTTAGACTCCTGACTCCTGCTCATTATAGGCAGACAGAAACACACTCCCTGTGGCAGTTGCCACTTGGCAGAGGTGCTTTGCCAGGCTGGTGATGAGTATTAATTGTAGTTCCACATCAGAAAGTGGGAAGCAGGTGACTCTAATTTCACCTCATCGTTTTTTTCTCTGTCTTATGGTCGTCTCTCCCTTTATTTTATAAAAGGATCTCGCCTTACAAAAGTGTCTGATCTGTTCATACTCATCATACATGTCTCATCTGGCCTTATGGACAGTTATGAAGCAGTGTTGGATTGTGTGAGGTGAGTGAGAGCAAGCGCGTTTCCTCTGGTGATCATGCAGCATCATATGACAGCTTGGAACAAAACCATAACTGCTGTATTCTGCCTACATCAGCTAACAGATGTCCATGAATGGCTAGCAGTAACTGGCTAATCGACAGCAGCAAGACAAATGACATCCAGACAGCAGGGCCAGTTATGCTGACCTGCATTCCTGGCCATGTGTGGCTTTGGGTTCATCGAAATTCAGTCTGTTCAAGTTTTTTAACAATAAGGTGTGGGCTTAATAATATTTATACAAAAAGATCATTAATGTCTTTAGAGAAGGGGTTCATGGGTTTAGGTTATAGAGGCTAATACATACCCTAAAGGAGAAATAGCAAAAATCAATATTGAGACGTTTTGACAAAATGATGATGGAGGATTTACATATACTGTCTTTAAAAACTTTACTGAAGTCATAATTAATTGTTGGAGTGAGATAGTCTTTTCAAACAATTACTGAAGTTTACTTCTTTATCTTCACTGAATTATGTGTAGTTTATTTACATATTTAGTTTTAGATTATTATCAGTCTGACATGCCATTACATTAGTGACAGTAAAATTACTGAATCAGTGAAGTGAAAATTAATAATTGGAAGGAGATAACAGGGACAAATAGCAAGTGCGCTGCTTATTATTCGTCACAAATTATCCTCATTTACAGTGTTCAGTGTGTGCGTGTGTGTGTGTGTGTGTGTGTTTATTTAGCACATTTCTTCAATTTGTCTTGTCTTCATATGGTGGTTTGGTTCATGTGACACAACTTTCACTACCCTCATTCCAGTACAGATTTACTTTGTAAATTCAATCCTATAACTATTTAGATATGAGACTTGTCATTTAAATGCGCACAGTAGTATTCTGCCTGATTATTAGGGCAATACAGAGCTTAGACATTGGTTACAAGTGTACCTGTTGTGGTGTTATCGAGGCTCAGTTAACAAGTAAATAACTTAATAATCAATAATATTAGAACTCAAAACTTACTAATACTAGAAACCTAATAATATCAGATATTCACTAGTTATGTTTCACTGACCGCACTTTGAGAGCCGCTGCCAAAGTGCATCTTCTCAGACGATCACTTGATGCATAGCGTCACAGGTTTTCATGCATCATTTAGAAAGACCACTATGGTAAAGTCAACATGTCCGCATTAATGTTTTAATCTTACCGTTGGTAATAACCAGAAACTCGAGCCTTTTTTCACCTCTGGTTTTACCTGGCCTGATGAGAGAGAGGTAGGAAAAAAAAATTGCTCAAAATTTAACCACCAAGCCAAAATACCTATTTAGCATAAACCTTTTTAATTAGCTGTTTATTCGGCCACGTCAGTGAAGCAGACAGCTTTTGCATGGTATTATTTTGGCTGTCAAAACCCCATGTATTATTTATTGATATACTGGTCTCATTTTCTTAATTGGAGAGTTTCTCTTAATTTTGGGTGCAGATTAAAAATCCAGGATTTGTTGCAGATTATTATTATTATTTTTTTTTTCATCTCTTGCTGGAATATCAGGAGGGAATTTTCAGTTATCTCACTCGGAGCTGTAATGAACTGGCTTTTTTGAGATGTAAATGTTGTTTGGTGCTACAGCTAAATGGGGATTGTCCCATGCACAGACCTCCCTGAAACACTTCTGTCACATGAATCTAACCTTTATTTATGATGAAAGGCCGCCTAATTATTCTCTTTTAGCTCCCGCCCTGGCATAGTGCTCGTCATCCATCTGGAAAGCACTTTTTTTTTGTACAGTCAACACCTTAAAGCTCACATTCAAGCTCTCTCCTGAAGCACTCTAGCTTTGAGACATTTTTTAATAGTTGTGAATTTTTTGTGCTGTACGCTAGGTGCCATTTTTGTACAGATGCTGACACCTCTGTCAGCTAGAGGTGCTAGAGGAAGTGTATTCTCTGGGTGTGCATCTCATGCTGTTGTTTTTGTTCGATATACAGTTTGCCATTGACCTACTCTGAAAGAATGATGCACAAAGCAGAAGCACAGCATGAGTTTCTCTATTTACAGGCAGGATTTTGATTATCACACAAACAATCACAAATCGCAGGGGGACTCAGGTTCCCTATGAATATTTATCTCATTATTGTTAGCTTGGGTCATTGCTAATCAAAATCTTGCACTCTCTGTCTCTTTCTCTGTTGCACCCTTCCATGTAATCAGAAGCAGCTTAAATACAATGATTTGAAAAACTTGTTTAAATTTCCTGATTTTGTTACAATTTTAAGTTGACAGTTCTGTTTGTTGGTATCAAGTGTCTTGAATGGTGTATTGTTATTATTGATAAAGCATTAGTCTGAACTCAAGTATCAGTATCACGCCAGTGGATTTATTTTAAAGATTGGAAATTGGATTATGTTTTTTTTTCTTTTCTTTTCGTTCATCCATTATCTATACCGATTTTCCTATGTGGGGTCACAGGGTCACCTTGCGTTTATCCTGGGGATTGAGGCGAGTTACATCCTGTATGGCTGTACCTCAGGGCACAAGCACACACACCTACACATAATCACACACTTACAGGCAAGTTGGAGACACCAGTCAGCCTACACCACATGTCTTTGGACTGTGTGATGAAACCATAGTACCCGGATGAAAACCCAGCATGCCATGCAAAATTCACAAACAAACGGGCGAGATTCCAACTCCCAACCCTACAGTAGAAGTGCATCAACAGTGTTAACCACTAAGCCAATGTGCCACTTTTATTTATTTGTTATATTTTATTACAGTTTGAATGTCATTGATGTGTGTGTGTATTTATTTTAATTTATAAATGTTTAAAGTGCCTAAATTAAGAAAAAAATGCTATTATTTCTCTTTTGGTATCACACCAAATATTTTTTACAATATATATGGCTATGTTTTAATGCCACTAGGTATTTAATGAATAAATTGTTTTTCAAGGAAGTGACGCAGACATTGGCTGTTATATTGTTACGTGTATATATACTGTAAGCAACAAACCTTTAAGCATGGATGGTTGAAAAATAATCAAAATATTATAGCTGGAAACTCATAATGCTGACCTACAGCGTGCCAGAAACATTTAGTGTCACTCCGTATGGAGAATATTCATGGAATTTTTATTTCGAGGGCAACTTGACAGAACACTCATCTCCTCACTGAATTATTGATGGCTTTATAGCGCAAGTTGAAAGCTCACGCCCGTCAGATTGTCGTGATAATGATGCTGAGGCCGGCGCTCAGAAAGACACACCCAAAGTCATTAACAAACATCGCTCAAACGATTTGCCTGAGAGAAAGAGGGATGTACATATTGATTATCATTCTCCCTCAGATTGCAATGGAGTCAAAATGGGATGAAGGCTAGTTAATGGGAGCAGAAGATGATGAATAGATGGTAAATTGTATCGGCACAGCTAAGCTTACAGAAGCTCCTTTAAAAATCATATTATTTCCCTGGAGTCATTGAATAAAAATGTTCATAAGCCGTGTCTTTTTTTTTTTCTTCTTCTTTGTTTCTTTTTTTTTTTTTATAAACTGCCTTTGTGGGTGCGTGAAATCTCAAGATGATGAGGCTTTGCTGCTATATTCAGTTCCAAAATGCATCAGTTTCCAGATCTGTAAAATTCCAAATGTTCTAGATAATCATTCAGAAATATACTGTATCTTTGAAAATGTTTGCTCCCTTTAAAAATTGGGCCATGTAGCAGACAACTGATCCCCGAGTTGTTTGGTTCCGTGTTGCTACAATAGCAGATGGATTCTTGATTGAAAACTGGAGTATGTTAGTAGGCCTGCCTGTGAGTCTTCCACACACCCGCTCGCACACACCTGTTCATCCGTCTCTTTCTAATCCTCGCAAATCCTCCGTTGGGTTTCTGGAGTTCAAGCAGTACTGTGACCTCGAAAGGCTACATCTGTTACAGCAGCATGTGGATCACTTCCTGCATGTTAATCTCAGGAGCCGCGCTTGACGGCCTTCACGTCTGCGCGTCCTCAAAGGACTGTAGAGGAAATCTAAAAACTAGTTATTCGCTTAAGGAATAGCTGCTAACAGGAAATCTCACTGCTAGAAAATTAATTATCTCATTGGCAAAGCTCAGATTTTTGGTTTGCCTGGATCTTCGGCTTTAGCAGTGCCAGTGTTTCTGCATTAACACCATTCCTTAATCAGCCAGTTATAACAACTATGTCGCCAACATGCAGGAATTCATACTAATCAACATAGTGGAAATTGGTGCAAAGCCAGTGCTGGGATCTGAACTTTTCTGGTTCAAACATTCATTGTGTTTTAACAGAAACAAGAAACAGTTAGCAGTTTTAGCAAAATTATTCTATATACAGATTTGCATATACAAATGCAAACGTTGAAATAATTACTTCAGTAAATACTTTAGCATACACATCTCAGTCATAGGTATAATATAATATAAAATATAATATAAAAAACTCAGTATTGTTCTAAAATGCAGAAAATAAATCAGTATATAACATTGAATTACAAGGTGTGTCCAAACTTTTGACTGGCGCTGTATAAGGACATGCTGCCAGGTTACCTTTTTTCTGATTAAGGCAGATCAATTTGCATTTTTATATTATTTATTAAAGAATGGCATACCTTTTTTTAATATATAGTTATGTTTAATGTTGCAGTACAAAGATGCTGCTTAATTATTCATGTTCAGGAACATGACATCCTGTTCTCGACTGTCCAAGACTCTATTTTAGTGCAGTATCTCAAGAAAGAACAGTAAAAATGTATGCACCATTATCATTGTTGGAAACAAATAAAGTTAATCAGACTTGAAAATTGATACAAACAGCAGCACAAGAAAATCAAAGGTTTAAAATAGTTTTTCTTTAAATGCTTTCCTCATGTTTGTAGTATACTGTATTTAAGGGGATTTTAGGCGCCTACACCTGTTGCAGTTCTAAATCACATACAGTACAGTAGGTGTTTGTTTGTTAGATAGTGTAAAGAGTCCACATGTGCTGTAATAAGCTTAACGTGAAATTTTAACCGTGTTTGGACTTTGCCCTTCCTGCTCAAGCACTTGCATGTTTCCTCAATTTTTTGGTGTAAATGAGGCCCTCAGCATGTAGCAGGACATTTAGAGGACACAGACAGGGCAACAGGCAGCCAGTGCCAGTCCGAGCCAGTAGCTGTGTAGGAGTGGCACATTGACATCATAAGTTAAATCCCAGGCACAGCTGTTGATACAGGTGCTAATATGATTACTGGCACATGAAAAACAGGTTTGTTCATATTGGCACTGCAAACGTATGCTAAAAGGGATTAAAAAGATGGCAGAAAAAGTGCTACGACTGAGGTGTATATGCTAATCACTCTCATGACTGTGTGTCACTCTAGGCAGGAATGAGTCATGTCTTTTGGCTGTTATTGTAGCTGTATGTTTACCTAATAATAATAAAATAAAGAGCATGCAGGATTTCTCAGCTCTTCGCTGTATGTTGGTTCAACACGGCAGCTCTTTCCAGTTTTTCACTGCTTAATGTGTGCAGCGTTAAGTGTCTCCGAACGCATGGCTCATCTTTTTTTTTTTTTTTTTGATGTACAGAGATATTAGAAATATTATTCTGTACACCATTTGTGCATTTTAATTGTTGCATTGCTTTTATTTAATGTTGAGTTAATTGTATTTTATTATTTTATTTTTTTTAACTTGTTTGACATTTCGACAGAGGACATGACCGGAGTGCTTTTTGCCTTTTGGGTTCACAGACTTCTTGCCAGCTGTTTGAGGTTGCTCTGGCTAATTGGCATGTGAGATGTAAATGACATCCTGTTTGGTCCAATCCAGTGCTGGTGGTTTGCTAATTCACTATGCAGAAAATACCTCTTGCTTAACTGATCTCTCAACTCACTTTCGCAGCTGCCGTTTGCCATTTTATTTGAAGGTCGAGTCGACTCTGGCAGCTCCTTAGCTCCTTGATAATGCTAAAGGAAAAATGCCAAGTGCTTTGTTTGTGCTTATGCTGTGTTTGTGTGTGACATGTGTAATTGTCATTACATATTTCCTAGACAGCGTTTCTTGTGTGTATAAGTGTTTTAATGAATGGGTATGACTGGGATGTTCAGTATGTGTAAAAATGTTTGTTTATATAATATTACATGAACATGTCATGCGTGTACTGTATTTCATGTACCATGCAACATGTGCCCAGTTTTGTTGTATATTGTGACGTGACATTTCTGAATGATTGAGTAAGCAGTGATAGAGCTTGTGTCTATTAAGGTCACCATCAGTACCTGTTTAGTGCTCATATTTGTGTGTGCGTTTTTAATATGTCTACTAATTTTTGTCTAGGTAATAACTGTGTGTGTGCTTGTGCGAGCACACGTGTCTGTATATGTGTGTGAGTATATACTTCAATTTTCTATAAAAGTGCAGTTTGCTTTGTTTTCATTGCTTTCTTTTTACGTTTTAAGTCATGTATGCTTTGAATATGAATATTGATTAATGCCTAATTAATTATTAGCCCTACGGAAAGAATTTAGGCGAATTTATGTATACAGTGTATGTATGTGTGTGTGTGTATATATATATATATATATATATATATATATCTATATAAAAACTGACTGCCTCTGAGTTAGCAACGTGCATGTACAGTATGTGCTGAATAATAGAACGTTGAACACTTCTTATATATCAGAGCCAATCTTACGTGCAGAAAGGATTTTCTCTTTTGGGGCAATTGTTCTGGGCTGATTCTGCCGATAAGCTACTGACTTCAGATGACCCCCCGAGAATAAAAAGGTGGGTTAGTGTCATGTCTGACTTTATTTAATTTTCTATTGTTAGTTTTGAAAGCCATCTTGGGACTGAAATATAGAGAAAAATATGAAATCCTATAGAACGAGAAGTATCTGTGGATCTACTGTAGGTTTTTCTCTGTGGTTGTGCTGTGATGTCTAGCACCAGGATGTTAGTAGTGGATCTTTCAGGTGTGGTGACATATTCCATGGGTGCTTGATCAGAGTGAGATCTGGGGAACAGCAGGTGCACAGCAGGTGGTGATGTGCTGGCATCACTTTTCTGTCCTGGTCAGCATCGTCTTTTTGGCGGTTTCTGTTGCATTGGCTTTTCTGTGGTATTTGGCTGGACAGGCTGGCCTTTGGTATTAGTGGACATACATGGGCCCTTGGTGCCTGTGATCCTGTCCCCGGATCTCTTCTTCTTTTCCACCATAATATGCTAAAGAGCATATTAGGCTGTATTGGACTTCCAGCGACTGCAATTGATGGCAGTTTCTTCAGCTTTATCCCAGGAGATGCAGAGAGCTTTAAGCTCATTGATCAAGTCTGATGCCAAGTCAGTTGTGTTGGCCCAATGGTGAAATACATGAAAGGCCTTTTTGGGATGCGTCTATTGTCCATGTGAATAATGTGCACGGCCAGTTTTAGACAGCGATGTGTGATGATCATATTGAGGCAGGGCAGTTTGATTTAGTGTAGGATCTCTTCATTGGCGATGTGGTTCGGATGTGCAGTATGCATCTAAGGCAACGTTGATGGAAGATGTTCACCCTCCAGGTATTTGTGCTCGATGCTTCCACGTTTTGCTGGTGTTAACCATCTGCAGGAAGCTGGGTGATATTGTCTGCAAAATCAAGATCAGATTGGCTCTGTGTGGAGGGGACGTACCAGGTCATATTGACGTACCAATCGATTCCCACATCTGACCCACCATATGGCTTTTCTCATGACAAAGACAAGGGTCACCAGAAACAAAATTCACCCTCTACCATCAGTCTCGATAGTGAAAGATCTCTGTTCAGCTCCTGGAAGTCATGACGAAGCAGCTGGATTGATGGTCCAGGGACTGGAAGTCAAAATTTATTTCCTCAGGCTGCTGTACAGGTACAAGACAGTCCACGAGTTGAAGACAATAAAATTTAATAAGAGGGTCCACATGTTTTCCAGGCATTGTTCAGTTATGTTTCGCAGGCAGGTATAAAAAATTTTATACATACTGTATCAGTATAATTGATTATAAGTGATAATCAGTTCACCTGGTGGTGGTGTTAATGTTTTGGCTAATACTTTATGGCTGCCTAATATTGTATAGATTCCTATTTTGAGGTCAGAATAGCTCTGACCCATTGAGGCATGGACCTCTGAAGGTGTGATGTGGTATTTGGCACCAAGAGCCAATGTTCTCGTCTAGCACATCCCACAGATGATCAGTTTGACTGAGGTCTGGGAAATTCGGAGGCCAAGTCAACTCTTCGTCATGTATTGCAGTGCCAGATCGAGATGTTGGTGAAGTCTGCTTTCCACATCAAGTGGACTCACAGAAACATGAACTCTCAACACACTGAAAGCCTCCACTACCTCACTTCAACAGTACTTAATCTCATCAGGATGTTCCAGGACACACTTAAAAGCAGACATCAATGACCTGCGTCTGACCCAGATCAGTACAATAACATGTTAATGTACAAAAAGGAGGCAATGAAAACATTACACAAGCTCATAAAAGATGAGGTCTTTACTTTTAATGGCATAATGTGTGCTTTTTCTTTCCTGGTACACAGAAAATGTGAGGTTTCAGCAGCTTTGGGTCAGGAGTGTGTGTGCGACTGTGTGCTGTTCTGGTTTTATTAAAATAGGCTGTGTTAAAAATATTGCAAAAATAAGTGCAGCAGCAGTTTCTAAGCAATTTAACCATTTTCTATTTTTTGATGTTCTCAGGAGATGAACTGAGTTCTGTTGCATTAGCTTTGCTGGCAAATAACAAAATAAAGGCCAGAATGTACAGATTAAGCAACTCATATCTGTCTTTGCCATCTGTTTTTGGCAGAAATGAAGAAACTCAGCTATCCATTCATCTATTTATCTATATATTCATCCATCATTTTGATGGGCTTTGAGCAAAAAAATGCACAGAAAAATTCATTCAGTCAGTTCTATGTATATTTTATGTATTGGGAAAGAGAAAAAAAGGCACTTTCTCGTTGCCTTTTATTCAGCCATTGCCCATTCTCTGACTGACTAAAACCCAAGAAATGTGTCATGGCCATTTGGTGAAATATGACCATAATTTCCCCTCCACACTTGCTGAATCTAAAGAAAACGGCCAATATTCAAATTCAGAATTTGACTTTTTATTTTTAAAATAGAGAGAGGAGTACATTTAGATCACCCTCTACTAGTACACCCTTATAGTTTTAATTAAAAGCTTTTTGATTAACACTAAGTAGTAGATTTTTATCTAAAGAATAATTAATGAGAACTCTATTTCTTATAAACTGTTTATTACTAAAGCCTTGTTGCATTGTTACTAAATATTCAAAGTTTTTGCGACACATCAAAGTGCACTTTGCAGCATCGTTTTCAGGGATCGTGGCTCATTGGAAAGTGGAACATGTTGGTACACGTGATTTGACAGCCTGAATCCTGCACTACATCTACTAAGCTTTCCAACCTCGTTAGACTCTATCTCTGTCACTATGTGTGAAATGTCACCTCACGTTCGAAAAGTTGAGCCAAACATGAACCTAAAATGCTGACTCAGGCCTCAAAAGTGGTAAAGGAGTAGGGCAGGAATATTAGCATGACGGGCTGAAAAGCTGGCTTGCTTGGTTTTGACTTTCCCAACAGTCCCCTTAGGCTTTATTGTAAACTTGTACTGTTTACATCAATATATTGCTAGTTATAATAAATCCTTAAATGCACATTCACAGCCTTGACCCTCTTGTGTCAAGTAATTTTTGTGTGAGTTAGTCAAAATGAATGCATTGATCCAGGATAGTCCTACAGGATTGCTGTATAGTCTGCATAGAAAGAGTTGTTTTTGGATGTTTAAGCCTGGCTGTGACCACCCATAAAGTCACACCGTACAGATAATAACGGAGCATAAGTTCTTCTGGGTTCCCCTCTGTTTTTCTTAAAGCTGAGGTGATGAAATTTCCAAATTAGAGCCGAGGGTGTTTTAAAAAGCATTAAAGCAAGCCCTGAAGGAGTATTTGTATGAACAGGAAGCCCAGCCGCTGTTGCTCTCGCCTGCCTGTTGACAGGCGTGAAAATAAGTAAAGACAGGCTTGTTGGCCATATAATCCTCGTTAGGAGTGAATAAAGGGAATTTTCACAGCACTCATCCCTGCAGGAAGAAGCATACTTGTGTTAAAGTCGACTTCTTTTAGTTGAGGAAGAAGAGATATTTGTTATACTGCTGATATATACTGAATCTGAGTTATGTGCTACACATAATACAAATATGAATTGAATCTCAGCACTGTATTCACTTTTTATTCAGCATTGCTCAGGTTTGGGAATACAAATATCTAATGCATGAAAATAATTGCATAGATTTTTGACTCTCTTAATGTAAGTCCACTCAATTTGGGGAGACTTTACCAGCAAGATTATCGCTTTTTAAAATAGAATAGCTCTTAGAGATGGAGAGTATGTGTGAAGGAGAAAAGGGATAATAAGCAAACAATAAACTTTATTATTTATTTACAAATCTTCGGTGTCCGAACTGTGCAGTTTTCCAAAAAATATTTATGAGAATGAGAGAAACAATTCACTGATCCCTAAAGTATATTCACCTACAACATGATCAGCTATTTGTTTTTATATCCATTAAGCATGTCTAATTTGTGCTGATCCACCACGGCACGTGCTTATTCAGCACATTTACTCCAGCCCACATAGACATATACGATTAAGGGTTTACCGCTATTGCTTACCATTTCCTGCATGTATAACATATAAAAATACAATTAATGGAATGTATTTGAAAAATGTCCAACCCACAAACATGACTTACGCTGACTTGGCAACTATGCTTTAGACAGCAGTAGAGTGACGATCATACTATACGTTTTTTTTTTTTTTTTTTTGGCTTCCTCTTGTGTTTGTGTATCTGATTTGTCAGCAGATGTGGATTTACTTTCTATAATTATTTTCAAGATTATTTTTAGTCTTATCAATTTAGCTTAAAAATGGTTTATAGGGAAAGACTAAGCTGCTCTAATGTGAGTAATAAGAAGGACTTTCTCAGATAGTCCACAACATTGTTACTCAATTACAGTGGAACCTCGGATTCCTAGTAACGCGGTTTACGAGTCTTCCGCAAGACGAGCAAAGATTTTTAATCAATTTTGACTTGAAAAACGAGCGTTGTCACGCATGCGCTTCTTGTTTTGACGCCGAGCGGTTTTTCTCTCTCTTGTGCTGCGGAATTGTAGGTAATCGTCTCCCCTGCTGGGTCTTAATGCTTGCAGAGTTTCTGTGTAAGGCAGAGAGTGTGTTTGTGTGGGAAGCCGAGAGGAGGAGGAGGGG
>JAQMYJ010000040.1:17541634-17557714 GCA_030014305.1 Clarias laeviceps | reverse complement strand
ATATACAGCCATTCTTATCAAAGTGTCTTGAACAGGAATCAAATAAACACAAAGAAAAAGTATTTTATGATCTTATTTGCAGACTTATTAGTTTTCAAAAAATTTTTTAGACCAATTAGGTGAAATTAAATAATTTCCCACGGCACACCTGACAATCTCTCACGGTACACTAGTGTACTGCGGCACAGTGGTTGAAAAACACTGGTCTATGTTAAGATATAATAACATAATATATACTGAATGTGATGTAAATTCTCATTGGCTATAGCTTGTGGCATCTAAATAGTTTTAGCGTCATTTCTGCTTCCATTCATCATGATTTTTTTCCCCCCTGCATAATTTGAAAATTCATTATTTTCTACTTAAAACAAAACAAGCAAGAAAAAAAAAAAAAAAAAAACATTATTGTAAATTGCCATTTTTAAAGCTTATGTAAGAGAAAAATATATATTTAAATATATTTTTCATTTTCTTTTTACTTTTTTATACAGTCATTATGTCTAAAATTCTTAATTAATAGTATGAGACAAGTAACAAGCTGACAATCATTTCACTTCTTTGCTGTGTCTAATCCACACCCATCTCTCCTGGTGCCTTCTTAGTAGAGCATTATGGAGGTTAAGAGCCATATTTAGTCTGAGAAATGTTTAAAGAAACAATAGATTTTTTTGGTGTATAAACCATGTATCCCTCCACATATTTGTGAAATCACACAGAAACATCTCTTCTGTCCATCGTGCTATAATCATCTTTCTGCTTACATAGAGGTGCAGTAAAAAGGAATACAAGTTTGGCACAAACGGGGCATGCCTCTTTCTGTCTGGCATATCAGTGGGAGATGGAATTTGCAGCTAGTTATTTATATTTATGAATTCATATTGTATGCCCTGGTGTGAAATAATGGGTCATTCTAACACAACATGAGGTGCAGAGGCAGAATTTCAAACGGCTGCCTGCCTGCTCCTCACTGCCAAATGCCCTGAACCCAGAATTTTAATGTGTGTGTATCTGTGTGAGAGCAAGAGGGGAAGATACAGTGAGAAATGGAATGATGGGGTTTTGCTAGTGAGGCTCCTGTCACCTGCTTCTCGCTTAAAATGATGTGGCACTGGAATTAATAACCTTCACCAGCCTGGCAAAGTACCTTCTGCCAACTGCCACAGGGTGTGTGTGCGTGTGTGTGCGTGTGTGTGCGTGTGTGTGCGTGTGTGTGCGTGTGTGTGCGTGTGTGTGTGTGTGTGTGAGATTATCGCATTGTGGGGACATCACTCTGGAAACACACCAACATTATGGGGACCGAAACCGTTATGGGGACAAAAAACATGTCCTCACAATGGTGAAGCATTATAACGTGTTGTGGAGGGTGTAAATAAGTGCCTCACCAATTTTAGCTTTGGCACATAAGTGACTCTCTGGACAGGTGTGTTTGTGTGAACGTTTGCTCCACATCGCCCCCTTTAGTCTTGAATTGGTATTTTTTGGGGGGTGTTCACACACACACACACACACACACACACACACACACACACAGACACACACTCTGCAAGTCTATTTATGCAAATTAAGCCACATTTCTTGTATGACGTGGATGCTTCACCACAATCCTTCCAGGACGGTCAGACACTTCTTAATCCAGTTCCAGTATTTTGTATTTTTTTCTTTGCTTGATGGAGGACAATTATTTGACCCTTTTAGTTTAACAGTGACCTTTTTGTCTTTTCATCAGTTGTTGACAATGCCATACAAATAAAATTGGATTGAATTGAATTGAAATGGAATGATGTTCTGGAACGTTCCTAGAGTACATTCCAATTGTGTTTCTTATACTGGATATTCAAATTGTCCGATTACTACAGTGAGGATATAATCACACAAAACTAACATCAGTGACCCTTTGTGCTTCACTGAAGTCCAGATTTGCATCGCTTGCCCTTGCTTTTGCTACTTTGGAAACATCAAAACAAGTAAACCCTCTCTTCAATTGAACACCATTGTGTAAATATGTGCATTCCAGCTCTAATCCCTAGAAAACACAACTCGCACGTTCAGAGGTCTTCCAGTGAATACAAGATTAGTGACAGCAGGCGAGTATCTTTAGAGGATAACCTCTCCCAGCTCAGGAACTGCACCCTTTTCATGTTAACAGTGTGACTGTGAAGGACATCTACATGCTCATAGCACACATTCTGTCAGTCTTGTTTTATTCTGCTTTCTTTTTTCCACCTGATTTTCTCCATAAGTTAGTCATGCCAGTTCTCACTGATCGGGCATCTCTCTCTTATCAGTCAACAGCTACCAGCCAGGGAGGGTGAAGGCTATCACTTGCTTCCTCTGAGGAGCTTGAAGGCAGCTGACTGCATCTTTCCGAACTGCTGCTCATGCAACGTCAGGTTGCAACATAAAACTCCCTGAGGAAAACACTATTTATCTTCATTAGGAAGGATTGTGTGCAGGTTTTTGATGTGCAAGTGGCTTATTGTGTATTGTGTATCTAAAATCATAGGTCCTCTAGGATCAGTTTTTGTCACACATCACACCCCCGTGCATTGCCGCAGGAGTGGTTTGTTTGTTGTTGTCTCACGTAGTAGTTGTTTTTATGTTGACAGCTATTACATTATTAACCATTTCAACTGCTTTCAGCTTCACACAAAAGCACTTTGTTTGCATGGCTGGTGAAGGATGCTTAATTTTTACTACACCTACTGATATTACAAATTCAACTACAAACCCGTTGCTGATCTCAGTCCAGAATTATTCATACCCTGGATGTTATCGTGTAGTTTCTCATCACATAATAGTAGTAATCAAAGTAGTTCTCTGGAAGTTATAGTTTTTCTTTTCCTATAGATCAAGATTAAGATTCAGTTATTTGTCACATCTGTCACAATTCTGGAATCTGCGGTCAAAGCAAAGATACGGCTCTACTGGAGCAGATAGGATTAGGGCCTTGCTCAAGAGCTCAACAGTCCGATCAGTAACCCAGAGGCTTATCCGTTGGAGAAGTCCACAATTTAATATTAATCATATACTGTACTCATCACGAGAGACCTGTTGTGAATGGGTGCTGTTGGAGAAAGCAGAGCTCTTCTTATGTGCATGTGAAGCTGCCAAAAAGCTCATAAATTGCATCGCAAAGTAGTGCTGGAAAGTCCCATTTAAGTCTCTTCGGTCACCTGTGATTTATTTTGAGAATGTTTAAACACAAAAATGCATAAAACACTACTAAAAGAAGATCGAAAAGTCTACCGTATAATGATCATTTTCTTACAGTAGCTTCTGTGGTGAAATGTCGACTTCTGCCAAAATATCAGGAAGGATTCTGACGGTGATATTTGGCAAAAATCATTCTGGAAAGATTTCTCATATGTGAATATGATGAAGAGGCTCAGAAAGCAGACCTGAACACTGTATAAAAACATCCTAGTCGGCTAGTTTGTAGTATTACATAAGTTGGGTTGCACAGTAGTGCAAGTGAAGTTGGATAAAGTTAAATAGAAGTCTGATGTGGAGTCATGCTATTGTGACAAATTGAATGCTATATCTTTTCCTGTTTGCTTTTATAACTTTGTCAAAAACTGCCACTGAGTCTCTGATCCTCAGGTAGATTCTAGACTGTTTAGTGATGCATGCTATTTGCTCTGAACTTAATTTTTTCTCGTGTGTGTAGGAGGGTTGTATTGAGCTGGTAATCAGTGTGTATTGTGCCTTGCTGCACTCTCCCACTGACCCCAGCATGAAAGTAATGTGTCTCCAGCTCCAGCTTTTCCATACCTATCTCATATCTAATTTCACATTTGTGCTGCTTCAATGGGAAATAAAAGTGTTTCTCTGCTTGACTTCTCGTGCTTTGACCGAGATCTCCGATCAGTCTCGTGGTCCGGCTCGGCGTGACCCGGAGGTACGGCACATAAATCTTTTCTTACACTTTCTAACATGGTGAAATGAATTTTCAGAGCACTTATGGACAATTAATGTAGCTGCCATCCAAGCAATTTGGAGTGCAGGGGTGTGTTAAGCTGCCTGACCTCTAGTTATTAACTCATGGCAGGGTAACGCATGCAGTGCTTTAACCTTGCCCCAGGATTTTTCCCTTGATAGTCGGTGTCAAACAAATAATAATAATAGAAATCAAAATCTCAATCTGTTTCTCTCACACTGGTATGTCTATATTTTTTTAGCATTGTTTTCCATCTCGCTGCTATTCGCTCTATAGTAACTGCGTGTGGTTGGTATTCCAGTGGCTGAAAACCTCATAAATAATTGTTGCTGTACGTAATTAACAATGATTGCAATCAGCAGAAGCGACTGTGGACTGCAGTGTTACGCCACCCATCACTTAGGTGTGTTATTATGATAATCATCAATGTAATTTGCAACACTGGTATTTCCACTCATTGGTATTTAGCAGTTTTTTTCTTAATCTTTAATGATGGTTTTCAAGAAGAGTAGCATTTAGAAGTAGACCCAAGTATTTAATTATTTAGTATGGTTTGTATGCATTTTAACAGACTGTGGTATTAAGCTGTTTATTTCCGTTTTCTTTCACAATTCTTGCAGAAACTCACAGTGTACATTCAAAGTGTATTCTCTATATTAAATATATTTGAAGAAAGATCACCGAAAAATGGGACAGTGGGGGGAGAAACAGCATAATTTAGGTTTTTAATTTAATGTAATAAATTTGGGCCAGTTAAAAAGCAGGTGAAATAAAGTCACATGACTTAAATCTACACTGTAAACCCAGATAAGTTGATTGTAGTTAACCCATTTGAGGCAAGCGATTGTGTACCATCAGATGGTAAATAAAAAAAAAATGATTCAGTGATATGCAAAAGTACCCCCTATTTTACTTAATTTGTGTCTGCATAAAAACATCATAAAAATTTGATTCTAACAGGTCTCAGTATTAGGCAAATACAGCCTGAGATAAACAACAACATATAACTTTTTTCACTATGCCATTATTTATTTTACAAATGTGCAGGCAAAAAGAAAAAAAACATCCCATGTACTCCCATGATTCAATAGCTTGGAGATCCACCTTTAAAACCAATTGCTTGATGTAATCATTTCCTCTCACGTCTTTGTGGAGGAATTTTGGTACATTCTTCTTACAACATTGCTTAATTTCTTTGAGGTTTTCCGGCATTCATTTATGCACAGCTTTCTTAAGGTCCCGCTACAACCTTTCAATTGGGTTGAGGTCTGAGGTCAAATCACATTTGCCATATTCTGGTATACAGAGTAATTCATGGTCGACTCAATAACTGCAAGGTGCCCAGGTGCCCAAATCATCACCTTGTCACTGACATGCTTGATGGTAGGGATGAGTTGTGTCTGCTGAAATGTTGTTTGATTTTCACTGAATGGGGTGGTGTGCATTAAGACCAAACAACTCTACTGGTCTTGTCTCTCTATAAGACATCATTCCTGTACACGTACAAAAGTCTTGTGGTTTGTTCAGATGCAGTTTTGCTAGCTTCAGTCATGCTTCCAAGTTCTTTTTAGAGAGAAAAGGCTTGCCCTTCCAAACAAACCATACTTGTTCAGTCTTCTTTTAATTTTACTCAATGTAGAATGTTGAACTCCAAATGGACCTTGTAAATGGTTTTATAACTCTTTCCAGATTTATGTGCAGAAACAATTGCTTCTCTTAGACCACTGCTTATGTCTTTCCCTCTCGGCATTGTGTTAACACACACTCGAATGCTCCAAAAATGTCTGCGTTTATAGAGGTCTGCACACCTGCTGATAAT
The DNA here is from genome assembly GCA_030014305.1 of Clarias laeviceps. Classification (NCBI taxonomy): domain Eukaryota; kingdom Metazoa; phylum Chordata; class Actinopteri; order Siluriformes; family Clariidae; genus Clarias; species Clarias laeviceps. Next base: position 17,551,958 of record JAQMYJ010000040.1, on the reverse strand, counting down.
CAATTAATCAAAGGCTGATGATTAGCAGCATCGGACTGCAACTTATCTTTTTAAATCCTGTGAATGCAGTAAGGGAATACTAAGTATTTCCCACTTTTTTAAAAATAATTATTCATATTATATGGATTAATTTTCATATTTATGTATTTAATATTAGGCCTTAGATAGCATTACATCATTCCTTTTTTTTTTTCTTCATTTTTAAATTCTGCCACATTACTCTCATTATAAAAAACATTCCATATTAAATTATAGATTATTTAAATTCATTTAAATAATAGGTTATTTAAAGTTAAGACTGTATTTCTGACTTCTTGACTATGTTGTCTATATTTATGTATTATATTCTATTTTATTAACAAATGTTAATTAATAAGTTAAAGCTAACAATTTAAAATGTAGAAATTCCATACTGCGGTTATGAAAATCAAATAAATAGACATGTTACCAGTTATGTGGTACCACAGAAAAATAAAAAATTGTCCATTTAGCGGTTAAAGAGAAGTACGCTAGCTAATTCTAGCTAAACATTTGCAATCATGCCTTCAACAAGAAATAACATCAATTAATACAATGTAAATTCAATAGAAAATGAAATACAGTAACAGGATGCTGCTGACTGATAAAATCACAATTACCTTGTTAAGTAAACCACAGGAGCAGGATGGATTACGGTGTGCAGTGTCTGTAGACAAGGAGGAAAGCAGCAGGTAAAATGCCCTGTCCACTTCGGGTTCTAGCAGGGTCAGAATCATGGTGAAAATCTTCAATCTGTAAAATACTGTATACTATAACATTCTACAGTAACTTGCTGTTAATATGCAGTTTGGCAAAGGCATCAACATTTACAGTGTTCCACTGTATTTACGAAGAATGGTACTGTACATTACTGTACAAAATTTCCTGTATTTTTACAGCATATGATATGAATACATCAAAATGTCAGACAGTGGCAACGGACACAATGCATCTTTTTGAGCTGATCTCACACAAGTCAAATGGAATTCAACATTACTCATGCCTGGGACATTCTGAAGCTTTTGGCAAACTCTGCTCTGCTATTTAACTCTCACAAGATATATACAGTATATGGTAAATATGTTGGTGTGTATAATTTCTGCATTGCATCCTCCTTATACTGTAAACTCTGAGCTCATCACTGAATACTATATGAATACTGAATACTGGTACTTTGTTCATTATGCTGCTTTTATCTCTCCCAGTCCTGGTCATGTCACGTTCCCAACATCATGAAAACTATAATCACATTAAACATTATGAGCATTAATTTGGCATTTAATAAAGAAATCCATTTAGGAAACTTTTGACATTTTAAGTGTTTCGACTTAATAGTTCCTTAATAACCTCAGACAACTTGAGAAAAATGGACTAAACTCTTCGATACAGAGCATTTTCTGTTCATTAGGGTAAAACCAATTCAGAATTTCCTCAATTGAAATCTCTTAATCTTTGTGTTACTGAGCTTGCATTTTGTCTTCAATCCTAATCTTTTTGACAGCTTTGTGGTTGACTTTTTCCACCAATTTATGGGGACTTTAAAACCCCAATTTGTGCCTCATATAGAGAGCATTTAGTAGGTGGTCCCAAGTGCAGTTTGCGTAATGAGCAATAGCCTTAGTAAATTGAACATTAATGTCAGGCACATTTTGTGGCCACATTGAGTCATGTCTTTGCACTCCTCGTGCATGTACATCTGGTCCTTGAACTTGAGAAATGTGTCAGGCTGAATTTCCTAAGGAGTGCTGTGTGCCTTGAAAACAGAAGTTGGTCGCAATTAGAGGAACATAAGATGTAATAGACCAGGAAAGTTTTTCTTATACTAGGCATTTGAAATTATAAATGATACAGCACCGGCAAGTTTCTGATGCCTTTCTTTCATTTTTTGTTTCATGGATTTTGCTCTGAACTGAACATATTAATACAGTGATCCAGACCACTGAAAAAAAAATACTTTATTGAATAATTGAATAGTTCTACATAAAGAGAATATAACACTTTACAGGATGGTGGCTGATATACCTACAAGAATAACCACAGAGCTGGATGTGCATTTTTATGATTCAGTCTTAAACAGGTACAATACTTTGTCAGGTTCACAACGATGAATTCAGACATTTGTATCAAAGGTCAGTGGTTAAAAACACATAACTTGATGTACTGAGAATAAAAAAACTCAACTTTTGAGCCTTAGAAGGTACAAAGTAGTATGATATGATTTTGAAAATAGAAATGATTCATGATTGCTTTGCATGGTCTTTAACAGATAACAAATATGATTCAGGACTACACGACCAGGTATGCTTGGTGATGCAAACGTTTTTCCTGATGATTTTTGACCCATATTCCTGAAACGTAATGTAACCATGCATACCTTATTCATAGTTTAATGGAGCCTCCTGACTCAACAGATTTACACAACAGGAAAGCCTTATAAATGTATCCGAAGCACAGAAAGATGTCCATATCCTTCACCTTCAAAATAATAAAGGTCTCCTTTCTAAAGGACTCAGAAAGGTTATGTTGCAATAAAATTAAGTCAGCTGACGACCTGAAATGTACTGAATGACAAGGTTATCCAATCAATGCATTATTTTTCTTCCCTAATGTGTCACCGCTATATTCCAGGACTCTCAGTGGTTCTGGAAGCATGAGGAATCATTTTCACAGCGCATTGCATGCTTAAATCAGAGGTAAAGCAAGTCAAACGAAAAGGGTAAAGTGTTTTTTTGCCAAGCAGTGTGTAAATGCAGTGTATATTGCATTTACAAACAGATAATTATGCATAAAATTTGAAAAAGGTTTTGCAGAAAAATAAAGCACAAGCATATGAATCACAGAACTTTGATTTACAGATACATTATGAATGTTTCATTCAATTCATATTTATTTACCCCAAAAAATATTGCTTTCTTTAAATAATACACTACATGTGATCAAACACATGATGTGTGTTTCTCTATGTATCGTTTACTCCAATGGTTGCATATTTAAATGATACAAAGTAAGCAGGATGAATTTGCATGCACCGACATTGTATATGCTATTTAAATTATTATTTACCTGCTTTATTAATTTAATGTCATTTCTGTTCATGAAACGTTAATTTCATGTATTTTGAATTATTTATTGTTTGATATTCCATGCTGAAGCTGGCCCTAGGCTATTCTCTTTCATCTGTGCTCTGATTAGCTGTTATGCTCTTAAGAGAGTTCCTTTCCTGCTCAAGAGAGTTACTTCACACCACAACAAGGAGGAGAAAAATGCAGTATGTTAGTCAGCCAGTGTGTTCTACCCTGTGGCATTTTATTCACGGAGTGGGAGAGAGTGGACACACAGCGTCTACTTGTTCCTTGGTTCAAAAGCCTTGTTCCATGGGTCTTAAAGCTTCTCAGAGCACTGCCACTTTTCACAAGATGTCTCTGAGATGACGGATACCGAATACAGAGCAGCTTGTTCACCATTTTTTACTGCCTCCTGTCTGTGATGCAAGTCTTACAGTACATTCTCAGTCTCCTCTTCTACCTCCAGGTCATTTGATGACTCGCCCAACCTTCGTCAGTGCTATTCTTTTGTGTGTACATTTATTACATTTTTTTGTAATAAATGTATTTTGAAAGAATTTTGAAAAAAGAAAAAAAATCCATTTGTTCTTCCGCCTCTCAGTGTCGGTCACCCAGGTGTTTCTACGTACAGTATGTCATACTAATAAGAGAGAGAATAAGGATCGTTCCTCCTTTAACTCCTCGAGCCAGACCACCAGCATTAGCCATGAAAAGTGCATGGCAGCTGCCCAGAGCTCCTCTCACATAATTCCTGGCATTAAGTAACGTACCCAATAGCTTGTTTGTGATGGTGTACACTTCTTTGAAGGCAGCTACAATCACAAACACATGGCTGTGCTTCTCAGGTTTTCACGGGAAGTCCTGTGAAGAAGCATGACGAAAGCGCCTGGTCCTACAGCTACCCTGTATACAAGTTAAGTAATGAAATTTCCAGTGGTATTTAAGTAGCCATACTAAATCTACAGTAGTTGCATCCAGATGTGGGTATATGTAGATATTGCGCTTAAAACCTCTTCACATTGTTGTAATGTAACTCAGCTAATTCTACAGTGTTATAAACACAGATTAAAATAAATTAAAAATAAATATACATATTTGTGGATATTACAGTTAACAGTTGTGTTTATCCCTGATTACACTCCTGACCGCAGCAAATCTTATCGCTCTCCAACAGGAAACAAAATCAGCATATGCAACTTGCTGCATATACAGTATTTCGGGCAAATCAAGCAAAAAAGCCCAAACCTCTGCATAGACTACTGATCTGGACACGTTAAGTCATGTAATGTACACGTTGTAGTATTTTCTTGTTTTGGTCATTTTTGGTTTTTGCTTTTTCAGTTAAATCAGTTCTTCATTTACTAAATGTGCTGCCTCGACTTTCTTCAATATTCCAATCAAACTCTGTGCTTCCCTCCAGAAAAAAAGTTCCACAAGGGATCTTTGGAAAGTTATGAGAATTTACTGGGAAACTTCATGTGGAACACTGAAAGTTTTTCCCACAAGAACAAACTGAAAAATATTTAAAGGTTCTAGCTCCAGCTATTCATTCAGTGTGGAAATAATGGTGGATTTAATGCCTTTAAATAGATATAAGAGTGGCCAAAAAACGTCTCACGATAATATTTTTATCCACTCTTACCCTGACACACCCCTCTGGTCCTGCACAGCCATCGCTCCGGAATAGGATAAATTCAGACTCATCAGACCACATGAGCTTTTTCCAAGTCCAGTCATTAGCAAATTGAAGCCTTTTTCTCAGATTAATCTCATTAACAAGGTGTTTTCTTATGGCCACAAAGCTGTTTAGTCCCAGTCTTGTGAGTCCTCGTCACATTGTGTGTATATAATTTACTGGTAAACATGACTATGATTTTTACCGTTGATATTTATATGGTGCAGTTTCAATCTTTAAGTGTTTATTGTTGTTTAATGATTTTTTTTTTTTGGATCATATTTTTCCACCTTCCAGTCTGTAACAATGTGTTGGACAGTTCTTAACTCTTGTTACTTTTATATTTTCTATACACATATACGCACAGATAAATACGTGTATATACTTATATGTATGGAAATGTATTGTGTTGTTGTGTTGTAACTGCAACAGGTCCCCAGGGCAGGAGGATAACTTTGTGTTCTCCTACAGTATTACAGTACATCCACAGCACTAGATAATGGGATCCCGGAGATTATACGCGTTAATCCCCTAAATCCTTTATATTCAGCTGTGCCAGAGCAATGACAGCACGTAACACATTGAAAGGATATGAAAGAGAAAGACAGAGACTGAAAGAAAGGAGGGAAAAAAACAGAGAAACTGTGACAATCAGGTCTAGCCTTGATGTTGTATGAAACACTTTTGTGACCTAGTTGGTTTAAATTTGTATAATTTAAGCAGCAGCTCGAGTTATTAACGACTGTTATGAGTTGGCTGGGAAGGTTTCAGGATAAGTACAGTTTTGGCCCAGAAGTCATCCTTTTTGTTTTTCTTAACCTTACTGTGTGTGTGTGTGTGCGGGCGCTGCAATGATGAAGTGTGACTAGATGCGAGGACGCGTCATTGAATTTTCTCTCCCTAAAAAGCATTAACTTTATTCAGCACTTTCCTGACATCATTTTGTTTGTGCGGTTGTTGAGGGAAATATTGTGAGATAACTGCATTGGGGTTTTATGGTATTTTTTTTTTTGGGAGTGGGGGAGATGACGCCGCCACATATTGACACGCTTTCTTTTCTCTCCAGGCTGCACAATATCCACTATTGTTGAAAAGTGAGTTACACTGTGAATAGTCTGTGAAGTGAAGATGCTTTCAAACGTAAAGAAAAGTTCATGAATGCACATTTGCCAGCCGCTTTATTGGGAATCCTTTTTACACCTGCACAGTCATGCAATTATCTAATTAGTGTGGCAGCAGCACATTGATGCAGATACAGGTCAAGAGCTGCAGTTAATGTCTACAGGATGGGGAAAATTTGATCTCAAACATTGACTCTGGCAAGTGAACAAAACAGGTTTTTTCTTCTACTGTATATAAACTTTAGAGAATTTTGAGCAAAAAAGGTAAACATTACTGTATATATGCCTACAGTATATTTATTTAAACTGTTGTGGAGATTTTTCCCCCCCAGTTATCGCTTGGCGACTTGTTTTTGGCAGCTTTAAGAACTTGTTCTTCCACAGACCTTTCCTGTCTTCCTCAATTTTGTCTCTGTGAGTAAAATCCTAGACAGCCTCAATAATGTTAAAATCAAGGCTCTGTGAAAGTCATACCAGCTGCTGAAAAACGCCATGTTCTTTTCACTATAGATTGTTCTTTACAGTTAAAGAAAGGTAAAAAGTCCCTTATCTTACTGACTAATGCATAAGATGTACAGTACCTAGAACTTAAGACTTTTGCACAGCACAGTTAAAACCTCCAAATGTTTAAATTGTGTTATAGAACACTTATTCTGAGGGGAAAAAAGGAAAGAAGTGTTATATGATTTTTAACAGATCTGCATTTTAGGGAGTACAGTTTAGAAATAGTGTCCCAGTCTGTGGTTTGGACATTAGGTTTGAGTAATAATGCCGTGGCTGATATTTAAGTCACAGCCACACAAATGGCAACAAACATAGACTCTGATTCAGACATTCCCTCTAGCTTATTATACATTATTTCTTTTCACCTTATGTTTTATGCCAAGTGCCAACTTTGCAATATTTTACTGTATATTTGTTTGATTAATTGATGCAGAGCCACTATCAGAGGATCTTCTGTGCACCATTATATTTTTTTTGATCATGAGAAGTGAGTGTGTATAGCAGCCTTTCCAGATCTCTGTATGTGTTGTGTTTGACTGGCAGGTTATTGATTACGTCTCGATTCTCCTTTAGGACATGGACAGATACTGGCAGCACAATTGCTCAACTGTTCAGAAAAGCAGTCAAGCGTTTGATATAGTGCATATTGCTGATGGTTTTTTTTACTAGCAAGATTTTTTTGGTTTCTATGTTCAGTTACATGAAAATGCCATACGTCACTCATATTTCTCCAAATCTTGCATCATATCATAACATGCTGCATCATTTGTATATTTTCATTTGAACCGTTGGTCTATTTTTCCCAATTTTTTTCCAAGAAAGCGTTGCGCTACCCTGTCGATCCTCCACTTTGACTGAGGTGAGTCGATTTTTACAGATCGATGTGCTCCCTACAGCAGTAATACACTTGAGTGACTGTCGTCTACCTCCCTTTGCTCACCAGTCAATTCATATCGCTCCCTTTCACTGTCTATTGAAGAAAGCAATCCTGTCACAGTCAATGTCACATTGTTACAACTGCCCACTCAACTCTATTCACCAGAATAATAACGTCTGCAGGAAAGTAACGTTTATTTATTTATTTTCTTTGCACTTTCAGTTTTAAATTGTGCCGTTTTACATTGTACCCTGTGCCGCGTTGCAGGAGCAGTCGTCAGGACATTGAAAGATATTTTCAAAAGAGTATGACGTTTTGCTCTTTACATTCACTTATGGAGTGTGTGTTGTTTCTCTTACAAGTGAAACAGATATTGGATAATTAGACGTCTTGAATACAAAACGCTGGACCTTTTAATCGGATTTGTGTGTTTGTAATTACAATAACAGCAGTATTTGTGGTATTTAGGTCAAGTACAAGTTAGATTAAGTTCGAGTGTAAACATGCACTCAGCAAAAACAAAAAGTACATTTGTGCCGCAAAGACTCCTTAGTCGACACTTAAAGCAGCTCAAAAGTTTTTGTTAAGGATATGTTTTATAATAAATGCTTTCTGTACAAACTTTCAAGTGAGATCGTTATTAGTTTTAATGGTTTAAGTGAGTGAGCTGTAAGAGCCTATGTGGTGATAAATCACTGTATATGGTACATAACTGCAGCACCATAGCCAATAGCTCATGGTCTCAGATGACACACACACACACACACACACACACACACACACACACACACACACACACACACACACACACACACTGCCAGGCCAGTCAGTGGAACAGGTGCTGGCTCCTCGGCTTGAGGATGATTATCTTAACAAGCATTCTCGATTAGACACCCTCGCAGCATACAGCAGCAGATAGAACAGCTCGCAGCCTTTACAGGCATCTGCTGATTGAGAAAGCCCAGCCACTGCTCACAACAGCCAGACGCCTAATAGAAACCAGTTTCTCTACCCCCTCTCGCTCCCTCGGCCTTCTTTGTCTCTCTGCGCTTTTACCTCTAATGAATAGATTAATCCAAGGGAAAGAGTTCAAACAGTGCTGTCAGTAGCACTCAGTTAAAGGATGTTATATAGTGTTTGGTTAAAATGTGATTAAGTATGTTACACAAAGCCTCTGGTTTAACACAATGAATGAGAGGATACTCTATGTGTATTGTATAGTTTCCATGCGCAAAGCAGATAAAATTTTTAAGTTTAGTGGATTTAAAGTTTCATACTGATACTACAAACTTACACCTAAAAAAAAAAAAAAACTTTTTTTTAAGATGAACTGAATGATTTAACAATTAACACCGCCAGCCTAACATTATGTAGGTCCCCTTTTTGCTGCTAAAATAGCTTTGACCCATCCCGGGATTGCCATCTGTAGTTATGCTGTGGTGTCTGGCACAAAAACATTAGCTACAGATCCTTTAAGTCCTGTAAGTTGTGCTGTAGGGCCTCCATGGATCAGACTTGTTTTTCCAGCACATCCACCACTGATGTTCAATTGGATTGAGATCTGGAGAATTTGGTCAACACCTTAAACAGTCAACACCTTAAACAGTTAGTAATATTCCTGAAACCATTCCTAAACCATTTTTGCAGTCCTGTTGGGTGCATAATCCTGCTGAAGGAGGCCACTGACATCAGGGAATAATGTTGCCATTAAGGGCTGTACTTGATCTTCACCAGTGCTTAGAACAGTGTCAAAGTAACATCCACATGAATACCAGCAGAACATTCTTCCACTGCTCCATGGTCCAGTTCTGATGCTGACTTGCCTATTATAGCCTCTCTCGCAAGGGTTTGAATGAGCATTTTGACCATTCTGCAGCTGCGCAGCCCATATGCAGCAAGCTGTGTGTTCGGACACTTTTCTCTTACATTCACCATGAATTTTTTCATCAGTTTGTGCTACCCGCCTAATAAGCTTTGATCCTAAATTGTCAGATCTTCTATGAAGCGAGGATACATTGCTACTGAGAGTCACAATGAGGTATTTTAAACAGCATTTCAATTTACAGTAATTTTTGTATGGTTTTTGTTTAGGACAATTTTAATAATGATTGAGAACATTCTTTTAAAAGCAAAAAAACACATGCAATGATGGTACAAGTTATTATATTTAATAATATCAACAACAATAATAACAACAATAGTAATAATTGTTTTTATTTATTTATTCATTTTTGCAAACCCAGCATTGTGTGTGAATTCTGGCTACATCACTCTAGAGCAGGCATTACTAATTGGCAGTCTGCGGTCTGGATCCTCATCGAGTGACAGTTTTGTCTGGACCCTGATGCTTATCTAGCGTTTTTCGAGGTGGGCGTGGCTACACACTTCACTCAACATAGCCAATTAACGTGATCGTTGACCGTGTATAGACAAGATGAATGGACAGATCAATATATGTTTATTTCCTTCTGTGGGAAGTCTAACTCTAGTTTGTTCATATATTTCAAAACCATGCCACTAATAAAAAGCAAATGATGATTCACTAAAGATTGATTAAATATTGTTGTTTGTATTTCATACAAATACAAGGAAATATACAAGGTTATCAAAGTTCAACTTACCACATGTGTAACAAATGCTCTGGAAATTTTAAACTGCTAATTTTTATAGACTTTATAAATAGAGATCAGAATGAAATTTAGACCTCGGCTGAATAAAAATTTTAATTGACCAGACCTTAAATTTTAATTCACTACACCTGCTCTAGACCACGCTTTAAATTTATAGATATGTATGTTTTCAAAAAACATGGAAGAATCCTTCTCATGCTGATAATATTTTTGCTCATTTGTAGTTGGTAATTTGTTTTAGAATATAAATGTGTCATGTAAACTAGAGGCCTAATTTAATTCACCATGTCCCAGACCAGGATGGTGCTAAAGACCGCGGTCTGGTTCTGGTCACGGATGGTCACATTCAGCATGCATTACAGCAGTGGTTCTCAAACATTTTCTGTCATTCCCCACTTAAGGGGGTGGGCGAATTTTCAAGCCCCACTTGTCAA
>JAQMYJ010000040.1:17482558-17532108 GCA_030014305.1 Clarias laeviceps | reverse complement strand
CGGTCCCCCCCCCCCCCCATCCCTTTTCGTCTCAGGGCTGTATGTCTTATCACTGTCGGCCACAGGGCTCAGTGGATTGGGACAAGAACCAGCTCCGCTCCATAGAAAAGCAATTTACAGCTTTAGATTTCACCAGACTTTCTCTCCCATGAGAATTTATTTGAACCGCAAATCTTAGTAAAATTTCCAAACCAACAAAGTAAATTAAGTAAAATTAGTTTTTACAAATCTTGCAAATCAGTTTTGGTTAAATACAGCATATATTCACTTTTATAAAGCCCATGGTGCGTTTAAAACAGAATTTGATTATTAGTAAAGTCATTGCTAAGTAGTGTAATATATATTTTTACTCAATGTATATTGCTATATATTAACAATATAAGATCAGTGATAAACCATCACAAATAAACCTTTTCATTTTGCTCACATTGTAGTGCACGAGACATGTGTATAGAATGTTGTGTATAGAATGTTTCTAATGTTCATTTCAAACTTGACCTCTATTTTCAGAAAAACTAAGCTTTAGAGCATTTATATGGCAGTAAATAACTCTCTGTGTACATAGGTTTAAAGGAAGTTATAAAACATGTTTACTTCAAAAATAATTTTCAAAAGTGCTCTTGATGAGTCACTCTTGCCCTTTCATTATATTACCACTGCAAACCACAGTCCGCAAGATACGTTTCTTTTTTTCATCCCTATTATACTGTTGAAAATGAGTTACAGCAGCAATAAACCACATAGTATCCACTCCTATCAACCAAGAATTAGAATCTGCAGCTTTGGTTTAAGGAGTTAAATTCATCTTCATTTTGGTGACTATAAATAAATCTCTTCTATAACAGTGTGCAATATGGTCAAAAGTAAAACATGAAATGTGTTTGTTAATGTGTAGTCCATTTTATTGAAAGTGAGAGAGAGAGAGAAAGAGAAAACAGTTGGGTATTCTCAGTCATATAAAGTGCAAGCCAGACCCCACAGGGATAAATATGACCGCATAACTAAAAGTAAGGCAACCAGTCAATTTATTGTCAGCAAACCTGAGTGAGGTCATGTGAGTTGGAGAGGACACCATCCAAACATAACAGTTCACCACAAAGCTTTATGCCCATGAGTCTCCCTAGATTTGCTACTTTACTTAACTAATTTAAGCCTTATTTTAGGCTCATTCCAGACTTAATTCCTGAGACTGTGCTCTGGAATGTAGTTTTCATTATATGAGGTACCAACAAACAACCTCCATCTTTTGATCAGTGACATCATGAAAACCAGCAGTTCACTCAAGACCACTTAAGGGTTTATAGGTCAATAGTCTTTTTAGTAGTAGTGTTTATTACACTTAAAAGAACATGAATGTCAGTGACATGGACAAGGTTGCCACATACAGTATGTATGCTTATTTTAGCTCACTAGTATTATATTAGTTTAATGACACGCATGACACAAAACATTTTCTTCAAAGATTAACCATTTACAAAATAACTGCCCTGAATGCAAAACAGATGCAAATTTTTCCAAACAAATAAGGAGTATAACAGGATTTTCTTTCCAGTTTCAAAGGCTTAGTGTATGTATACAGAAAGGCCCTCTGGATTTCAGCTAGCTGAGCATGTAACCAGCACGTAGCCAGGAACATTCATAATTATTTTTTTAATCCATACTTTCAAAGCAAGTGCACAAAAATGAGTGAATTTTTTTTTTTTTTTTACCTTTTGGCTGGTTCTGACATTTTTGTCTCATTTTTATTGTTGAGGAAAATGTCATAGCATTTAATGATAGAACAGTAAATTATAACTTGGTTATCGTTTAGTTTTTGTCATGGGAAAAAGGTCATTGTTGAATATTTCATCAACAGAATAAAGACTGATTTCATGTTTCCTTTTACAGTCAAATCCAGCCTACTCTTTTCTGTCTGTGCTGTATATAAATAATGTTAATTGAAGGTGATTGAATGGAGTATGTGAGGTTTTGTACAGACCTTCAGGGCTCTTGGAAGGTCGAATACTGGATTTTATTCTTTGTGATTAAATCCAGCCTTTTGTATTCATATTTTTGCAGTTTTTAGTCTAGTCTTTTCTTATTATGTGGTTAGTAATTTGAGATGATTTGGGATAATTTGTAGGTTGTACTGAACACAGATTTAACTCTGCTGAAGACTTTTAGAATGTAATTTATTTGAACTCCCTGATGTGGGTGTAGAAAGTATCTTTACCTTACACACTTTGCTCTGCAACTCCAGGCGGCTGTTGTACGATATGATTTTAAATGTGTGATTTGAATGGCGTTCTTGTATTATGAATGTCGTCTGAATGTCTTATGAATCATGTCAGCCATTTTTACTTAGTTGGTATTTAGTAGAAGTTGTTGGAAATGCATAATGTATACTCCCAAACTGGGTTTCAGTCTTGCATTCATTCTTTTAGGGTGCTACAGATACTAGACAACTTTTCATTTACTATGCCGTCATTCTCTCAAAGGCATGTCAGGGAGTATTAGTTAACGCAGGTACACCACACTTGGCAGTTCTTAAGCTAGAACCTTACCAATCTCCTTATTCATCTCCTAAAAAAGCTCTCCACCTGAACCTGAGATCACTGGTCATGTCCAACTTAGGCCTTCCACACACACATCCTTTACCTGTGTTCCCTGACAACTGACGACTTTATTTTTGTTTTTCTTCTTACAGGTGTGACAGCACATTGACACAGTCAGACACACTGTGACCCTGTATAGATGCACTTACACACTGTCACCATCTTGTTTATTGTTATTGCCATCCCTCTTCTTTTTTTGAACAACTCCCTCTTTTAATGAGAACTGGTAAACAAGCACAAGAATCACTATACCCCTGCAAATACAGTTTTCATCTGGAGGTATACACTGGCTAAAAGGGTCCTTTAATCGATTGGCCACCGAGCAAAATCGGCTGATAGTCACTTAATTTTTAGAGGTTGGTTGTCTCTCAACTGTCGATCGCAAAAACCGATACACCTTTGAAATGAGTAGACAAAATAAATGCGTAGACAGCCTCATCAACATGTCAGTCTGGAAATATTACTCTTTGTTTTTTTTTGTTTTTTTTTATACATCAAGAAAGTTGTCTTCTGATTAAATGTGTTGTGCCTGTAAACATGTGTCTTATTGAATAAGCATGTTAAATCAATTGAATCATCAATTGAAATGATTTCAATTGGATTTGAAGATACATTGTCCACCTAAACATAGCTATTGATAACGTTTCTCTCATCTCACCTCGTCGCTCAGGTAAAATTAATTGAGGTATATGCTGTGTGGGAATGACACCATTTTATTGCATCATTTATCCGAGTGACTGGTATGTCCAAGCTTCTGTGTGATTTCTCTGGAAGTTATAAGCCGTCTCTTTTCTTTTCTGTAAACTCGTTTTGCTTCCTCTGCTCTTTTTTGACATGCAACCTAATTGCTTGACTTTGGGGGTGTCTCTGTTGTCACAGAGACTACTATAATGTCCCCTTATTTGACATCAAGGACTCAGGAGGAGTCCTTTTTGAAAATGGCTCATAATATTTTGTTAATAAGAATAAAATTTTATTGTTATACAGTACTTGTATCATCATCGTCATTGTCGGCGTCGCCATCATTACTGATAAATCCACAGACCTCCACTAATAGATTGTGTGTGTCGAGCTCATTCCAGTCACATAGTTTTCTTTAGTAAAGCTTGGCCTTGCAGATCTATTTCTCATACCCTCTAAATCAGCTCCAGGTTGTCCATAAAATCGCCAGTGTTTCTTATTGATGTCAATCCTAATTAGCATTGTCATAACCCCTGAGTGCAGACCACTCCATAACAAGCTCTCAGAGGAGAATGAGGACTGCTTGTCTTCCTCTCTTCTTTCTGCCAAGGATAGATGTGCCCATTTGGAAGCCACTGATTGTCGTTAACGTCAGAACCCCGATACCACAATGGAAAATTATGATGCTGGATCATTAGCAGGATCATACTAGAAGGTTGCTTTCAGATTGGTTTGCTTGGGCAGAATGACCTCCCTGGCGCCAGTGGACCTGCACTTTCGCTGAGGTAAAGTGCCTCTTCAAAGCTGCGGAAACTGAATTAGTCTCTCAAAATGGCGTCCATACGTTAGGTCGAAAGCTTGAAAAAAACCTGCTTTTCTTGACTTAATGGAGAAACAATGGCTTTGTCACTGCACTTTTACCACAGTTGTAAAACAGGATCAGCTGTGAGGTACTTTGTGGATATATATACAGTATATATATATTTTTTGTTCTCCCATTCAGCACGTTTAAAATATCATTTGAGATGGAAATGGAAAATGATGAGCTGTGTGGTTGAAGGTTGGAGCGCCGAGTGGTCTGCCCTTTCGCAATGCATGAGCTCAAATTCAATTGTCCTTCTTGAAATGGGACTATCCAGATCAGCGAACTGAAGCTTATAACATGATCTTTACTTGAAGGGAAGCAGATCATGCTGCTTCTAATTCTTGTAATGCGCAATTTACTGCCATTGCAACATTTTAAAATGTATCTCATACAGTGGCGATCAGGTTTTCAGATATACTGTACAGTCATCCTAAACCCTTAAACTACTGAAAGGGCAAGGCCACTTCTTTTGTTTGTTACTGTATGCAGTAAAGGTTTGAGATCAAATGATGAATATTAGATGATAGTTCAGAATCCAGCATTTATTTCCACATATAAGTTAATATTGAAAATATTTAGATGTGTTAAATAACAAACATGGCATCTTTTGTTTGAACCTACCCATTTTCAAATGATCTACAATACTGGATATGCAAGCATTGGGCATAAAACAGTTATATAAGTACGTATAAGTGTTTGGAATCATTAAAAAAATAGACAGAAAACAACCACTGGTATACTACTGTAACAACCAGACATCAAACTGGTTAACCAAAAAAAAAAAAAAAAAAAAGCAGTATGATGACAGACATTGTGAGTTCTGTGAAGAAAAGCTTAACAGCAACAGAAAAGCAACAGTCCCTGACCTCACCAACAACTTCCAAGTATCACAATCCAGTTTTTCCACAAGACTTTGAGAGCTAAAATGCAAATCTTTCATCAATAAGAATCAAAAGGCCTTATTGGAATCCACAAAGAAAGATGAGCCATAAAAGTCCTGGAACCAAGGTGATGGAAAGGTGAAATTGTGGAGAACGAAAAGATTCAAAACATACACATGATTTAAAACATACCAGCTCATTGGTCAAGCAGGGTGACAATTTACAGAGAAATTGCCTCGAATTGAAAGGAACCATGCAACTAGACAATGACTCAAAACATGCTGCAAACACAACAAAGAAACATGATCGGGGAAAATTGGAAGATTTCAGACTGTCCAAATCAATCAGCAGAACTTAAGGAGCCTAAATTTCTCTTCCTGAAGAGAAGACTAAAAAAGCATGTTCATCTTTTGATTTCTAATCCAGACGTTTTCGGGTGTATAGGAAAGACTAAAGAATGGACCCTGCCGTTCCAATACTTTCAGAGAGGACTGTACTTGTTCAGCATTTATGTCTAAAACATTTTTTGGTTCAAACCAAAATGAAAAGACCTGGATTGTTTTGACCCAAACAAGACATCTCTCCGAGATCCACCAGGTTTGATTTTAGACTTAGACTTTATTCCTCTGCAATCAGGTATTAAGAATTATAATAAACACAAGGCTCATGTGAGCGAGTGCTACATTTATTCCTGAGATGAATGGAGTCACACAGATAGATTTTAATTTATTTTTGCTAACACAACTCATTAGAAGTGTTTAATGGGATATATATTTTTTATCAGTTCTGTTTTCCCAGTGTGCTTCTGCTTTCCTCTGGACATGACCGAGGCTGTTGAATATATGAGCGAGATGAACATGGTCAGAGCTAACATTCCAATTGAAGTCTGCATTTATCTTCTTAGCCTCTAATCAGTGTGGATTCAGTTACATTTCTCATTTTCTACTGAATAATTTTTGAGTAACAGATATTGAACTAATGAAAAAGAAGCTTGTCCAGTGGTTACTTTTAATCAACAGTGTGTGTATTGGTTATCATCATTTATTTTGATGGTGTAGGACTTTAACTTGCTGTTGCTGTCTAATATGCAGCTGAGAAATTTCTCACTGTTGTGATTTTATTATTATTATTATTTTAAATTGTGCTTCTTTAAAGACTTGCACTATTATTTGACCCCTATTCTTTCTCATATGCTTACTTGCAGATGTGTGGAAATCATTGCCAAAGAAGGAAAAAGTCTGAAAGAGCTGTACTTAGTTTCCTGCAAGATCACAGACTATGGTAAGTGCGACAGATCTTTGTCTAATCAGCCATCATTAAATGCCCCATTAAATGCACATATGCCACGTGAGTATACCCATGCTGGCTCTTTTACATTTTCGCAAACGTATGTTTTGTTTTGTCCTGTCAAATACTGAAAGACAAAAAAACATGGCATGCTTCCTGTGCATGTGCGTGAGTGTGTGCATGTGTGTCCATCTTTTAAGATTTGAGTCAATTTTCTAATTGTGTACTGCAATGGTTCACCCTAATTAAATAGGTTATGCAGCATTTTTTTTAATGAAGGAAGAGCTTAGATTTTTATTGTTTACTTTAGTGGGCATTTTTTCCTGAAATCTTAGGTTTCTTTGCAGTTTGTCATTGTCGTATGCTTTGTTATTGTACAGTGTTTTCTGTAATGTCAGCTTGACTTAGGCACATACAGCTGTATATTGTTAGACATCAGTATATCAACAGCTCTTCATCTCGACAAGCCATGTCTGTCCCAGGAGTAAACAATGATCTCCATTTTATCTGATCATTTTCATGCTGCTTTCTAGTAATGACTAACCATCTTCACTCAGCCCAGTGCTGTTGGCTAACAAAAGTACGGTTTTCCCTCAAAGCGATTGCAGCCATATGACAATCATATAATATCACCTTGAAGTTGCCATAAAGATTTATTTTTTCAATCTGGGAAATCTCACTGTCTCAAGGTCTACTGTGCCATTGTACCGAATAGTACTGAGTGAACACGTTTTCAACACATGTATCAATGTTTTGACTGGAATGTCTTGCTAATGTTGTGTATGGAAATGTGCTGACAAGTGCAGAGGGCTTGTGTCTGTCCTGAAGTAATGGAAAGACGCAGTTGGTTTTTATTGGCACTTAAATGCAGAAGCACTCATTGCTATTTCTCTTGACAACTCACTTTAGGCAAGGCCTGCCTACTAAAGCTGAGGAGAACTCGGGAAAACAAAGACAGACAGGCAGAGTTTTTGGGTAAAAGTAGAAAGTGAATAAATATGTACACTTGAATATATGACTGCATGTCATTGCTGATTCACTGTACATTTTTATTTTGTGTTCACTACCTATATTTTAACTTCACTAACTTTACAGTGGAATGAGGGCATTTGTAGGCTTTGGGTAAATGCCAAGGGTGGGAGGGTTTAACAATTAATGGCCACCTCCCCCACTGCTTTATTTATTCTCCTGCCCATTGTGTGTGCACATGACTAGTGGCAAGCCTCTGAAATGGACTATTAAGGAGCTGTATGTGTTCACAATTTATCACACCCACATACACAGGCTTTTTGAGAGGACAGACAAGACTTTATTAGTACTGTAACAGACTGTATGTAATCTGGATTATATAATCTAATAATAAAGATAGTGTGAAATGGCTGGTGATGGGATCATGGGCACCAAAGGCTCAACCACGCCCACGTGGACCTTAAGGCCAGCTCATTCGGTCTAAGCCTACAGAAAAGAAAATGCAGCACAACTAGCCAAAAAAGTGCTGCCAATGATAGAATGGCACCAGAACACCCAGTGCATCACAGTTTACCACGCATGGGACCCAGCAGACAAAGAGCGGAAGGCTATCAACCAGTCCTTCAAACTCCCCAGATCCCAATCTAGTCAAGTTCCGTGGAATCTGATGGACAAACAAGTCCATCCACAGGGGTTCCTATCTGTAACTCACAGCACCCAAAGGATCCGCTGCCAACGTCCTTGTACCAGACATGACAGCACGCCTCTAGTGGTCTTGTGGAGTCATGTCCCAAGGAGCCAGAATTGCTGAGGTGCCACAATGGGAACCTAAACAATACTAGACATAAATGTTTTCTGCTTTAAAATAATTTATCATAGAGGCACATAAACTAAAAAAAATATTATTTTACTTTATGTGCCTGGTAGCTACATTTGGCTGTTTTTACACTAGGCAACCTGCTATGGCTACAGATCAGGGGATGAAATTGGCATGTGCTAACTACACAGAGATTTCGGAGGAGATAAGCACATAACATCATATTCTAAACAGTTGTCCAATTCCATGTTTAGGAACGGTTTGCTTGTTATAGTTGAGCCGTGCCAGAGTACACCTTACCCAGCTCGAGACCATCTTCTCAAGTGGACACAGTATACTGAGCCGTGCCCAGGCACGATTCAGAGCGTTCATATTATGTACTGGGATCCCTGCCCAATGTAGTGTGAAAGCCTTCTTAGTCTGCTACAACTACAAGCTTGAATTCTCTAAGCTAGTATAGTACAGTAGGTCAGCTTTTTTTTTCGCATTTTCTGTAAGTGCAGCTCTGATTATGGTTCTGGCTCCAGTTCATACAATATCTAAGGTGTAAATATATGCATTTATAATTCATTTTCTAAGAACTCGTTATCTAAATCATTATTTTCCCCATAAACTTAGTTTATGTTCAACATATTTTATATATATATATATATAATTTTTTTTTTTCAAAGAAAAACATGTACAATAATTGTTGTTGAATCTTTCTTTAAATATATTTATGTACCATTTTTGGATGGAGTCTCGTGTCAGCACTTTGTAATAGTCAGTTGATGCTGTTCAGTTTTCCACCTGAAAAGTCTTAAGTGCAGAGCACATTGTGCTTCACGGTTTCTTAGCAACAAGCTGCTTTTTTCTGGTTTTATTACATGGGAGAGTGAGTGTTTAATAGCTACTACACCAGGGGATCTTGAAGCTGTCCTTAAGAGTACTCTCCACTACATCAAATATGTAAATGCCCTTAAAAACACACACACACACACACACACTTCCCTAAGTGTTCTTTGAATACTTAGGGATTTTTAGACTGTGACCCTAATTAGAAAGGACACCTGATCGTCAAACCTCGATATGCTCTTGCTGAACATTTCATTCTACATTCTGTCCTTCTTTTGCTCTTATAACATTCTTCTACGAAGACTTTCCAATAGATTTTGTAGCATTTATGCTTCATTTAGCCATAAGAGCATTAGTGAGGTCAGGTACTGATGTCAGGTGAGGACTGGGTGCAGTCAGTGTTCCAGATCATCTCAAAATGTGTTTAGTGTGGTTGAGCTCAGGGCTCTGTGCAGGACACTTAAGTTTTTCCAAATCAACTCCTCATGGGTCTTGCTTTGTTCACAGGGGCATTGATGGAAAATGTTTAGGCATACTTACGTACAATTATGTGCTTCCACCTTTATGGGAGCAGTTCAGGGATGGCTGATATATGCATGTTATGGTCAGTTGTCCACAAACATATGGCCATATAGTGTATATACTGTACAAGTTAAATCTGATTGAAATCATTCCCATTAGAACATCTAATTTGGCTGTTTACATTGATGCTGATCTGTTGTATTTTTACATACTCAAAGCCTTTAATCAGAATATAAATTTTTTGACATGCGAAAAGTGGGGTCATGTTAGGCTTCCTATCCTTTTCCGCTAGTGTAAGTCTCGCCTTCTGTTTTGTGATTGATTATAAGGAATCAGTCTTATCTGTGATTGGTTAATACCTGCTTTATGACATGTGATATGGTGAGGTAAACAGTGCTCCTTACTAAACCAAATACCTCTCACAGAGTTTACTATCAGGAATGGAAGCAACAGTGTTGGGGGACGTTACTTTTTAAGGTAACTAATTACATTACAAAATTACTGTAATGTAATTAATAAAAAGTAATCAGTTACAGTACATTACAGTATTACCTTCTGATAAAAGTAACTACTATACTTTTCCATCCACTTTTCCACAGTCTGATGACCTGTTTCTGATTGGCAGCTTGTGAGATATCTCTTTTTAATGCTTTATGTGTCCACTTAATGTGTATAAGTGTGTCAAACCGTATCTCACCTGACAGCCCGACGTTCCGCGAGGGCCAAAAAAAAAATTTATGTTTAAACAAAAAAAATTCAACGGAAAGAGTTTTTTTTTTTATGTTTTATGTAAAAGCATATGGTAAATGTCTCTCACATACACATGCTAAAAACTAAAATACATACTACTGTCTAATCAGTATGTATTAGATAATTAAATCTGACGTGTTACATTTAGCTTATGCTGATAAAATTATAATAATAATAATAATGATATAAAATGATGAAGTTCTGTAGTTATCCAAGTGTCCAAAATGCACAAGTTCTACTAATTAGTTATTTTTATGTATTATTGTTAATATTCTATTTAGGTTTGAGAACTTTTCACTTTATTTACATTAAAATAGGGACCGGTGACTTTAATTTTAAGACAAGCAAGTTGAAATTCCTGTGCAGACAACACTTTGACACTTTTTTCTTAAGTGCAATCAATGTTTTTTTGTTGGAAGAAAAAAAACAAAGAGAGAGAATCATGATCTCAATTCCAATGGAGAAAAATCGCGATTCACGTTTTGTCAAGGATCGTGCAGCCCTAGTCACATCACCTAATGTTACCCCCACATGGGGCAAATATGCACAGAAAGAATATATTTATTCCATCTAGAGAAAAATTATCAGATCAAGTGTTTACGTGGCTAGTATTTTCCTCATCAAACAGATTATTAAAGGTTTTCCCGACCCCTCTCATTCTGATTTAAAATTAATTCCGATCTGCCCTGATCATGTCAGGCAGCTCCGACTAAAGTATTTACATAACAAGTTTTATTATGATTGGGCTATTATTCCAAATATTATTGGAATATTATTGTCAATGTAAACACACCTACTATCCTTTGCAGTTAGAGTTACAATCAGAGTTTATTACTTGTATGTTACTTTTAGTATCTCTGATGGTGCACAGATTATAGCTCTTAACAGTATCGTCATCGGAACGTAGTGTCCTCAAGAAGATGCTGGTTTATACTCAATGTAGTTTAAGACTTTTATAACAAAACAAGGCTATAAATGGCTGAACTTCCTCGCATCTCCCTTGAGTAAGCTCAGATACCTGACCTAATGTATTTTCAGCCCACTTAAGGTAATTATATATAAGCACCACGCTAATGTGTAGACTCGCTCCAGGGCCTCTTAGCCATTTGTTTTATCTCAGCAGAACTAATCCTGACTATAATCGCTTCAGTCCACCATCGACCCCTGCATCCGAGACTGCCGCAAGCCCACAGTTCCACATGTTGATGAATGGCCACAAGATCAAAACAGTACACTAACGACATCCTGGAATGTATATTAAATACCTCTTAGTTTAGCCTTTTGACCACTTATGCATGATTAATCGAGGATACATGATATAGGCTTTTAAGAAGAACCCTTTTTCTTTCTGAGCTTAGACTTTTGGTGAGCACCTTTTTAGAATGTCTAGTAAATATGTTTGTTTCCTTTATTGAGTGATACTTGAATTTCCTGCACTGCTGTGATGAACTATTTAACCAAAATAAAAATTGTTCTCTTTCTCCTCAAATTGGCACATTTCTATATTGCTTTTATAAGTTATTTTTTTTGTATTTGTTTCTGTGTCATTTTCTGGCTGTTTGATATTCACATGATTTTTTTTCTTTTTTTGCCATTATGTAAAGTTGAGTCATTGACCTGCTTGCTATAAATTGACCATAAAATGTACTAAGTTCAATGAAATTTCTCAAAGGAACTGGCAAGAATATCTCACAAGCTGCCAAGTCGTAGTTTTGCATTCTTATTTAAAGAGGGGTGTGATGGTACTTATATTGACAACACACTCAAGATTTCATGACTTTGGCTGAATTTACAGTTTCCGCCAACATAACACGTCATCCTCCACAGCAGTCTGACCATTAGGCTCCAAAGGTTTAAATATTTTCTTTTTTCCTCCTTCCTTCACCGAGTTCCCATGAAAGAGCCCGAGAGCTTAGCCGAGCTGCTGCGCTCTTTTGCGGTCTACTGCTAGACGTGAAGCTCTTGGTAAGTATTCATGAGTCTCAAGTGACTTCAAGTGAGTCTGAGCTGTTTTCCATAAGCCCCTTATGTGGATCTGCAGTACAACCTGTTGGAGATGAGCTGAAAAAGTGTACCGTATCGGGCTCCCAGCGACGAGCCAGAACTAATTGCACTGACCTTGAGATAACAGTTATTGGGAGAACAACGATTCATCTGCTGGTGATACCACATGCATTTGTAAGCAATATCCAGATCACAATTTTTCCCCTGTATCTGAAGAATACTAAATTCCCAGAGGGAATTGGAAAGGTCTTGGTTTACGAGTACCGAATATCATGCATCACGCATGCGCTTCTTGTTTTGACGCCGAGGGTCACGTGATCACAACTGAGCCAACGTTTTTTCTCTCTCTATTGTGCTGCGGAATTGTAGGTAATCGTCTCCCATACTGGGTCTTAGTGCGCGTACTGGTATACTCTTACTGGTATAATCAACATCCGTGACCATGTGTACTGTTTACTATAACACT
This sequence comes from Clarias laeviceps, assembly GCA_030014305.1. Lineage (NCBI taxonomy): Eukaryota > Metazoa > Chordata > Actinopteri > Siluriformes > Clariidae > Clarias > Clarias laeviceps. The sequence continues at coordinate 17,519,438 of JAQMYJ010000040.1, read as the reverse complement.
GTGATACGTGTGTGTGTAAAACACATTTTATTTAGTGTCTGTATGTGTGTGTGTACAGCGCGCGTGTAAAGCAAAAGCAAGTCTCATTAGAGAGGTTAAAGATCCATTTTCTCTCTCTGTATCAGCCTGCTCTTTGTGTCTGTGTGCGTGCGCGTCATTGGACACCGTGCCACACACACACACACACACAGACCCCTCCTACTTCCGCCTTCACAGACACACACACACACTCTTTCTCTCTGCTCTACACAGAAACACTGCTCTGTCGTGATTCTTTTCAAAGGTAAAGTGCAGGTTAATTTGTTTTATTTTTACTTTAAAGAAGTGATGCCATTAGTGTGTCGCTCAATCGAGTGTCATTGAGTGTTTCTGTTGTGTGCACGCGTGTGTGTGTGAAAAGAGTAGAGGAAGGGTAACTGTGTAAAACGAGAAGGGGGAGAGGGGGAGCTTACTTTAGATTCACACACACACACACACACACACACAGCGCCTGCGCGCGCACAAACGGAAACACTTATCTGTCGGGATTTATTTTTATTATTTTTTTTTACGCTAAAGTGCAGGTTAATTTGTTTTATTTTTACTTAATATTGTTTGTTAATTATTTTTCTGTACTTATTTTCTTGGGCTGTGGAACAAATAATTTGAGTTTCCATTATTTCTTATGGGAAAATTCAATTTGGTTTATGAGTGTTTTGGAATACGAGCCCGCTTCCGGAACAAATTATGCTCGTAATCCAAGGTTCCGCTGTATTTAGTGTTGCATGGCATAGTACAAATCACTTTTACTCATTTGACTATTCTTTGGTGGATCACATAAATGCATCTCACTTTCACTTTTACTTTCTGCGTGTTTAATGCAGTGGTGCTCAGCTAGGGTTAAATAACCGATTTTCACGGGGCATTTTGTCGTGTTCTGGCATATGCCGAAACAGATCCATTTACACAGCACCTTACTCTGCACATCAGCATCACACTTGGTTTCAGGTCCCAACCATTTCTACTCTTTGTTCTCTCCCAAGAAGGCGTAGCTGTGCTCCTTAAAGACCTCTTCTCCTCTGTACTCCAAACTAGCTTCAGGAGGATAACAAGAGAGGATTGCAGACTACAGCAATATTTTGATGACGGTGCTAAAAGGACTCCTGCCTGGTTACAAGGCTTTGATTTTACTGTACTCGTGACTGAAACAGAAAATTGCCGTTCTCTTTGTGAGCACGAAGGGAGTCCCTTTTCTTTGAAAAGCAAACAAAAGAGTCTGAGAGACAAAAAAAGACTGCCAACAGAAGATTACAGCCTCTTTTTGATGGTAGCTGGTCTATTTGTTTTGCTAATGGAGAGATAAGAAGGACATTTGTTCCATCACTAGCCAGTAGTGTACCATTTTCTAAATAATGATGGTTATACTGGTTGACCATTCTGTTTTCTGAATAAATGACTGAAATTAAACTAAACGTCGTTGAGATGCATTTGCAAAAAAAAAAAAAAAAAATGAAAGAAAAAAAAAGTTTGTCATTCATTCTTAGTATATCGTGATGCTGCACAATCTTTTTAGACATTTTTTTTTTTCATTTGTCTACTTTTATAAATGTAGCAGTAAAAGGAATTTCACTGTAGTGACAAAATGTCATTGTGGTATTGAAGCATTGATGAAAGGAAGTAAACTGGCTTGTGCTGTTGTACCCAGTTGCAGTTCTCTCTATTTCAGCATTATTTTTAGCATTTAATAAGTTTCTCAAGCATCTTTAAGCAAATGGCAAGAAGCCTTGATATCTGAACTTCTTTTAGCATGTGTGATAAACTTGTTTTGCCTACAGAACACTGTCAGTTCTACTAAAGACAAATACATTTGCTGTCATTTTGAATACATGGGTTTCACCGGCAACTACAGTAGTCTCCAAAAACCTCTAGTAAAAATGCTTCTATTTTGCAGTCTTTTAAAAAATATATTTTAGCATTTCTTAGTGTTTCCTTGGTCTAATTTTTGCAGTAACGGCAAAGACTCAACAAGTTTACATCTTATGATCTGTTTCAGGTAAAATCTAAATAAAATGCCATCTAAACATGCTTCCATAGAATTTATTATTAGTATTATTATTATTACTTTATTTGTTGTTATTGCCGTGACTCCCTGCTGATCTGGTTTCAGCAGTGAGTGTTAAATCACGTTTAATGACGTTAATGTATCAACACAGATGTTGTGAAACTCTACAGCAAACTTAAGTACATAAAGCTCATGAGAAATTAATCAAACTGTCACATGTGCAGGAAGCTGTGTGAAGAGCAATCTGCATATAAATGCAAAATACATTTGTAAGCTTTGCTTTACTGTACCGGTGATAGTAAAGAAAAAGGAAAAGCTTCTGTAATATAAACAAAAAATTGTTTCACATGCCTGGTAAACATCCAGGGACTCTGTAATCAGAGGGGCATGCATCCTGTTTTGGTATTATTACTGTGCCAAACCCTATTATTACTACACTGTGTAACTGCACATAGGTTGTGTGTTTGTGTGTGGTGGCAGAAAAATACTGAGACCGTTAAGGGGCATGATAGAAGGAAAAACATACACACACAGGAAAAAAAAAACATTTCAGCCGAGATGGATGGATGGATGTCCGTGCCAAAGCAAACAGAGTCTGACAAGTAGTCTTTGTTTTTGTTTATTTCTCTGTAACATAAATAAAACAAAATAAAAATATATATATAAAACTGTAATGTTTCAGTCTAAATTACATGTATGTATAATTAAGTGATTTATTGATTATAATTATGATTATTGAAATTGCAAAACTGTTAACCAAGTTTTTTTCTTTGGCAATCTTGTGTGAGGATAAGAAAACCCACCTTCTGTATTGTGATTGGTTGTAAGAATTCTGTCGTGTCTGATATTGGTTTAAAACCTGTTCTTATAAACATATATGTGTGTAACAGTTAATGTAACACTAGCATAAATACCAATCAGTGACGGATAAAGAGTTTGTATAAATAGTTAAAAGGTTAAAGCTAAAAATAAGCTGATCAGCTTTAATGTAATCAGTGATATTATTATTTCAGGTTAAAGCCCATGTACATGTCTGCCTGTCTTTCTGTATGGCAGAACTCTCTGCCTAACCTATTAATAGAAAGAAATTAAATATTGGAAGAATGAGTATTTTATGCCTTGTTTACGCTAAGTTGTTGTTCTTGCAGTGTCGGCCAAATACAGTTTAATGTTCAGTTATCAAAAAGTAAATCACAGATAAGAAATCGAAAAAGTAGATCGGATAAAGATTTAGTTTTGCCTTAAAACGATTCCAGTGCATTAAAATTCACTTATACCACGTACCCTTGCAGTTGTTGTTGGTCTTTCGGCTGCTCCCGGCAAGGGGTCGCCACAGCGGAATATCCGGTCCGCACAACAATTTGGCACAGGTTTTTACACCGGATGTCCTTTCTGACTTAACCTTCCCATTTTATCCAGGCTTGGGACCGGCACTGCATCCAGTGGCTGGGGGTTTGGGCACTGGCGGGGAATCGAACCCGGGCCTTCCGCATGGCAGGCGAAACACCTACCACTGAGCCACCAGTGCCCTACAAGTCCCCTCGCAGTACGCTGCCAAAACTTGTAGTTTCTAATCTGGCACAAAACTGCTCATAACTAATCTACCAATGTAAATGGTCATGAAAATAAAGAAAAGACATTGACAGATAGATCAGAAGGTGTGTCCAAACTCCAAACTTTTGGCCTGTACTGTGTATCTATCTATCTATCTATCTATATATATATATATATATATACGCACAGTACAGGACAAAAGTTTGGACATATATATATACGTATATATACTACGTGTATAAAATAAAAAAAAATAAAAAAATGTGTATATACACTTTTTTTTTTTTATTGCCATTGTTTGATGCTTGTCACTCGGCATTGGGACACAATTTTTAAGTTACAGGTCAGAGTTAATAAATTGATATTGATAGTCAAATTATTAAAAAAAAAAAAAATCTATTGCTTTTTTTAATTAAGAATTTTAAAATAAATAAATAAAAACATTTGTGGTTAGCTTAATTTTTACTCATTATTTTGAAACCAAGGAGCCCTCAATTGAACAGCAGGCAAAGCAAAAATGGTCAATTTGTCAACATTATCACAATTTTCAAGCTAAGTGAAGCACAGGATGCACATCATTTTTGTGCAATATTATAACATGCTTTTCTTTAATAAGTAAAATATGATATTTTTGAAGAAAATATTTACAATAAATATACTTCATACATATCATGGAGTATGGAAAAATGGTCTTTATCTGATATATCTTAGCTTTCCTCATCTGTGTTTGCCAGACAGATAAAGCCATGAATGTCTTCACACGCACAAGTACATGAACAGGGTCTGAAATTAAGCAAGTGAAACAGCATGTTGTTTATTCAGGATACTTCACTCTGCCAGAACTCCATATATATCACTCTGCTGCTGTTCATCACAGTCCAGCATTAGTTCAGATGCATTAATTTTCTTTTTATTTTAGGTTGAATAACGTTTTTTTTTCTTACAGTCACAAATGTGTTTTTAGTCTACTTTTCGACAGGTTCTGGTATTTAATTTTTCTGGCCACACCGTTTTCCTTCTTTGGTTTCACTATAGCCTTCGCTTCTCCAAAGCCGCGAGCCATGTTGTCATTAATCAGTGATAGTTAGGGGACATGACGGGATAACAGCGTATTGCACATGATCTCAGAAAACCACAGCTTCCTTCCTTATTTATAAGCTATCAGTCTCTGAAGACATGCCAAGCTGTAGGAATTATGTGTAAAGGTTCTGCTTTTTTGCCAGTGGAATAAAATTAAAAAAAAGCCAGTTAATACATGAATCTAGAATAAATACAAACTTTACAGACATGCTAAAATGATATTAACTGACATTTCTGGTGGGAATTTCGGTCACTCCCTGTACTGATATCTAACAGTACCGACATTTTCTCAGACTGTGACAAATTTGAGTCTTCCAACTCTAACAAACACTCCCTTATATTTGAGCAGACTGTTGATAGCCAGAGTTCTTCACTGGTTCCTAAATATCGGTGTAATTAATCCATATAAGAGCCTAGTGTGTGTCCCTGTTAAAAGCTCAGACAGTTCAAGGCAGCATAGTTGGAAAGATGTGGTACCACAGAAATACTGACATCATACTTGGCATTGTGCTTCCCCTGGATCTGCCAGATTAATTAGAATGAGAATATCATTTCCACACAACCCTGTGCTGCTCCTCCATGCCCCCTTTTATGAGAGTCTTAATCTTTTTGCTACCAGCCAATATTGCATCCAGGTTTATTCTCCCTAGTGTTCTACTGCACTCTCTCACTGGCCTCCGTGTGTATGTGTGTGTGTGTGTGTGTGTGAGAGAGAGAGAGAGAGAGAGAGAGTGAATGAGTGTGTAAATAGTGGGTAAAATTGCAGTGTGTGTATGTGTGTGTATGAGCCATCAGCATTGTGAGTGCAGAAAAGAGAAAAGACTGCAGGCTGGACATGTAATCTGGCCGTCTTAGTAGAGTCCGATAAGAGGTGCTCAGCACTCTCGGTGAATGAAAGGAGGAGCACTGTTCTCTGTCTGCTCGTCTGCAAAGATACAACACACAAGAATTTCTCTTTCCCTCTCTCTCTCTCTCTCTCTCTCTCTCTCTCTCTCTCTCTCCATCCCTCTCTCCGTCCCTCTCTCTCTCCTTCCCTCTCTCCTTCCCTCTCTCTCTCCTCCCCCCTCTCTCTCTCTCTCTTTCCCTCTCTCTCTCCTTCCCCCTCTCTCTCCTTCCCTCTCTCTTTATCTCTCTCTCCCTCTCCTTCCCGCTCTCTCTCTCTTTCCCTCTCTCTCTCTCTTCCACTCTTCCACCTTTATTCTTTATCTGCTTTTGTATTTACCTCTCTTTATTCATTTCTCTTTCCCTCCTCTCTTGTCGGAGGTGGTCACACTAAGTGTAAAAGAGCATGATGGATTACTTTTCACTTCCTCACCACTGCTGCCTGTAAGACATGCTAGCCCCTTGCTGTAGGCAGACTAATTTCTTTCTGTTCAGCAGGGTGGAATGTAAGCAAATATACATCATATTTTTTTACCCATTAACTTTAACTTATGCTGTAAATATAATTCTGGCCCCCTTAAATAGTCGTATTTCAGACACATCAAATTATGGACCTGTATTAAGCAAAAAAGACAACCTGGAATTGGGTTATGAACAGTCCAACACATTATTAAAACTTGGAAGGATAATGCACTTGCAGCATGGCAGAAAAACTGTGGCCCGAAAAACATACCCTGATCAAAGCTTACTTAAATGCTTGGTGAAGTTGCTTCAAATAATCGACAGAAAATATCATAACTATGTTTAATAGTGCAATTAAGAGCATTTCTATACATACAGTACAATGTAATGAGAACTCTCAGGATTGGGACTAAACAGATGCATAACCATAAGAAAATGACTTGTTAATAAAACAAGGCTTCAGTTGTTGGGGGTTGTTGCATAAAGATTGACTTTGGAACAATGGAAAACCGTCATGAACCCATCATGCATTGTGGTCACTGTACAAGGTTCTGGAGGCAGTGTTATGATCTGGGTTGCTTCAGTTGGTCAGGTCTACGCTCATGTGGATGTGGCAATAAAATGAAGTCAGCTGATCACCTGAATGGTACTGAATGACCAGAGAATCACATCAGTGGAGTTTTTCTTCCCTCTTTTATTTATTTGTTTGTTCGTTTGTTTACTGGGAGACACTAATATGACTTGTTTTTCCTTCAGTTTTACTGTATAAAATGAAATAATAGCTTAATGCGCAATCAGGCACAGATTTAAAGGGCCTTTTTTTGCCAGATTAATCTTTGAAAGGAAAGTCTGATGCAAGGGAAAAAATTACTGGCTTTTATGTTTGCTGTGAAAATGATTCAGTAAGGCATTAAATTAACATTTCCTTAACATAAATTGTTAAAGGTAAGGTTCTACAGTAAACAAGTCATAAACCTCAGAATAAATATAGTTCACCAGGCTCAGCACATGTATTAACAGGCATTATTTAAATGGTATGGAAATAAAGCTACATTGACTAAATTTATTACTAAAAATAATCTAAATTAAGTAGGAAAAATTTAATTACAGAGCATTCCTCAATTTTGCTAACTTAAGTTACTGGCCATATTGTCAGCTAATAACCGCAGGCATGTTAATTTCCCTCAGTTACGCACTCTATTTTTAGGTCAATTTTGCATCACTGCAAATGCAATCCTGTCAAATTCTTATCTTGTATGGAGATCTTGTTTATCTTTTTTTTACAGGAATTTCGTCTTGTGATGAAATGAGCTGTGGAAACATTTCACACATCATTTCAACCTGTGAAAGCTTTCTGTGTAGAAATTTGAGTAGTTTATATATCCATTCTGAGTGAATATGACAGCCTGTTACTTAAACACGTTGTTCAGTTTCAGTCCAGTTTCTGTCACACTCGAGTTGATGAGTGCAAGCTTGGCATCTGTCGGTCTTAAAATGTAGTACTGTACTTCTAGGAATGTGCAACGAAGAGCCAAGTCTAGGAGGCATTGTGTAGACACAGGACACTTTTAAGTCTTTAGTCCTCTGCTAAAGACATTGCAGCAGCAACAGACGATTGTCTCATAAATCTACAGCGCAGTCAAGCATCAGCTACTGTGCTACAGGCTATAATGAAGCACATTCCTTTTAACTAGTGCCACTCGGTTTCCTGCCTTTAAATAGTGCACACACATGTGCAACCTCATCGCTAATCTTTAATTAATCATTACATTTAAGTAGATAATTCAGGTTTATGCAGTACTAATGCGTACAAGAAAGCATATTGTATTAAAAATCTCACCATCCACAGACTTGTGAGTCATTAGGAAATCATTCTATCATATGTTTCTGTTAACAGTGATGCTGCGGCCCGAATGTGTGCAGGGTTTGGTCGACGTCTATACGGGACATTTATACGAATTAAATCGAAGTCCTTGCTCATGCAAAGAAATGGATACAAGTATAAATACTACAGTTGGTCTGGTGAAATAGGACTATGCGGCAGTGTCTGAATGAAATATATAATACATACTAAACTATTATTAATGATTAATTATCATTTCCAGATCATATACACACATTTTGAAATACTTACGGCAACCACCTTATTCCCTGTTTTACCTAGGATCAGATTTCTTAGCTTAATGAATACTGGAAATATTTTCATGCTGTCTCTAGCAATACAACCTGAGATAATTGATGGACGCTCAGAGGGAGTGGGTGGACTAGTGTTAGCTTCAACCGTGTAGTTTAATGACTGCGTTATGGGTCTCTCTATGTAGAAATTGACTTGGGGAAATTCATTATTTCCCAATAGCTATAAAACGATAGCGCAATATCTTTTACTGCACTGAAAAATTCATAACTTTCCTCCGCGGTCCTGAAGGACAAATAAAAATGAGTGTTGTATTTGCTAAGCAACTGTACCCTGGATAGTAGACGGTCATAAATTCTGTTATTTTTCTCATAAACCCTTCAGACATTCACAAATATAGGGTGTAGCACTGAAAGCTCATCACAGTGCCTGGATGTAATGGCCTCCACCTACTGTATGTCCTGCAAGTTAATACATCAACGAACGCTTTGTCTCAGGTCAGACACAGTAGCCGTGTACCCTGTTTCTGGATGGTTCTAATATATCCAATGTGTTGTGTATGTGAATATGAGGAGATGATTCCATCCAGATGTTCTAGATGTAGACTGACATGTTATTAGAGTTATATGTTAGAAATGAAACTTTCTCTTGTTCACAACATTTTTTTTTCTAAATGTTTTATATACCTCCTGTTTAAACCGCACTTCTTAAACATCAACATAAAAGAATTTTCTTCTTGTCATGCTTTACAAGCTATAACAGTCATTACACTCATTGCTAAGATGGAAAAGGGTCCTAAAAAATGTTGTGTATTCTAGTTCTCCTGAGTGTGTGTAAATTTAGGCATAAGGAGATGTAAACTTTATGTTGATTGACTATAATTTGCATTGAGTACTGCACTTTTATACTGTATATGCCATGTAAAGTCAAAAATAAATTGCTTTTATTTATGATTTACAGCACATGCCCTTATCCAGAATGACTTACAGAAACGCTTTGGAGAGTCTTTCTTAAAAATGAATTAATACATTTTGCAGCGCAATATAGGACTAGACTACGATATATATCGATATAGTTTGCTTTAGCATCTCTGCCACATTCTGCTCAGCCCCACCCCAGTCTTCCTCTGCATGTCCATGCAGTCTCACCCACACTCTCCCTTCACATGTCCGTGTCTCTCTGTGCCTGCTCATAAACCCGGAGTTTACAATGTGTGCCACCGTGTTGAATATGCTATCTTGCTACTTTGAAGTGTTACGTTTAAAAGTCAAAAGGTCGCAATGGCAATACAATGTGTGAAATATTCTTCAGCACAACATTATCAGCCTAAACTGCAGTACAGAAAATGAGTCTCCTGCCCAGAAAAAAGCCTGTTCAGCATGCGCTCCATACAGTATGTATTTATTTCTCTCTCTCTATGAAAACTTCAGGAGTTCAGCAGTCTATCTCATTATAAAACTACATCAGAGCAAATATGCCTGCTATATTCTTTTCTGTTTACCTTTTGTTGTTTTATTGTTCTAATTGATTCTAATCTATTCTTCTCAATCTTTTACTCAATTGTTTATACTGTATGAAGCACGTTTTTTATATATATATATATATATATATATATAAAGCGGGAGCGTTCTTATAGATATGCCTATTTAATTTAATATTGGCTGTTAATTTTAGATATTTTTTTCATTTTTATATTCTGCAGCATGTTTCAATGAGAAAAGAAACTTTGTGATTGCATTTTATTTCGATCATAGTCGGTCTAAATAAAAGTGCTTATGTCATCCTGTAATATTCCATAGAAAAAAAAATACATTGATGTTTAGCCTACAAATACAGAGATATATTTTTTGATCCACATCAGCCACCCCTTGCACATGGTAGTGAACTGGGTACTAAAAGTACCATCTGGAATATTCTAGGAGAAACATTTTTTTTGTTGTATTATTTAATTTAATGAAGGAATATGGGAAGTAATGAAATAAAAGGGAGCCAACAACAACCCATAAATGAAGACAAGTAAAACTAATCATTTAATTATTACAAAAGAAATGGGACCTTATAAAAGTCTGATGGGACAGCCTGTCCGTGCATAGCATTATTATTATTATTATTATTATTATTATTTTATGAGTTAGTTTATTCTGCCTTGACTCTTGCCATTTATTGTTTATTCTATACTCTCAGCTGTCTATGCACTTGAATTTCTATTGACTTTGTATGTTATGGGTGATCACTCAGCACACAAAGGTAATCACTTTCCAGAACTTTTGTAAACATGTTGGAAAGTTAGGTTTTCCTTACAACTTTACTAAAAGATTGACAGATGAAGCCCAGTGCTGGCAATAATGTAATAGCCTTCACGGTTCTGTGCCTAAATCTGTATTGAATGGACAGGTTTATACATTTTTTAAGGCTTCTGGAGAGGAGGATGTGCTACTGCACACAGGTCATGATCGTCCAGTCATGTTTCAGGTAATATCTCTGGCATCTGGTTAATACTGCGTTACTGAGCAACATGCTCTTATAGCACTCGCAGGAAGCAATAACACCAGCGCTTTGCTATGCACTTTTTTTCCTTTATTGCCGGCCATGCTTGTCACTTTTTAAAAGAGACGAGGCTCTTATTACACCTCGTGTGACTAATGTGGGCAATTCGTTTTTATACCCACCCCTTGTCTCTCTCATGAGCAACCCAGGAGCCTAGTATAGGGAGAAAATTGCACAGATATTTCATGGATGTGGATATCTGCGTGACACCCCTTGCATCGCTGATATTTTTTTACGGCCTTTTAACAGGTGTAAGTATAAGCTGGAGCTAAGCTCCGAGAAATCCGAGCCAAAGAGGATCACTTTAATCAAATTAGGTGCTTGTTTTTGAAGCTTTTTTTCCATCACTCTGTTCCCCGTTTCTCCTTGGCTGTCTTATACACAGTGCAAACGAGAGCGCTTTCCTCCAGAGCTCTTGTTGATGTCTGGTTGTGACAGAGTAGGTGGAGGTGCTTAATGGTGAGGAACCCTGCTGTGCACTGTGGGAATACAGAGCTGCGGTGATGTAAAAATACTCCCGCTGAGCTTTTCCTATTTAAGCACCACATTCAACTGAACAGGAGCCTTTTTTCCCTGATGCGCATGTCAGAGGATTTGATGGAAATTTTGACTTTAGGGCACTTTTTTTTCTTTTTTTTGTTCCCCCGTCTCTTTTTGTGTTACTCAAAACAATACTCGTGTTGTCTTTTCATCGTTTGAGCAAACACTACATCTGAAACATGAGGCGGTCATGTCCTGCTCGAGGTGTAAGAGATCTTTTTTTAAATTTTTTTTAGCTTTTTCACTATCTTGAAAGAATATATTATATAAAATATAAATATATTTTTAAAGGAATTATGGCATACAACTGATGAATTGTGGGGTTTCAATCTTAAGGACAAAACATGTCCTCGCCACTGTGTTTGTCTTAGCAGGGGACATGATGCAAGGATGTCAACTCTGACTTTGAGTGAAGAAGTAAAATATCAAACGGCATTCTTCAGTCAACATGTGACAGAACATTTGAAGATGATGATGTATGTTTTTCCCAGTTTGGTATTATTTGGCCTAAGGTTGACAACTGGGATGTCATTTATTTCCATTAAGCATCAGCATGTTTTTGGTATTTCAAAATACATGCTGCTGTGCTGGTTTTTTTGTAATGTGGTCTAGTTTCAGATGAGTTTAAATGAATGAAAGAAAAAGTTTCTATACAGACGTAAGTAAAAAGTACAGTACTTATCTTCAGGTGCTGAGAATCCATCACGCCTAACTTAACCTGGGTAAAAGTTGTTGGTTTCAATCATCCATTGGTTGTCTGTAGATTTATTTTTTGACGAGTGTTTGCTGCAGTGTTGATTGCACCGGTGTGTTAGCACCAAAGTTTTTATGCAGAGTTTTATGCTTATGATATTTTATCAGATTACTTCTGTTGTATTACAAACATATAATTCCTCCTCTTGGTACTTTCACAAAGTGCAGTTTGCAGGCTTTTTCCCATCATTACTCAGGAAATACAGTACATCCGCATTGCTGGCATATTACGTAAGCTGTTCATTATGGTTGCAATATACAGATATTGGATGTTAGTATTGGCGCATTTGTTTAGGAATACAAGCATATACTGTAAATGAGCACGGTAATGAAACCATACTGATACCAGTAGATATTGCTTGTGATGGTCATTCACTGCACTTCAGATGTGCAAAGATTACCAAGGACTTGCATCCTAAAACAAGATCTCTATTTATATATTTATATATGTTCTTTATTATATATATTTTTTTATTATGGTCGTTTGAAAGTATCCTGCAAGTGATATTTTGTTGAGTTTACCAGATATAATTGGTGTTGCTTATGAGTAGGTCATAATCACCAGAAGTAATGTCACACAAGGTTCACTTTTATGGGATCAGCTGTAACAGCTTTATTTATTTAATTTTTTTTAAACAATAAAAAAATTCTATTATAAGCTCTGAATGAAAGCAGTTAACATTTTCTAATTAATTTTAAACCTGTAGAATGGCAGCATGGTGGCTAAGTGGTTAGCAGTGTTGCCTCGCATGTCAAGAGCCTGAGTTCGATTCCCGCCTCGGGGTCTGTGTGCATGGAGTTTGCATATTCTCCCCGTACTTGGTGGGTTTCCTCCAGGTATTCCGGTTCCCTCCCACAGTCCTAAAACATGCAGATTAGGCTAATTAGCATTTTTAAATTGCTTATAATGTGTGATAGATGTGTGAATGTTGAGGTCCTACCACGGTTGTAAAAATGGAAATAAATGGCCTCCACGGACCCTAGTTGGACTATAGAGGTTCCTATATGGATGGATGGATGGAAACCTGTAGAATGTTAATTTTTTTTAATGAAAAGGAAGAAACTTTTTATTTTTATTTTTATTAAACCTACATATATATATATATATCATGATATACATCATGCAGCCTGTATTCTGTTATAAAACTTTTTGTTGTTGTTGTTTTTGCCCAACACTACTTTAAAACAGCTAGTGAGTTAATTAATATATTTATTATTTATTTAAATGTAACTTATAACATGGACATTGCTTCATTTAATTTTATTAGTTAATATATACAGTGGAACCTCGGATTACAAGCATAATTCGTTCCGGAATTTTCCCATAGGAAATAATGGGAATTCAAATCATTCGTTCCACAGCCCAAAAAAATAAATACATAAAAATAATTAACACAAAATATAAAGTAAAAATAAAACAAATTACCCTGCACTTTACCTTTAAAAAAAAAAGTAAAAATAAATCCGACAGATAAGTGTTACCCGTTTATGCGCGCAGGCACTGTGTGTGTGTGTGTGTGTGTGTGTGTGTGTGCGTGTGTGTGTGTGTGTGTGTGTCTTTCTCTCTCTTGCGCTGCGGAGTGTGTGTGTTGTGTGCACACGCGTAATTTGACACCGTGCGGGTTCACCGTGCCGTGTCAAATTACGCTCGCGCACACAACACACACACATAACGACAGATAGAGAAAATGGATTTTTAACCTTCTAATGAGACTTTCTTTTACTTTACATGCGCGCACACACGTGTTATAAGAAACAGTACACACGCGCTTTCAAAGACAAAATAAAATATGTTTTACACACACACACACGTCCGCGGTCACAGTGTTATAGTAAACAGTACAGAGAGACGAGCACTAAGACCCAGCAGGGGAGACGATTACCCACAATTCTGCAGCGCAAGAGAGAGAAAAAACGTTGGCTCAGTTGTGATCACGTGACGCTTGACGTCAAAACAAGAAGCGCATGCGTGATACTCGATACTCGTAACCAAGACTTGTTTGTTTTTCTAATTAAAATTTATTTAAAATATTTGCTCGTCTTGCGGAACACTCGCAAACTGCGTTACTTGCAATCCGAGGTTTCACTGTAGGTCCTAAATAACTAAACAATGTTTTTTTATTTAATTACTTCAGGACATACGTACAAAAGAGTAGGACTTATGGAAAATTAAAATAATTTTTATTTTGTTTGTGTTTGTTTTTTGGTTGTTTGTAGTTATGTAATGTGATTTCAGTGTACCTAGTATTCACACTTCTGGCATTTCCAAGTAATCTAAGTACTTGTACAACTGGTTGCTACTGTATATAAATAAACAACTATAAAAGTTCACATCTTGGAACTTTTGTCATAATTTTGATCTTTGCTATTAAGGTGCATAGTGATGTACACTCTGTATAGTTAAATAATTATTTCCACAATTGCATTAGCAGGGGCTGGAAGTCTATCAAAAGTACCTGCATAATAACTTTTTAATGATTTGTCATATATACAAGATTCAAATGGTTCTCAACATTAACATGGGTTTTACCTTCCTTTTAACTTACTGTTTTTCCTTCACTTTTTTCTTACAGTCCATTTAATAGTAGATGATTTAGAGGCAGATAAGGTCATCATTTTCTTCTGCTCCTTCATGCAGTTGTATTAGCTACATCCATTGCTACAGTAAGTAATAAACATGCATACAGGTAATTTACAATGTATTATTTACACAGTGGCTAATAAACAAAAACACAAATCTGTGTATAATTACTACAGGCTTTAACTAATGTTCTTTTCTTCCGTGATTTCTTTTCACTCTGAATTAGTGACAGGATAATTAATGTCATTAAAAATTTCAGGTCAGTTGGTGCTCGCTGTGCAGAGAGTGACTCAGCATGTGCTGTCACCTCTCCAGCAGTAGCCTCCACAACCGAGCTCGTCAGTGTCATTGTGCTACCTTATTACTGTGTGGCACAATAACAAAGACCTGACTTCCACAAAGCTGCTTTAATCAGATGTGGAGATGAGTAGCACGCAGCGGCTAGCGTGAGTTAGCAGGAGAACTGCAGCGACGTGCTGCATGCTCATAACAAATCTGAATTAGTGTAATTACGAGTTTGGGGCTTGAGAAGTGTTGATGTCGACCTCTGAGTGAAACTTTTTCCAACATACAGTATCTGATATGACTAATTGAGCTGTTTTGACCAAGCAGAATCTGTTGCTGATCCAAAGAATACAAACAGGAAGAATGACCGGCATTTTAAGTTTCCCATCGAGTACAATGCATAAACACTTCTAAGTGGGAGAAGTGCAGACTCTTCCTATTCTCCCATAAAACATGAATGCAGCCTAAGCTCTCAATTATGTACCCAGTGGTTTGATAACAGCCACATGAGAAGCAGAGCATCTGTGTAGAAGAAGCATGAGTGGGAAAGGAACTTGGTGGGAGGCAGCCGAGCTTTGCTCCACTTTACAGTGACGAGAACTCTGCAGAGTACAGCCTGCCACTGAGCTGCTGTTCATTCATCATCATTAACTGAGCTGTTTCCCTTCTGCTCGCAAATCTGTTTCACAGGTACCAGCCCTCAGTGACACACGTGTGCTGCTTCTTGGAAATGCGCCCCAAAGTGTTTGAAATCGGGCCTGTCGTGTTGTCAAGCCTGGTTTATCTGAACAAAGTAATCAGACTTTTGTCTAATTAGCGTACAGTACATGAAGTGTCCAGGGCGTCCGGGTGACTGGACAGTGAAACTGACTACCTCTGTGTGCTGAGAGTTCACTGCAAGCTTTAGGCTATTTTTGTGTTTTGTTTTGTTTTGTTTTTGATTTACTACAAAATTTTGTTTCGTGAAGTTGGAATATTTAAGGAATAAAGATTTTTAAGCAAAAAATACAGTACGTAGTTTGGAATGGGTGCAGCAAATTTAAGTAGTAAAGTATTTGTCTTAGTCATTTTGATTAGTCAGATCTGTAAAAGATATCTATATATTTTTTATATATTTTATTTGTTTAAACAAGGAGTTGCCACTTTTATACTGTGATTTTTTTTTTTCAAAAAGTAAATTTGATTATTTAGGTCAGAACTCAAGGTCTCATATTTCACTATTTCTTTAGCAAATTTCACTGGTCTGAGAGCTCCCTCAAAGTGTGTGTGTTATTGCTCCAGCTAAAATACCATTCCAATAAAGCATTTTTTCATAACACACAATACCATTTTTCACACCTTATCCAAATGCACCATTCTAGTGTCTGTGTACAGTAAATGAGCTACTGCTGAGCCACTCCCTGCCAGACAACAGCAGAGATGAGGGAATTTATAGATCACAAATAAGAACAAAAAGACTTTATCCTGTTTTTTGTTTTTGTAAAAAAACACTGAAGACTCTTCACATCTGTCTAAAAATGACTTGAAATGAACTTGTCAAGGACAAAACTAATTTTGTCCTTCTGACTGGTAGTGTATTGTGGTCACATAAAGTCCTCAGCTCAAATAAATGGATTCAAAACACTTAAACTCAGTTAGTTTGTCCTTTTCCATCAGACCTGAGCTTCAGCATGTGATGAATAATTATTGTTTCAGAAGAACATCTTGTCCTCTAAAGCATCGTGACTCAGCCACTTTCCATTTAGCCGCACTCTTTTCTGGTATGTGTGAAGGTTTGTTTTGTCACTCTCAATAAAGACATTCAGACACATTGCCACTGGAAAGAACCTCTCATGTATGATGGACACTGGTGAGGTATTAGTCATGGGGGCTTTCTTATTACTTTCTTATTATTATTTTGATGATATTTTGTGTGGCTTTTGCCCCTTAGTGTGAGTTATTCAATGCAAAATGCAAACGATTGCAGAACATGCTGATTTCCCATGCCTAATCTCAAGTAACCCTGAAATGTTAAATTTTTTGGTAAGAGTTGAGAACTACCGATGCGTGAGGAGCAGATTCCTGGCTCAGAGTCCACACTCATGCCGCTGGCTATAGATTGGCGGTTTTTAAACTTGGTTTTAATGATCTGACTTTTAAAGTTGTGGCTCTGAACATCCGTCATTCGCCTCTGGCACTTTGTAAATCAAACCTCTTTTTTTTAACATGCACTTACAGCTCGCCAAGCTCACATGATCAAATGGGCAGACTGCTGTAAATTACCTCCTAAAAGCGTGCATGGACTGGCTTTTAAAGGATTTTATACATCTACCTGTTTTTGTCCAAATTTTGAATGAACGCCCTTAATGGACATATCACTCACTCACTCATCTTCTATACCGCTTTTAATGGACATATCAGAAATGAATTTTTTTTTTAAGTGCATTAAAAGGTTTCGCATAAGGATAGACGAGATGTGATAGAGACTATATTTAAAGAAGAAAAAAAAGATACAGTAAATGGTGGTTTGTAATCTTGATTGTTATCTTGTTGCAGCTTCATCACAACAGAGATTTCATTTCCAGTGGCTTCAGGCACACCTACTGCTATTATTCTGTCTATGCATTTCACAATTTTGTCAGCCTGTATCCTGCAGTTGTTTTGATGAGCTAATTTAATGTTTTTATTCTTTCAGTTGAAGTTTTATTCACACTAGATGATCACACTGATAATAACTTTTTTGTATCATTTTTTGCAGTTAATTCAGAGTGCATTTTTCAAAAAAAACTTGACTTAACCATTAATTCCCCCCACAATAATGTGTGTGTATGTGTACACATACACATACAGTATATACATATATCTTCATTTTAAAATCAGTGTCTTTCAGTGAATTCTAGGCACACTGACTTTTCAGGCTGTTAAAGGCATTGCATATTCGTTCAATAATTTATTTATTTGTTTATTTATTTATTTTTCAGTCGAACCATATTTTGTGTCACCCCTCATTCCACACTTACGTTCTCACACACATATAAAATATGTTATGTCCCCCGGCATTACATTATCCCAAACAGATTATCAGAAATCTGTTACAGCAGCCAGCATACATTCTAACCAACCCATTACGATCTAATTGTTTTCCTGCCTGTAGGACTTTCTGCTTCCCTCATTACTCCTTAAAGAGTCACTCCAGCAGCCGTTTTTCCCCTGTTGTCATGCCCCTGCGTTTAAACACCATCTGCATCACTAGCCCGATGCAGTCACCACTGAAAGGAGCACGGTCATTGTTAATAATATTTATCTTGAAGAAGCTATAAAAAGATATGCATTTTTTTTTTCAAATATCATACTTTTTTTTTTTTCAAATATTAAACTGACAAAACAAGACCATTCATAAAGCCAGTTGTGTTTGTGACCTCAGCAGAATTAAATCTTAGAAATGTTTAATATCCTTTCCCATCAATGACTGCCAAAGTCTGGAACCCATAGACACCACCAGATGCTGGGCTTCTTCCCTGGTGATGCCAAGCCTCTATTACAGCTGTCTCCACTTCCTTCTTGCTCTAGTGGTGTGTTTTTTCTTAGTTTTTCTTAGTTTAGCCTTCAACAAGTGAAATGCTGTTTTATTTGATTCAGGTCGGGTGATTAACTTGGCCATTGCAGAGCATTCCACTTTTTTTTTAACCTTGAAAAAAGTCTTGGTCTGGAGTTCCTTTTCTTCTCCATCTCCTTTTTAAGACACCTACATCATGGAGGGCGTTTTTGATCTAGCCAACTGTTGTTGGTTAACCCCAACCATGGGTTTCTGGGACTCTTTATGTTCCTAAGCTCACCATTTTATTCTTTTGTTTTTAAGAAAGTACCAAATAGTTGATTTGGCCATACCTAATGTTTTTGCTATCTCTCTGATAGGGTTGTTTAAATTTTTAAGCCTAATAATGGTGGCTTTGCTCACAGTGGCAGCCCTTTGGACTTTATATTGAGAGTTAACAGTAACAGATTCTGAAATGCAAATTCCATGCATGAAATCAATTCAAGACCTTTTATCTGCTTACTTGTAAGAGAAATAATTAAGCAATATTGCACAGAGTGTGGTTATATTGAATATTGACTGAACCCTGAATATGTCTAACCTCAGCATGCAGTGAGGGACTGCTGAAAGCCCAGGCTTAACCCTTGAGAGATAAAACCTCTGTAACCTCAAAAAGAAAACCAGCCTTGAACAAAACTCTCTTTTCATCACTGAGCTATTCATTTGATCTTATAAGTCTGTGCTGAATTGAGTGAAGGTTTTTGCTGGACTGAGACCTATATACAGTCTTTACTCTAGCATTAAAGCATAACCTAAGATGGAAAAAAAAAAAACACTGCAATGACCTGAAACAACTGTGTAGCTTTTGATAGAAATTAAATTTTGTATCTTTTCTTTTCCCCCCAAAGCAAACACCTAGCAACTGCATTACTGTTGTAGTGCACATTAGCCGTATTAATGACAGTTTTTCTGTGCGTTTGGAAAAGATATGCGATGAACAGTGCCTATAAAAATGCCTCTTAAGGAAGGCATTGTTATAGATATCAGTTAATTGGGATTGATTTATGTCCTGCTATAATGGAAATAAATTATAGCTAGACAAATTGATGTGTCGTATTGGACACTTAGCAGAGTGGCATTACGATTTGTCATTTAAAGCAGACACATGCTGCGTATAAACACACAGTCTGGATAAAGAACACCACATGAAGTGTTAAATGTGATAAAAATGACATCAACCAATCCTTCAGGATGGAAACAGAAAGATGTTTTTTTATATATTACATATATGATGTGTTTTTAATTAAATTTTATTTGAGAGCAATTTTACCAATGGACAAATGGACAAAAGCATCTTTACACGAGTGCAAAAAAGCTGAATATATATATATTATTTTATTTTATTTTATTTTTTTATTTGTTTTAAAAATTATAGCTTTTTGAGTTTTCCCTAAAGGGCAACCCAAAGGAGATAGAGGGCAAAGAAAAACTCCCTGAGATGACATAAGAAAGAAACCAGACTCAAAAGGGAACCCATGCTCATTTTCGTGATTGCGATAGAGCGGACATAAATAAATTCCTTCTATAACTTTGTGAAATAAGGGTGAAACTGCAATTATAAAACAAGAAAGGCGTTTTAGTTACTAGATAAAGTGCACTTTATTGGAGATAGCAAATTGTCACTAAAAAGACTTAATTTTAGACCTGATTTTTTTGTACTGCTGCTGTTGCTTCATTAAGCAGTATGATATTCAGCTCTAGAATCATCGGCATTATTGCTCAATATAGATTAAACAAATGTGCTTGTGGTCAATTAGCTTAATCTTACTATGAAAATATGAAACAGGTCTTACCTTTAATTGAAGTAAACCTATAAATCAATTTTTTTCCATATATTCAAAAATTATATTGAATTAAAAAAACACACACATCTGAAATATTAGCATATTAAGCAATTATAAAGCATGACCTGGGGTCATGCTTTATAATAAATCCCATTTATCTATTTATATATTTTTAGTTAGTTTGTTTGTTTAAGTACTGCTTATTTGCACCAGTAAAAAGTCTTATGAACAAACTGTAGGTGACACATGTTCCCAATTATTATTTACTTGTTTAAGTTCTCCGGAGTGTTTAGGAACACTGTGTCACTGGAGTATAAATGAGGTAACATAAGCGGAATTTTCTTAATCATTAATTACCACAGGAAGATTACAGATTTACCTAATGAAATGAGACAAATGTTTGCTGATCCTTATTATTCAAACAACGGCTAAAAAATCTACATGCCTGAGAATGCCTCAGACATTCCCCGGGCAATAATTATGAAGGTTAAAATGATCCGCGAAGTAATTAACTTGCCTCAAAGAGGACGCAAATATGTTTTACCTCCATCTACATTGAAGCGGATGCATTAAAAGGCTTTTTCTTTTTTGAAGGATTACTATGTGGGTTTCTCAGGAGCTAGTGGTATTTTATTTGGTTTTATATTGTTTACTAATCTACAGTTTGACACCCCCTCCGTGCCAGCAAATAACTAACATTTGTTCGTCTAACTGCAACCAGTGTTGCACCTGGAGTTTGCTAGAAGGTCATAGAACTGGAACCAGGTTCTGTGGGTAGGAAAAACAAAAACAGCTTTTTGGCAGCTAACATTCAATGTGGGTTTGGCTTAGAAATAAAGGCCTGGTCAGGATCTACATTGCCCTGGGATCCTTGTTAGGACACATGGAATCATGAACTTCAAGAAATAGCAGAAGCTGTTTAAATGAAAATCTGGCTTTTTCTGCAATACACTGTTCAGTGCTCAAGAATCAAGATTTTGACATGGACTTCCAAGTCCCAGACCTAAACCTCATTAATAACCTGAGGACTCGTAGAGTTGGGACCTTTGTCTTTATTTTATAGTATCAAATATAGAAAAAGATTCATTGAGAAATAATAGCTACAAAGAAAATTAGCATTTTAAACCATCTCTGCCGAGAGGAGAGTGTTATTAATTCTGCATCTGATTGTTCAATATATGAGCATGTGCCCATGTTGATATAGCTTGGTTAAACGTTTGTAGGGGTTACAGTGGTACAGGAAGTACAGTGGGACAGGAGTTATAATGGTACTGACCATATACTGGCACAGGGATCCTAGGGGTTAAATGTTTCTAAGTAATGAAACACTGGCTCGGGTCCACCTCGCCTGGCAGTGCTCAGTGAGCACTGGCCACTTTGCCCATTCTTAATTTACTCCAATTCCTTTGGGAAACATGGAAGAGATTTAAATTTCAAGGCTTCTGAGCAATGCATTTACTCTGAATATTACCAAACCCACATAGCTCGCACATGTTCACTTGCTTTAACACACGTACAAATACATGGTGCACTTCCCCAGTTAGACAATAACAAATGGGCAAATTAAGATACAACAAATGCAAAAAATCAAGTTAAATTCCAGTTTGTTTAATAAATTAATGACCGCTTAGCATTCATTATCAGTGTGTGTGTTTGTGTCTGTGTGTGTGTGTGTGTGTGGGGGGTAGCTTGATCATACTCATACAATCATTAATCATACAGATACATCTTTTTCTTTGCATGGCTACAAGCCATAATTAAGTGAGCGCAGAGTATATTACTCATGAGTGTTTACACTGGTGTACGTTATGTCAAAATTTAGGAACATTTTCAAATTATAAAGGCTGTTTTATAAATAACTGAACATTTTTCTCAAGTTTTTAAATCCTTCAAAGGATTATGATTTTTTTTTTGTTATTATCTGGTAGTGATACTGTTCCTCACAACATACTGTTATTATAGTACAGTAAGCAACCCCTGTGCTATACAGTAACACAAGGTCATGTTTTTGGTTGATTACTATGCGGTACACGACTACAGATTTAATATCAGTATTTGAAGGGCACCTACACTAGACATTCATTAAGCATTCGATAAATCTTTTTATCAAGCAGTGCAAGAGGATATCAGAAGAGAACTGACAGCTGGGGTGGGGGGCAAACAAGAGTGAAAGATTTTATATTATAAGGGAAAAAAGAGAATTTAGGATTTAGCTTTTTTTTTTTTTTTTTTTTATTTATTTGCTGTCCGCTTTTTTGAGAAGCTAGTAAATAATTGTCATGTGATTTATCCTCATTGCAGAGTTTGTTTCATGACGAGTCATGATTACTGTCAATTTTGTTGCTATATGTGTGTCTCACTCCTGAGTGAAAAAACACAAATTGTTTTTCTGTTTACTCAAGCACTCTCAATATCTGTGCTCACTCAACATGTGACAGCTTTATAAATGTGTATCAGAGACTGAAGGAAGGTAGATTATGACTACATTATGTTACTGATTGGCTTCCATCAGTTCTCCATTTTCTTTCAGTGCATATGTGTGAAATTATGATGTTTCCTTCTGTATGCGTTATCATTGCACATGTTAGTTTAGATCATTATATTTATTTATAATATATATTTATTTATAATATATATATATATAAGGTCAACTTAACATTGTTTGTAGTATGTATGTACTGTATATAAGGTATTATTGGTGTATTAAAAGTGTTCAGTCAATAGTCAGATGCTATCTGTAAAATTTTTGACATGTATCCCAGTTAGAACTATACATGCCTAGTTATTCAGGTATGTTCTCTTATTCCAACAATGGTTTATGTTGTTGTGTTTTTTTTTTCTTAACACAACCACTTGTATGTGTAGTGAAGGAGAAACAAGGAATTCAAGGGAGCCAATCAGAAACACCCAGAGTTTACCATCCTTCAGTCTCCAATTGACTGCTTTTGTCTTTCCTCCAGTCTCTGATTGACTGTATTTGTCTTTCCTCCATTCTCTCATTGACTGGTTTTTATCTCTCTCTAACTCCCGGATGTTCTGATTTTATCCCCCCTCCGATCTCTGGAGGAGAGACATAACCAGTCAGTCTCTGATTGGTTGGTTATGTTTCTCCTCCAGTGACTGACTGATTGTTTAAGTCCCTCCTCCAGTCTCTGATTGACTGTATTTGTCTTTCCTCCATTCTCTCATTGACTGGTTTTTATCTCTCTCTAACTCCCGGATGTTCTGATTTTATCCCCCCTCCGATCTCTGGAGGAGAGACATAACCAGTCAGTCTCTGATTGGTTGGTTATGTTTCTCCTCCAGTGACTGACTGATTGTTTAAGTCCCTCCTCCAGTCTCTGATTGACTGGTTTTATGGCACATTTGTAACTAAGTCACAAGTTGAGCAGCACAGAGGTGACATAAGCGTAAAACCATAGGTAATGAGTAATGCTGTGATAAATGGTGGTCCTATAGTTGTCCCCTGCAATTGACAGAGATTGTAGCCAAATCCTACATGTCATTGTATAGTTACACATTGCATTGTTATGGTATGTGATACCTTGGTTAATGAGTGACACATGTGATCACTGAGTGTATATTGAATCTTTGTCAGGTGTTTTTGTTTGTCATGCTTCTGCTTATCATTAGTTGTATTAATGCACTTCTATGAAACTCAAGTTTAAATATTTCTACCACCCTGGAGTATTTCACACTGCTATTTCCCTGTCCAGTTGTTGGCAGGAAGCCTCTCTCTCTCTCTCTCTCTCTCTCTCTCTCTCTCTCTCTCTGGCCATATCACATAACTGTGGGGGGGAAACTCCATTAGTTATGATGACAGGAAGACAGATAGTGGCTTTTTCAGTAAAATGACATTCCAATCATTGTGCATTTTAATTAAAAGCAGTTTATAAAAATGTAAATTTTTCATGTGGGATTGGATTATTGGAACACTTAATGGATGTGAACAATAATGGTTTAGGAGGAGCCTCTTAATTGTGGTTTGGATCAGGTTGAAGTTTCTGCCCCTGGCTTCTCTAGATGCTGAGCTTGGCAGATGTGCAAGGGGTGAGATAGGAAGTCGCAGGAGAGACAGTCATGTCTAGGTATTAAAAACAGTCATGGGGGAGAGGTATCTGAGATTTTCCCTCATGAGTGACTGAAATAAATTTTCTCCCAGGTACAGTTTGTCATTTTTAACCTAGAGTAATTTATCCTTAATTACTAACATATGGACACTAATTAACTATCATAGCGGGATTTAAAAAACATGCACAAGTTCTCACAGTCATTTTGTAAGATAATTAAAACCGTAGTACACGTCTATTTTTAATCGATTTGATTAAGCTGTCTAATAGCTATCACTTAAGCACATGCTGCAAAAAATGGTTGTTTAACTGTTGATAGCAACTGAGAATTCCAGGCTGTAATGACCAATAAGGAAATTTCTCTACAATGAGTCTCACAATTATTTTGCTCATGGATAGATAGCCCCACACAGAAATCTAATTGAACAGGAACAAAGTGATAGTTTGTGGAGTACAAGAAAAGCAATATATGTGTAGCAATGGCAGTATACTGTTGTGCAACCAAAGTTCCATCTCCCCTGTTTCTAACAATTGTAACAATGGAAACATAAGCATCCAGAAATGAACGGACCCAAGCGAAAAGGACAGCTTATTATAAAGAATATTAAAATCATTGTGACCTAGAGTTTGCATTGCTGCTCCAGGAGAGATCATTTTAATTATTGTGAGGTACCGGAAAGAGATATGGACACAAGGAGACCGGAGGTGGACTTCTTCAGTGGAATTATGCACAATCAGCAATTTTGATTAAAGCAGCAGCTAAGTGAACAAAAGAGAAGTTAAGAAATAAAAAATGTCAGCTTTTTGTAGACACAGTGAGAGCGATCAACTTTTGACCAAAAAAATATATATATATCTAAATCCAAAGGAAAAATTCTAAACGACTTCAATTATAAATGTAGAAAACGGAAAGTTTTATAATGGATTTATTCGGACAGTTCTGCTTTGGTATGGATTATCAGAATTGCATTTATTAATGCTGAGAAAGAGCTGGTGAAGTGCTTTGAATATGCAGCATATAGTGTGCCTCAGCAGTTTGCACTCCTTGTTAAGGATGCTGATACCGAATACAACCTAAGGACGAAGATGGAAATCCACCTGAGGCACCAAATAGAGGTGGAACTTTAGTTTCTCTCTTGAATTGAGTGAGTTTTTGTGCTGTGGTCTTTTCTTTCTTACCTGTCAAACCATAATCCAGTGCCTGTAGTCTGCCACTGTAATGGCCTGTTTCCATTGGCTTTGGTTTTAATTTGCCTAAAAATCTCCTTAGTGCTTGAAATGAACAAGACATCAAGTGGAAAAAGTGAGAACAAGCTCAGCTGCCAGGCTTTAAGTGCACATAAGCAGAGTCAAATGTTATACAAATATTCATTTCCACTGAATCACCTGTTTTTCTTGGTGTCAGTTAATGCGATCATTGGCAGTGCAGGTCTGCACGAGTGTTTGCACTGTATATGTTTAAAAAA
Source organism: Clarias laeviceps (assembly GCA_030014305.1). Taxonomy (NCBI): domain Eukaryota; kingdom Metazoa; phylum Chordata; class Actinopteri; order Siluriformes; family Clariidae; genus Clarias; species Clarias laeviceps. The sequence goes on along the minus strand of JAQMYJ010000040.1, from coordinate 17,493,685 downwards.
ACCACATGACATGGAAGGAAATAACATGAAATTAGATAGGGGTTTGAAGCATGCCGTCCCCTCATATGTAATAATATAAGAAAATGAATAGAAACCGCAGCATCGGTGCATTTTCTTTTCTTCTTTGTTTCTGTGAAGTAAGCGCTCTCGGTTTCTTCACCCCCGTAAATCTGCAGATTCTTAACATCCAGCCCTCCTTTTTCATACATCACATAATTAGGACAATGTTCTGTGCAACATGCTGTGTATCTGCTAATACAGTATGTGTTCTGGAAGTGTTCTGGATCTGCTAATCATACAGACAAAGATCTAATTATTAATCCCTCTCAGACTCCATGCTGAACCTTGTTCTGTTTAAGACATAGACCATGGCCATGAGACTTAACAACCACCCTAAAATATACAGTATTTCCTGTGCTGACTTCGCAAGGTTGCTAGGAAGATTAGTAACATCTTTGTAGCGTTACAACATTAATCAATCCGAAAGAAGTAGTGTATATCACAGTTTCAGAGAGACTGAAAAGTTTAAGCCATAATAAAAAAATTTATAAATAAATAAAAGATTTGTCTGATTACTTTCCCCCTTTCAGTGGACAGTTTTTTCATGTACTCATGTATCTTTGACATCCTACCTGGCCTAAAATGCCAACCAAAAAAAAAAAAAAAAAACAGGACATGCCCAGTGGAAAAGTCAGTGGTTGTACATCAATGTCTGCCATGACTGTGCCATGTGTCTGGTGTTTTTTTTTCCCCCTGGTGGACCAAAACCAACAGTATAGTGCTTATTTTCCATTCTAATAAGTTTTAGCAGATTGTAATGTGTTTGTATTAACAGTAACACCTGCATAGCTTGTTTATTTGCCTGGTCATCAGTTTAAATTTCCTCTCTTAACTATTCCAAGCAATGATGTCACTTTACTCTTATTTTAAGATGCTGGTGTTAATAGATGCTGTAAGTGCTGCACTTTACAGTAATGTGATTCCCGCGGTCCTACGTTATGTACTTCCCTTTAGAGAAGTCGTTTCAGCCACATTTTACTTACTGAAAACTAAACGGAAAAGAATTAACTCATAAAAGATTTAAGGTATCTACTAAGACAGTAATATATAAAATAAATTATTAGAATTTGATCACTGTTAATTTTTTAAAACAAATTAACAGTGATCAAAAGTACAGATTGGATAAAAGTAATGTTTCATCTTATGTGGAAACTGTTGCAGGAATGTAAGTAAGTTTTTATTTTTATATTCTAAACTACTTGTGTGTTCAAGTCAAACCGGGAGTTATAAACAGAACAATAAAGGAGTAAACAGAACAGACTTCATGCTCCAGTCAAACATTTGAATAGTGCAATCGTTGTAAAGAAGGACGTAGGTGTTTCGGAGCTCACTGCTGTTGTTCCTGGCCCTTGAAAATCGGCGGATAACTTATCACCAAGTTGAGAAAAAGACACATTTGTCTGTGGGAACTGTACACGCAATCATTTACCATCAGCTGCATTTCCAGAAGGTGAGTGCATGCTGAGTACAAAGAGAGCTCTCTGCTGTTGCCCGGCACAAAACATTATTAATCTGCAGAGAGTTAGAGGAACATTTTGACATTGAAGGCCAGGAAGTCCGATCATGTCTCCTGGGTTACTGAGAAATCTTTCTGCCTTGATGGTACCCAAGTACTAGTGAAATCCTAGGATAAGTGCATTACTGGTTCAGGGGATTATATAGAGAAATAACGGTGCAACCAAAAGTCTTGGTTCGACTTGAACTGCCCGCGTATAAATGTCTTATTCCTAATTCTGTTGTGATGAATAGTAATAATTTAATTAAGTCTTGTGTTATTTGAGAGTGAATTGTTGTCATCACTGTGTAGTCAACAAACCTCAGGCTGATGCATCATGGTCCTCATGGTCATCTTCATATTGAGTTATTGTAACACATGAACCATCAATCGCAGATACAAGTTATGGTCGCATCTGGGGTCATGTGCCGTGGCGCTCTAAAAATTTGTCCTTGAAAATACAATAAACAAAAAGAAAAGAGAAGAACTGCGATTTCACCCTTTATTCCTTCTCTGAATGCTTTCCCAACACTGTTTATTTATCGGCATGGACACTGAGCTTTGAGAGAAACATGGCATTGAACTCTCTGATGTGCACTAGAGCAATTGTGCACCCTTCGTTGCGATAAGGAAAAATAGAATGAAAAAGGAATTAATATTTCAAAATACAGAGCAAAATAGCTTTAATGCATAAACATCTTTTGTTTGCGGTTACAAGCAGGGAAGAAAGTATTTAAAAAGATAAAGCTTTTATGTAAGCACATCTGCTATTTTTTTCCATCACATGTCAGAAGAAAGAAACTGCCAGTAATTGATTTGCAATGAAAAATGGGCTGTATGACGATTGTGACACAGTAAATCAAGGGAGTAACATTTGTGACAGTAGGACAATGGATCCCTGCAAGTTACGAGGAAGTGGAGCAGAGGAAATGCAGCTGTGTTTTTCAAAGTCACCATCTCCTCAAAGACAGTTTTGTTTTCCATAGCATAAGAAATTCAGAATGACAATTAATCCACCGGTCGGCTTTTTGCAAACGTAAAAGGTCTGGTTTAAATGAGCCGTGACCTTTTTAATGCTCTCATCCATCTGCTGTTAGGATCCTGCCTCCGCTGGCTAACACGCATGCATCCAGGGTTATCACTTTCTTTCCTTCGCCTAACATTTGTGTTTCATTACGCCTCTCCCGTTTTGAAAAGAACATTTCTAGACCATTTGAAGCACGTTTCCTGATTTCTTAACTGCATTCACACACAAAAAAACCCTTAAGAGCATAATTTATAACTGCCGTTTTTTTTCTTTTTTTCTTCCATTTCTGAGAGCTCAGTTTGAAAAGAGAACAATGACAAATTTGGATGTCAGTGCAGTTGAAATCAGGGACCTGTTTTCAGTTAGGTGTCGTATTTTTGCACTTAAGATCTCTGGACACTTTTAGGGTTTTGATGAAAGACTTCAGTGACAAGCTTAACGCTTTTCTTTGAGCAGAAAGTTAATTACATGAAAAATTATGTTTTAAAGAAAATTGACGGCTTAAAGATGAAGCTTTCGTCTTTATTTATTTTGGTTCCTTTCAGAATTATCCCCAAAAATCTATTCAAAGTAAGATTGATTATGCACTTAAAGATACACTTTGCTGTAACACTTTGGAGAATTTTTGTACACTTACTGTACTTACGCACTATATTAAGCGCATTCATATTTCTTTCATTTATATCCTCTGTGTCCTCACCACACCAGGTCACCATGAATTAGCATCTTAGCTGTGATTTGATTCTGTAATTCTGAAACAGGAAGTCTTTTTTTAAGCACTGTACTTATTGACTGACAATAGAGTTTTCCAAATCACAGAATCTAAACAAACCTGCAGCTTAGCAAGCTAGCTAATCATGGAGAACAGTAAAACGATTAACCAGAGACTGTTACTTACTGAATGAAGAAACCCTGAAGGTGTACAGTGTAAAGGCAGAATGGTTTTGTTACTTAGTCTGAAAAAGTAATGTGTTCCAGCATTGAAAAGCACTATACGGCAAAATACCTCTAAAAATTGTCTCTCACAGAACCATGACCTCGTACAGATTCCACTCTTTATTTTTTTTTTACTCAAACCTGTGATGGTTGGAAACCTGTGCAAAGAGACATACGGCTTGGATAAACCCTGACAAACCTGGTGATGAGCTGCTACTCCAGAGCTACAATAGAGCTTCCTTGAGTGTTCATCTTCAGACATGCTATAACATTTCTGTCTATAACAATAATGAGATATTAGCAGGTACATACTGTAAGGCACTAAAACATTTTATTTATTTTGATTCCTGTGTAAATGCACATATTTGGCTCATAATAGTTGCTCATGGGGTGTCTGTTATAATCCAAAGTTTTCAAAATTAGTCAGCTACAGTGCTGACCAAAATTATTAAGACAGTATCATGAATTGTGCACAAAACAGATGATGTCACTAATTAGTTGTAAGGTAGCCTAATCTGGCTGAAGAGCTTTGCTGAAAAACTAGTGAAAAACCGGCTATGTGACAATATTATTTAGCATCTGGAGCCATGACCTGATTCATCTTCAAAGTTAACTGTTGGACAATGGGGAAGAAGGCAGAAGCAGTGAAGAAACCATCTTCTGTACATAATCTTCAGGAAGCAATCAAGCAGGCATGGGTAGAATGAGTGACACTAGAGTCTTGTAGACTTCTTTGTGACTCCGGATCTAGCAGGTTTTGAAAAATTAAGGACTTCATAATAAATAATAATTGTTGGAAATCAACTTCACTGCATTTGCAGAAATTGTTTTTATCTTGATTATTATTTTACAAAAAAAAATAATAATTCCAAAACTTTTGCCCACCACTGTAGTAATTTGTCCTGATGTCTGTGTCTTTTTCATGTTGTTAGTTTTTTTTTCTTTTCAAACCTGTGTTCTCCAATCCCACCTTTAGAAATCTCTGTGAAACACACTCATTACTTAAATTGCCTCACTTTTTCCATCCATTTTTTTTTTTATTTCCCCACTGTATTCCTATAGCTGCCTCTATTTTATGATCACAGTCTCACCTTCCCACACCATGTCTTTTTGTACTTTAGACTGCTGTTCACATCTGCTGTTTATATCGATCTGAGTTGCCCTGCAGTATAGACACTGAGGTGTTGCACTACTAACAAAGGCAGCATTGCTAAGCAAGTGTATACAGTATGTCTGTGTGTGTTTCACATTATCTTCACCTGTGTGCCACAGGTGAGGATTACTCCTTTCGGACGTTTCTAATAGGCATTGTTGATGATCACAGAAGAACAATGTCTCAGCTAGTGATAGTTAAATGATCACTGTTAAACTCGAAGGGTGTGTTTGGTTTTCCATGTAATGCCACACTGACTGTTTCACATGAAAGAAAGCCAAACATAAGACATGACGAGAGATGGCAGGTAGTGTGTCCCTCACAAGGGGGCAGACTTGTTCTCTACCTCCATCTGCCTTGTTCTCTTCTCCTTTTCTCCAGGGATGTGTTTTCTGTTTTGTGTTAAGAATCGACATCTGATGTGATATTTCTCCCCTTGAATAGATTGTTTCTGGTTGTTTGAAACTGAATGAAAATGGGAGATAGTGCTAATTTAAGAAAAAAGCAGAGAGACAAATTTTAAGTGCTTGTTAAATGAATCTGTGTTAGAAGCATGCTGTGTTTCGATCTACAAACTCTGAATGTAATGAGGGCGTGAACAGAAGAGAAACAGGTTAATGTGCTGGAGCTCACCATTTAAACACAAACTGCCCACTGAAGAGGCAAACTGATGGGCATATAATCAATGCTTCACATCTTCACCCAGTATAAAGGCAACTACAACTGCAATCCATAAAACTAACCTCACCGATTCTCAAAAAAAAAAAAAAAAGCCAAAAGGTTTTAACCTAATTGCAATTTTAAGAGTTATTACAGTCTCATGAAAATCACATCTGACATGCTAAAAGCGAGCAGCTCTCTCCTCCTGCATATGGACGTGCACAGAAACACTCCTGCGTCATGTCAGGTGCTCTTCAGTGCACTCGGATCTATCTTTGCTGCTGGTCACCAAAATGGACTCCATTAATGTAATGAGTTTTAAATTTATGGAAGAGGTGGTGCAGCATTGTATCGCAGGGCAATAACCGAGCGTACTTCAAAATGGCCTTTGTAAATCAATGGCTGCTTCCTCCGGAGCTTTTAGTGCTGCCTGAGTGAGTGCCGCTGCTCTCCATCTGCAGAGATGTTTGCTGGATCTGATTAATGCGCAAATGTTTGTTTTATTTGGGATGGTTTATGCATTAATGAATCGACAAAGCCATTGCGGACATAAATCATAGGTCAAAGGGCTGCTGGAAGCATGCTTATTTTTCCTTTTTCCTTTTTACTGCTTTGCTGTGTGCACCTTTTCTCAACTTTATGCAATAGTTTTATCATTAAGTAAGTGTTTGTGTGCGTGTGTGTGTGTGTGTGTGTGGTTATGGTAAATTGCTTTCGAAGCCTTGGGTCTCCTAGATTAGCTTTGGGATGCCGTACCAGAGCATTTATCATTTCGCACTGAGAAATCTCATAGTTACAACATGTTGCTCTTACTTTTAAAAATTGCTTATTTATTTTATCAAAGTATAATAAAATGAAGTCTGTATATAATTGCCATTACCCAGCTAAATGCTTAGTGAACCTGTTTATCTCTCAGCCCAAGGAGAATAATTCTTTTTATTTTTTCCTCCCAGTCCAACCTCACAGCTTCCATGATGAACTATATATTATTCAGTCATTAACCTTCTGGCTTACAGAATGCTTCAATAATAAATTCCCCAACCCACCCCGGCAACCCCTCTGTCTCCCTAACACTCTCTCGTTTTCTCTCAGACATATCTTTATCTCACGCACTTATACATTCCAAATGAATCCCGCAGTGATAAGTTTAACAGATGACGCTCTCCATATTTTTACTGCATAGTAGTGACCTTACATTACTTTAACACTCTCTGAAATAATCATTTGTCCTGTCCACAAATGAATCCTGGCCCGATTAAAAAAAATATATTTCCCCCCTTCCTCAAACCAACGTGCTTGTGCTTGTGGTTGAAGCAAATCTCTATGCGCATAAATTATCAGAATATCCAATTCAATGGGGGTATATCCATGGAAATTTAACCCGAATACGGCAAAAGAGGCTTCTTTAGACACACCGTAAGTAAGCTTTCATCTCAGAGCTGAGTTTTGGTCAGTAGATGCAACAGAAAAGATGGTTTGAAAATGATTTGGTAACCCAATAGCCTAGAGCTGATGGACAAAGAAAAAGGATGGAGCAAAATGAGAAAAAGATGTGCAGTTACAAGAAATCATGAATACTAATGAATGTTGTTGTCCTGTTTCTGCAAGGCAGATCATATCATTGATGAGGCATTGATGAGGATCAGTTCGCTAGGCTCTGTTGTACATGCTGCGAGCCGTGTTTATTTATTATGGCAATCATGTACTGGCCAAACACGCTTTTGCGGGCTCCTCGTCCACTCACGCAATGCTAGACCTACACACACACACACACACACACACACACACACACACACACACACACAGAATGCTAAAAGAAATTATAGGCAGGATCTTCTACTGATGACCAAGGCTTCAGACATGCACAGAAATAGTTTCATGTCATTACAGATCTAGATCCTCATATAAAGCATGTTTTATCTTTTTTTTATTTGAAGATATAGAGACCAGGCATTTACATTGATTTATTTTCTTAAATTCTTACAGATACTGTAGTGTTTTATTGAAAAGGTATAAAACCTCTATTATTTACCTTTTCATTTTAGACAGAGCACATTCCTTCAGAAAAGCTCCATTAAAAGAGTCGCCCCATGTTGTTTTACACTTATTTTCTTTTTTTTTTTTGGTGCAAGGTCTCAAAGTGATGCTGACTTTCAAACCCAGCCGTGTAATGTGGGTTAAAAGCTCATTATAATTTCCTGTAGGTTCCTTTCAAGGTTTGGCCCTGCTTTGCTGGCCTCCATTCATGCCGCTTTTAATCCCTCTGATCGTTTATCCGCTGTACCTGATTCTCACACAGAGCCTGTCGAAGAGGCTCCCTCAATGTCGTACTCCTATTATTACAAAAAAATCAGATTGTCACAGTAAGCCAGGCTGCATGACAAAGACAGATTTTAGCACCTTTTTTTCCCAGGACCCATAGTCCTGTGATGGGCTCTGAACTTTTTTCCCTTATGGCATTAGTGATCCAGATTTTGCTCAGTATTTTAGGAAACTGATTTTTAGGACCAAGCAAAAATAAACGGCATCTAAATGTGAGCACACGGTGCTGTTGGGAGGGTGGATAATAGTGTGAGATTTAAGATACGGTATTGGACCAGAGTGACCTTGTTAAAGCTTTAAAGATACCTTTCTAGGTAACTACAAACTACACCTCAGGGTGAAGGTAACATCCCGGCAGCATGAAACAGTACAGTGTGTGCTGTGCTTAGGATCAAGCAGCTGAAAGCTACAGCCATTGCCTGCAGTTTCTCTAACTATGGAGCAGTGCTGAAGTTTGATATCTGTGCTTTAAGCCACTCGATTTATGCAACAGCCGAGTGATAAAGTGGATTGAGCAAATCATAGCGACATTTAAATGACCCTGCTCATTCTCCCCATCCTCGTTCTGCCCTATACAGCTGAACTGTAATGGCAGCTTCCCAACTGCAAATGGATTCACATTGTGCTCTTTGAATAAAAGCAAACCAGAGAGTGTGATAAGCTAATTTGGGGCTTTAGACAAACCTTAAACCCCACTGTTCCTGCAATAATGTCCACATGTAAATCTCTTGCCCATTAATAGCTCTAGAATGAGAGGGATAATGGTTTCTTGCCCTCTCTTCCTCTCTCTTCCTCTCTTTCTCTTATTCCCTTCTCTGTTGCTCTTCCACAGCTAATAGCCTGAGATCAAGTCACCCATCACTTTAACTCCCCCCACCTCACCAAAAAAGTTCTTATATTTTCTATGTACATTCTTTGCAAGAATATCTCGGCTGATATTATTCTTGCCAGAGTGCATGAATAGCAATGAGGTGGGAGTATTTCTGTCATACCACTTATATTTCCTTTTAAAGTATTTCGTCCCCCGGAGTTTCAGTTTAGTCTTTCTTCTTTCTTTCTTCCTTTGGAGTTTTATGCCAGTGTAGCAGAGCATAGCCACCACCCCTGAGGTGAGGAGAAGTGAAGCAGTGAGAGTCGATGACCTGGGCCAGAGAGGTCGGCCACTAAGCCGAGTACACATCCGCTCACACAGAGGCCCAGTTTCACAAAGGATGGGGAAGATCTCATGCTCCGAATGGTAGCTCGCTGAAAATGCAAGATAAAAGCAGGAAAGCAGTGGAATTACAAATAAAAAAAGAAAACGTGTTGTTTTAAGATTCATTTGTCTAAAGGAACAGGACTAGGATCTGTAAAGACAGGACGAGCAAAGTCACATCTGTGTGCGTTCACTCAGGCGCGTCCTTAAACAAGACAGCAGCGTGACCTTATGGCTTCTTGACCTCGTGATCCTGCTTGACACCGCAGGCTGTGACGATTGTTCCCAGCAGCAGACACGGTCTGCCGATCACAGTGTGTGTGTCTCTTCCTCCTGTTTTAACACACTCTTGCGTTACTTCTCGTATTGTGTCTGTGTAAAAATGCCTGACTTTTCAGTTCCTGTTCATTCCGAGGTGAGGATCAAAATTTCCCACTACAAGTAGAATTAGACGTGAGCCAGAGCAGTGTTTAAAGAAGTGTCTCTAGTGCAAACTCTACTTATTAATTATGAAAAAAATATTTAGAATATATACAATCAGTTCGAGGATTTACAATAGCTTTTTTAAATATAAAGGGACAACTTTGAAGATATGATCATCGTCTTTATCCTTCATAATGTCACACTGACAGGGATTTTAACAGGATATTTTAAAGGATTATCATATTCAATCAGAGTTACCAATAAAGTTTCTGGAGATGGAGTAAAATTAAATAAAGATGTACACTTTTAAGGATGTCATTTCACATTAAGTATGTCAGAAAAATATGTGACATTTCCTGTTTACATGTGTTTAAAGTGTTTTAGTAAACTTTTTTTTAAGGTGTAAGTTAATTTCACTAGTCCCCTGTCTGTTCGTAATGTGTATTTCACTACTGCTCCTGATGATGATGATAATAATAATAGTAATAATAGTTAGTAATAATAATAGCTGAAGTGATTTTTTTTTAAATATATTTTTCTAATTTTACTACATTATTTACTGTATTCTGCAAGTTCTTGCTGTGTTTGTGTGTATTTGCACCACATTTACGGTACATGCTTTCCACAGTCGTTCAGATCTTTCTAGAATCTTTCCAGTTGCTTCCATTAACAAGAGTAAGTACAGTACAGCGTTTCCTTCCTGTAATCTCATTACTACCAGTAAAGCATCACAAGCTGTGGAATGATGCAGAACAACTCCTTACTGGTTAATTCTAGCCCACCTTTTCCATTCAGGAAACCCTTCACGTCCTTTCTCAGACCGTTACAAATTTTCTGTTTGTTTTCACAAGTGAATTTCAGATCTTGAGACGTGATAAACCCCTGTGTGGTGTAATCCAATCCTCTAGGTCTGAGGCCCTCGCTCGCGCAAAGAGGACTTAGTGTGTGTGGGAAGAGGTGTTTTTTTTTCTTCTTCTTCGTCTTCACCCCGAGGCCCGGCCTCGGGTGAGCTGCTGGATAAGTTGCATGTGTTGTTGCATGTGTAGGAAACTAAAAGTCGATCCTCTAGCTCAGCTAACTTCTGCAGAAGCATCTACTGTTTTCTTGCAGATCTGGACTCTAACATGCAGCTTTTAAACTGTCATTTAGCATTTTTAATGCACGTATCAATTTCAGTCAGGCAATCAAAATGTCAGGGCCAAGCATAATAATCCATCTGTTTAAGTGAGCTTTAGGGGGGAAAAAATGCACTTCATAAGCAGATGTTTACAGAAATGGCAGTTGATTTATCTGCAGCTATTGATCTCTTAGAAAAACATCGGTCTTAATTCATTAGGGAAGTAAGGAGAAACTTGCAAGTGATTCCGTCGTCTCGTAATTAACGGGAAGTTGACGTGTTGACAGTTTGTTAAGTCTCAGGTTTGGTCAATTTTCTGCCAATTTGCCGACATTTCCATTAGCTTCAGTTGTCACAAATTCTCAACGGTGCAGATAAATAACCCATTAGTCTTTGTGTTTTTTTTAAACAGTAATTAAGCACTGACTTTGCCATAAGCACATACAGTGTGTAACATTTTGAAGTCTGTGAAGTCTCTCTTAATATAGCACTGGCTCATGGCCAGGTCTTTCATCGGGTTGTATTTCTTCTTGTGATGTGTTTTAATTGCAGACAAATTTTATGTCCACATTCTTTTTGCTTAATAAATAGAGAGTACAACAAATTCAAGGAAAAACTGACATTATTTTACAGTATACTATTTTAGTAAAATACTGGGACATACAGTGTACACTATACTATTTTAGTAAGATACTGGGACATACAGTGTACACTATACTATTTTAGTAAGATACTGGGA
>JAQMYJ010000040.1:17439600-17466137 GCA_030014305.1 Clarias laeviceps | reverse complement strand
AATGGTCATGAAAATAAAGAAAACACATTGAATGAGTGAAGGTGTGTCCAAACTTTTGGCCTGTACTGTATATATATTCGGTGCTCAGCATAAATGAGTACACCCCTTTTGAAATGTAAGATCTTAACATCTCAATGAACACGAACAATTTCCCGAAATTTTGACAAAACTGAGTTTAATAGAATATTTGTTTATCTCATTACATGAAAGTAAGGTTAATAACATAACTTTGAAGTTCAAAATCTTCAGTTTTACTCAAATTAGTTGATGCAAAAATTAATACACCCCACAACAAAAACTACTATATCTGGTATTTTGTATGACCTTCAGGATTTGTAAGGACTGCACCAATTCTTCGAGGCATGAAATGAAGAAGTTGGCAACAGATTGCATGGTATTCTTTTTCCATTCTTCAAGAATGTCCTCTCTTAGAGCTTGGATACTGCATGGAGAGTGATGGTCAACTTGTCTCTTCAGAATTCCCCAAAGGTGCTCAATTGGGGAAACACACTTGGCCACTGAATTACTTTCACCCTGTTCTTCTTCAGAAATGCAACAGTGGGATTAGATGTGTGTTTTGGATCTTTGTCATGCCCATGGAAAGGGCACGGCGACCAAGGGCACGGAATGATGGTAACATCTTCTCTTTCAAAATTGAGCAGTAGTTGTGTGAATTTATGATACCATCAATGAAATTCTAGGTGGGCTTTTTTGTGCCTGGCCTTCAGGAGAGGTTCAGGAGAGGTTCGTGGACGACACCCATGCATGCCTTTCCTCTGCAGTGAATGCTGTATTGTGTCACAGAAAACAATCACCCCAGTTTGGCTTTCTACTTCTTTAGCTAACTGCAGTGAACTTGCATGGCAATGTTCTTCCGCCTTTCTCATCAGAAGATTTTGCTACAGAGTTCTTACTGATAAGTAAAGCTTTGCAGATCTTCTTGTAGCCTTCACCTTTAGTGTGTAAATAAATTCTTGTCCTTCTCAGACCTTGTGACATTTCTCTTCCATGTGGTGCCATTGCTGACTGCATGAAATGGGAAGGGGTATTTTTTGTTAAGTGATGCCCCTTTATATAATTAACTGTCTGCTAGACAATTGCTTAATGAATAATTAGACTCACCTGTAGTTGAATTCTTGTTTATTAGGATTTTGTAAAATCTAAAATATAGCTGTTTTCCTAAGAATTTCATTGTGGTGTATTCATTTTTGCAACATGGTCTTGAATGAATTTGTTAGGGAAAAAAAACTTTTGCTGTTTGCAAATTAACAAATCTTGTTTGCAATCAATGGCCCGCATTTGTAGAGTATTTTGTAGTATAATGTCCGATAGAAAATGCTGATTCTGAGAGGAAAGTAAAGGTTTTTGACAAATCTACTCATTTATGCTGAGCACTGTGTATATATAAGGACTAATTGGATCAATTATTTTGATTTAATGACTAAGAATGCTCAAGCTGTTAAACACTTGTATAGAGCTTATCTTTAATGCAAACATGATTGTTGTATTTACTGTGGAGAGCATACATTGATTGTTATATTGTGTTTTTGAAAATAATGAGTTTTTATGGGATATATCCAATTATTTTAAGTGATTGAAGAAACCATTATATGTGTATCGGCTGCTGATTCTTATTATTATTATTAAAGGGAGCACAAAAAAAAAATAGTACAAACTCAGTGACATGCAGTCAGAGCATCACTACAGTTTTAGGTCACTTCATGACTTCAAGTCTTTATTAACGTTCTTTGAATGGAATGTCAGGGCTGGGATGATGCAGTGTCTGTAGTGCTGAGGTAATTTCCATGTACAATTCCCAAATGACTGGCATAAGCTCAATGAAGTAAAACACACACAGTTTCAGCTTTGTAGTTTCCAAATCTGCTTGGTCAGATTGATGTAATTCATTGACTTTAATTCTATTAGCTGCAAATGAGGTAATGTTTTGAAACAGAGTAGACACACAGAAAAAAATCCCTAAACCTTCACATAGTGTGCAGTTTAGAATTTTAATTCTATTTGTCTGCCTGCTTTTTTTGCTGATTGAAGAACGTGGGATTTATTCATAGTATTAATAGATCGCCAGCATTAATAGCTGATGCAAAAATATTAGATAAATAAATAAATAAATAAATAGTCAGTCTGATGCCACCTACCTGGATGTTACCATACCAGAGTAGATTACTTTCCAATAACAGAATACTGCAAGATGTTTTATTTTTCTTATATTTCAGCATTTGCCAATGATTATAATACTTAATTTATTAAAGAATGACAGACGATAGTTTTTAATTTTGTTTTATTTTATTTTATTTCCATATTTTATAATCTTTTTATTCAAGTTAATAATAAAAAAGGAAGCTGTAGCAAAGTAGAGTTCTCTGTATCGATTACAGCAACGTGGTGGAAAATGTACTGACTGTTTCAAAGCACTGACACCTGGGATATTAATCACATACCTCCTTAGAGAAAACTTTACTGGACCAACAATGATATGTTTTTCACTGTTATACATGTTTTAACATTATGTTTATTATTAGCCTCACAATGTAGAATCTAACAAATTAGTCATAGTAAAAGAATTTGTGCTATAAAAAACATATTACAACAAGCACAATACCATACTTTTACTATAATTCAAGCACAATACCGTGATGAGACTCTTAGCCACAGTAAAACATTTGAATGGTGCAAATGTTTTTAAAAAGGCTGTAGTTCCGTGAATGACTTTGGCATACTGAGAAAACTTTCTGCCTTGTTGGTATCCAAGCACTAGTGAAAAACTGGGATAAGTGCATTAGTGTAGCAGGGCATTATGTCGAGAAATGCTCTCATGCAGGGCATTATGTCGAGAAATGGTAGTTATGCTCTCATAACTGCATCCTGTTATTTTGCACAATCAAGTTTGTCTTTACCACTCCCCATTATACTTTTAACTTATCATTACAATTACCGCTAGTAGTACAGTGCATCCCTCCCTGTCACAGAAAATCAATTAACACTTGAACAATGGTGTGGTATCCATTCATCCATTATCAATAACACTTACTCTGTGTAGGGTTGCAGAGGTTTGGCGTCTATCCCAGAACTTACAGTAGGGCACAAAGCAGAGTACACCCTGTGTGGGGTGGCAAAGCATCACAGGGCAAAAGCACACACTCACTGTACACACCCAATCATACACTATGGGCAACTTGGAAACACCAACTAACCTACATCACGTCTTCGGGGAGCACAAACAAACTCTATACACACAGACCACAGGTGAGATGTAAACCCTGAATGCTAGACAATGCTAACCACTGAGGCACAATACACAATACGTGCGTGTAAAGCAAAAGAAAGTCTCATTAGAAGGTTAAAAATCCATTTTCTCCCTCAGCCTGAGTGTGTGCGCGCGCGTGGAATTTGACACCATGCCGGTTCACACACACTCTCTCGCGACTTTAGTGTGTGACACACACACTCTGCTCTTCACAGAAACACTGCTCTGTCGCGATTCTTTTCAAAGGTAAAGTGCAGGTTCATTTGTTTGTTTGTTTTACTTTACAGCAGTGATTCCGTTAGTATTAACTCACACGAATGGCATTAGCGATGTTCCTTGCTAATTTTTCCGACAAAACAGTCTTTCCGTTCGGTTTACGAGTGTTTTGGAATACGAGCCCGCTTCCGGAATGAATTATGCTCGTAATCCAAGGTTTCACTGTATTAGCAATAGTAAAGAAATTTGTATTAACTTTTTAATAGGACAAACATGGAAATGTTTCCTACCACAGTTGCTTTATAATTTGTAGGTTATTGTTTAGATGGTGTGGTGCAAATGCCCAAAGGCCCATGCTGTTGTCAGGAGTTCTGAGGAATCCTGAGGTTTGCTCAATTCCTCTGTGCCTGGGAGCATAATCAGTCTCCATTCCTGTCTCCGCTGTTTCTGAGTGTCACCTGTTTGTTCATGTGTGACAAAATAGGGTGATTAACATTCTGCTTCAGGCTTGTTCATCTGCCCAGTTTTGAAAGAAAAAATAACAACAAAACTATTAAATTAATAAAAAGAGACTGCTTGTGTTGGCCTTAAGTGCTTTTGTGAAACGGGTTGGTATAACAAATGCTAAACGTGCAACTGTGGTTAAAAAAAAAATTAAATAGAAATATATTTTTTAGACTATAAATCTATGTAATACAGAAAATAACAGTATTGACAGAACTCCATCCTTTATAACTGAAAAGAGCTTTGCTTTTCAGTAAGTGTTATTATCAGTGGAATTTGTTCTGTTTTCTTTGTTTGGTTCGCAGTAGTGCAGAAAGGAATTGTGTGCGCATGCTCTTTACATTGCTGATTTCTTCTCTGCCCTTGGGCGAAATATAGGAAGACATGAGATATGAAAGAATGCCGTTAATTGAGGCCAGCCAAAATAATCAAATCAATTCATTTCAGGCTCCAGCCAGTTTTTCAGCTCCCTCCAAGGCTTTGATGTGAAGCATGGAGGAGCTGAGTGAAAGCTCCTTCGTTTTTATCAAAGAGAAATTTGTCCAATTTAACAATCTTTCTTTGTATGTGCCAACATTTTTGACTCTGTAAAATACTTCACTCATTCTTGTTGTACAGAAATTGAAGTGGCATATTTTCATATATTCAGTGATTTCTTTTTTTTTCCTGAACAGAAGGGAATTTGTCTGTGTCTATGGTAATTGTACAATGCTTTCAACATACACACACCCAGTAAAAGTCTGATATTTAAGTATAACTTAAATATAATTTCTCCTCTAAACATCAGTTAGGTTTTTTTCTGCATGGATGTGTGCATCCACTTTAGTACACCATTTATTTTAGAGTTGAGTAATGTGTAACCAGAAAAGGGATCCAATATTCAGGGGAGAAAAGAGAGTCAAAGAAATGGAAAAAGAGACCGCTGTAATCACTCAAAGCTTAAACATGTTCTTCATAACAGATACTGCATGAAATTCCATGCGTAGATCTGTTGTTTGGCGGTAACATGTAGGAATGCTGTTTGATCTGTATGGGATGATTTCAAAATTATTTGAATTGTAATAAAATGAAAATGGAGCATTACAATTTAGCACTGATAGTTTAATAAAACTGGTGGAAAATTCTGTAGTGGCAGCAAATCCACACGATGATAAAGAGCCATAAGAGAATTAATATTGTTCATGGATTTAAATTCACTATGTAAATGCAGTAGAAGCTCTCAAGCTTTCCTCAATCTAGGAATGTAGTTCTTGAGGGTTTACATGTAATAATGAATTATTATTCTTCATTCGACTTGAAATTTGTTATTTTATCAGCCACAAACAACCAAACTGTCCACCATGCAGCCATGACTCCAACTCGAGCCTGCTTTTCATTTGTACAAATACAGACGAAATGTCAGAAGCCAAAAATCACTTGCGCATGGGCACGTCTATCACGCTCACTCGGCTTTCTTCCCAGCAAAACGCATCGAGCACATTTCCCAGAATGTGATGTCAGCTCTCTGTATTCTGCAGGGTAATGCCTGTCCAGGTTTCCAACAGAAATAGCCACATTTCATTCCCTTCAGACTGTCTTACGTTGTGCAGTGATTTAAGTGATCATTTACGACTAAAATGTTACGACAGCATAAAATACAGTCGCTGTTTAAAGAAAAAAAAAGTTCCTCTTACTTCATAGTTTAAAGTCTCAAATTCAATCACGTTTCAAACCTTCCAGACTTCGTCCCAGTCAAATGCTGAGCTTTCTCTCTGCCTTTATCAAAGCCACACTCGCACATTTCAACATTTTACTGCTGTGGATAGAGCACAGGCAGCTTTAGAGCGCTGTAAATCCTTGTGTTGATGCAGGCTGTTCGGGAGATCCAGCACTGTGTGATCCCTGCATATGCCAAAACACTTTCAACCAGGGTCTGTTTGGCAATAGCCTTTAGCTGCACCCAAAGTATGAGTGTCCATCTGTACATCTGTTTTTTTGTTTTTTATGGGACAATTGTTGCAATAGATGCTGAACACTTTCTTCATTCAGTCCCGCTCATTTATTTTTGTTACAACTTGCCGAAGCTCTAAGTGCAGTTTATTTCGCATAAAGAAATAATCTGTTGGATTTGTTAGATCTTATCCAAAAGCATAGGCATAAATATTTCATTCAAAGCTCTTTTAACAATAGCTTGATTGTTTTTATTCCCTCTTCGTATAATCACATTTAGTGTTAGAGAAGCTGCATTTGCACTGCAAAACTTACAGGGATCTGTCAGTTTTATGAAGCGTTTTAGTGAGCTAGAAGCTTGGCAGAGTTGTTGGTAAAAAGCAAATTCAGACTCTAGTACTTTTTTTATGTTACTAAAGTGGGTCTTAAGACTCTGGTGATGTCTCTTATGAAAGTTGTGATATGTGCACAGTTCTTATTATTGCAGTGTAAAATTGACATTGTGTATAGCTCAAACTTTGCAAATTTAAGCAGTTTGAAGTCTCGTAGATAGGGCAAGGAAAATAACAACAGAATATGGATGTTGAGGAATATAATTTATCAGTCAGGTACTGTATGACCTGGCTCAGCACAAGACTGAATAAATAATGCATGTGAGGAAATACTGGCGTCTCTACAATCGCACATGTATGGTGGGTATGGTGGAATAAGGTGCCACAGTTGGGAGTGGATATTAGATTTCACTTTGTCCTTGGTCCCAGCCATGCACTGCCTGTCAAACAAGATTAAGAAGCCCTCTGATCCTGAGATTAAAGTCTTTGAAGATAAAAAATGAACAAGTATAATAAGAAGAGTCTCAGCAAACTTCAGATATGTGAAAGATTAAAAACATCAATCTCTGTTGAAACAGTGCTTCTTATAGATCTTCTCTACCCTAAACAATGCATATGCTCAGCTGAACTGCTTTTTTTTTTTTTTTATTATTATTATAATTTTTTTTTTTTTTTTTTGATGGTATCTATGAGGCGTGTTTATATAAAACCAGGACTTTTGATTGTGCTGAATAACAGAATACAGTTATGAGAGTATAAACTACCTTTATTTCTCTATATAATCATCTGCTACACTAATCCACTTATCCCAGCGTTTCACTAGTGCTGCTTCGATACCATCAAGGTACAGTAGAACATATTTCCTCAGTATGTCAGAGCCATGATGATTTCAGTTTGTTTCACGTCTGAAACATTGGCCTCACAGGAACTCCTTTAACGGCCCAAACATGTTGAAATGGCTTTGAGCAAGGTCAGGATTGTTCAGGGGAATGTAGTAACATGCAAGTGGTGTTGATAAATGATTGTGTGTACAGTTCACACAGACAGATGTGCCTCTTCTGCAATTGAGTGAAAAGTTATCCATCGATAACTTCCAAATGATTTACTGCGGCTAAGAAATTTAAATGGTCCTTATAGTTAGGTTGGAGGACATTTTATATTGGTGCATTAATCAAAATTGGACATGGTGTAATAGAAAACACAATGTAAATTCGTGATTCGGGTTTTATTTTTGCCACGTTTGGAATAAAATTTTATTTCTCATAATTTTGGTTTAATGTTAGACTTAAATGCAGTTTTGTGTGATTTTCCTTGACAGTGTTCACTTTTCAGAGTGATCTTGACCAATAACGGCTCTAGTCAATTCTGACTTATGCACAAGGACTTTCTTCTGCAGTGCAAGGTGTTATGATGTTTTGATGTCATTTAACAGGCATGTTATCATCAAATTTTTTATTTTTATTTTTTCTCACAGTCGTAGGTATTTTAAACCTCTATGCAGAGTTCGGCCCTTTTGTCTAATCTTTCTCTGGAAAGAAATGTTTGCGATATTCATTTTCTTTCTGAAAAGATTTATGATTGCCTATGATGAAGAACAACTCCAGAGTCTCCGCTGGGGATTGTGCTGTTCATTTGTAATCCAAATGCCACACTGTTGACATTGTACAAGATGAAAGTTAAAGGGTGGAAAGTTGTTTCGACTCATTGCCTCAGAGGACGAGGGTAATTATCTCACCGTACAGCCCAAGCGTCTGTGTTCTCTCCAGGTCCCGCATTACACGTGCTGTTATTCAGAAGATGTAGGTTTGTAGAACTGTTGATGCTGTGTGAACGGAATGGTAATGTACAGAGAACCCTGTTTCTTTCATGCATGACATTGAAGCAGTCGGTCACGTCATGGCCTAGATATTTTAATAATTTATTTGTCCATTCATTTAGTTATTCATTCATTTCTCTGTTTCTGTTCGCAGACTTAAAGTGGTGATTGCTTTTAAATTTCAGTTACTGTGTTAAATGTCAAACACAAACAAGGTTTCTCCAGATTGCCATAGTCAGTCACAGAGTCATACACACAAAAACACACATGTTTACACTAGCATTGTGTTTCTGTGTTTCACTAGGTGAGCGAGGAGACAGTGGAGAGACTGGTCCTGCAGTACCCGCACATCGTGTTCAGCACAGTGATGCAGGACTGTAAGCGAACTCTGGAGCGGGCCTATCAGATGGGCTGGAGCCCAAACACTTCCACTGCATCCTAGCTAACACACACACACACACACACACACACACACACACCTATACAGTCATATCAATAAAGATGAACTGCTGGTTGCCTTCCTTGTCAGCACAGCTGGTCGGTTTTCAGAGCATTAACATTGTACAGGTACAGTTTAATTGGCACTAGTATCAATTTCTGTGTTTTACTTTATTATACAAAGTTTTATTTTTTTCTTTGGAAAACTATTATCATAAGCAGATGTTAATATTTCCAGACTTCAGTCATCCAAAACAAACATCTTGCTAGCACATGCTCATCTTTTTCATGCAGCTCTGTGCAATCCCAGCATTAGATGAATAGTATCAAATAGATGAATAGTTCATCTTTTGAGAGTTCTGGTTGTGTTCATCACAACAACTCGTTTACTGTTTAACACCTACCATATTCTTCCAGAGATTTAGCCCATAATTCATAGAAATGTCACCTTGAAGTTTACTAACAGTAATCAAATCATTACTTGACTAAACATATTGTTTTTTTTTTTTAATAATGTGTTGAACACTTTTTTTTTTCTGTTATTGTCGAAGAAACCAGGTTCTTTATTGTGGACTTCACTCATTATGAATATGGTACCTTTTATGGTACATGTGTTTCAGAGTGTTTCAGTAGAGTGAAGTAGGCAAACTCGTCACATATAAATCTGACTCAGCCTTCATAGTTAAAGCAGAATATTGGACTTATGATATATCCAGGATTATCAGGAGTGTTATGGAAACTATTCTATGTGTTATGTTTAAACTTTTTATCCTTCTTTCTTTTCGAATATAATTTGTTTAAACCTTGTGATATTGTAAACTGTGGTTTGAAGTTTGTTTTGGCTGTTATTTGAGAACATTGAGGGGGAGCAGGGAGTTCCTCAGTATGGAATTTTGCATAACCTTTTATTAATTATAGTGCTGCCAGGCTCCTGTATTTGCCTGCTACCTGACTGAGATATGTGGAATGATAAAACCCTTCCATGTAAAAGTAGAGAGATTAGGATTTATTAACCCTCACCCCCCACCCATTTCTATAGTTAGCCTGTGATATACTCTTATGCAAAAAAAAACAAAAAAAAAACACCACCACCAGGGTATTTTCCTATTGTGTAAGAAATAGCTGCGGCCAGTTCTTGTAGCTGTTCCACTGCATCATGTTCTACCACAGGTCTTAGTTACTGTTTTCCTTTGCTGTTTTTAGGGATTAGAGTCAATTATTTTTAATCCAGCATAGGCTCCTGGACTGTTCGAATCTAAGTGTGTATGTTCTCTTCATGAGTGTGTGTGAAGCCAGATTTGAATGAGTTATTGAATGAGTTGAATGAAATAAGGAATAAAACCCTTTCCTTGTGTATTTTGCTTTTGTGTTGTGTCTTGTCTGAGACCTCTTTTTGTCATTATGTTTTACAGACGCTCTTGGCATTTCCAATCCTGACCTTTTTGGTCTTTTTTTTTTTAACCACTCTGGCAGTCTGAGCGGATTTGTTGACCTTTGGGAATCATTTGTCAAATGATGGTGTCAATATAAGGATGGTAATCAAGTCAAAAAATTTTCACCCTAACTAGTAAGCGCTTTATCCTGGTCAGGATCCTAGAGCGCATCACAGGAACACATGGGGGACACCGCTGCATTGTAGAGCGCATTCACTCCTAGTGGCATTTTAGAGTTCCCAGTCTCTCTACCAGCATGGTTTATGTCTTATGGAGGTCACATAAGACATAAAAACATAGTTAAACAAGGATTAATTGTATATAGCAGTTCTTCATCTAAATTCCCCACAGTTCTGTCTCGCATCTATTTAGACTTCTTTTAAGTAGAAGGTCAGCTTTAGTCTTTTACAATTAAACATACAGTATATGAGCAGATGCACTCTTCAGAGTCCAAGCTCTCTTTCAACATCTTCAAGGCTTTAACATTCATCAGTGTCGTCCCTGTTATGATTTCCCTCAGCTATTGTTTTGATGCATAGGGGGAGTTAAGTGTATAAAACCATCTCGATTCATATATTTCTTCTTGAACAATCCAGAGTACAATCAATTTAGTGGGCTTTTGTTAAGGATTATAATTCAAGAAACAGTTCTACAATAGACAGTCAACCCATAAACCATTTTAGCTTTAATAACACCACCTGGAATGCCTGTTGGTATTATGAGTTGTTTGGATAATTATCATATCGATCATTTTTCTTATGATTATAGGACGCAGGAGTTTGCCTGTGTGGGAGGGAATAGTAATGTGTTGCTTTATTACTAAACAAACTATGAAACAAATGAAACTGCAAATAGCATCTAATAGCAAAACATCTTGATGATTCTAACACGATTCAAGACCACTTGGACTATGCAACATGCAACGAAAATAGCTCTGTCTAACACACCACTCCAAAATTGTTCCAAGGTGTTGAGCTGGATTGAGATCTGTTGAGTGTGAAGGCCAAAGCATATGATTTTCATCATTTTTATAACTCATCCACCCATTCAGTGAGGCGTCATTCCCTGGGACGGAGGCAAAGTCATACTGGAAGAGGAAAGACATTTTTCATAGTAGGATAAATGTGGGCAGTCGGAATAACTTAGACCCCTCACTCTAACCATGCCAACACAATCCCCTCCCACACCACAGTTACTTCCTTCAATTTGTCATTCGCCTGAAAGTATGTCCGTGTATATCTTACTTTTCCTCCATCAACGCTGCTTACTCTCAGCGTTTTCTCAAATACTTTTATTTATATAAACCTATATAACTTTGGAAATCCTGTCTAGTCTATGGGTGATTAATATTCCTCTTTGAAAACCAGAATTATTACTAGGGGCTATAAACGTAAATGAAAATTTTGCAGCCTAACAAAAATGTATTGAATAATTGAACCTTTTTTTTAGGTGAAGCACAGTAAGCACACAGCAAAAGTGTGTACCTGCTACTTGGTGCGTGGACTTTGGGAATCTGAATTAAGAGGTGCTGCACTTCTGTGCTCATTAGCCACAAATCATTTTCTGTTTGTGCTCCGAGTCTTGACTTTCAAATCCTGCTCACCTACACTCATTAACTGAAGAGCATGCGGCACTCCGCCTCTTTACTTTGAATGTCGGATGAGGACGTAGCATTTAGAAAGACTCTCTTCCCTCGTCAACGCTGCTTTTAACTTGTAATGACTGGTGAAGTGGAAGCCATGCCATCAGAATAATTTCTGGCAGCTTAAATGTGAAGCGCAGTAAATGAATTCATCAATGCAACTCTACACCAGCAGCAAATATTGCATTTGTTATAGTAAGATGATATCGAAGGTCCAATTTTTCAAGCCAGTCCACCTGACATTGGCATCTTACTTAACCTTTTTAAAGTCATGCACCATTTCTGACAAAGGAATTGCCTGGCAGTGACCATGTTTAGTTTCCTTGGGAGGAAGTTTGTGTGAAGGTCTCTGTTGCTGTCTGCGAAAATTGTGTAGACTCAGTTAACATGAATTCCAGAATATTTTTCATTTTTATTTATAAAACTTAATAAATGGGAACTATCCATCCATCCATATGTCCTGTATCTGGTGTAGGGTCTCAGAGGGTCACCCTGAATGGGGTGCCAACTCATTCATTCACATCTAATCATACACTATAACACCATTCTACTCATTTACCCTGTGTGTGTGTGTTGGACTGTCGAGGAGAACCAGAATGCCTAGAGGAAACGCACAGAGAGAACATGCAAACTCCACACATGCAAACAAAAGGTACGATTCAAACCTCCAACCCTAGAACCGCGAGGCGACAATGCTAACCAAACATATTATTGTACCAAAATACACTAGCATGAATAACTTGTAAGCTTTAGCTAAATTGACAGACATTTATACACAAAAAATGCAAGTTTAATTAAATATTGATTGTCATCCTGATCTCAACTCGGAGAAATTGACGATAATAATGTCTGGAAATTGTAACTCTTTTACAATACATTGATCTCTGTTACCTTTACATAAATGATTTCAGTTGAAGAAAGTACTCAACATAAAACACTACACATCTGTGGAACTGTGCTGGTGAAATAAACACGGTTCTCCCAGAAGATATTCCCTCAGTTGATAGTGATTGAGAGCGCTATCTAACACATCAGTCCCAAATCTCCCATCAGCGTTCAGTTGCGTTAAGAATGATGACAGAAGGCCATAGCAGGTGATTTCATTTTCATAATTGCATAATTGTATCATGTTGTATGCCAGTCTCTGGCTGCACATTATGCTTCTAGTTGAGCGACAAATTTCCTTTAATGTGTCATCCGTCTATGTATGTGATTTTTACGCAGGCTGCAGACCTTTGAGGCTCTCTGACATTTAAAAGTGACTAAGTATTGCTTTAAATGTGAAAGGTCTGGGGATGAAAGCCGGTTTATCATTTGAGCTAAACAAAAAGAGTACTATTTAATATTTCACTAGTCTATACCATCATAGCACCGTTTAAAGAGGCATAAGATATGTGCAAATGTAATGGTCTCAAAGTGATCCTAATCTCCTGTGTAAAGATGGTAAGAGATAATAGATGAGTGGAGTACATAATGTACTTGTCAAGTCTGATTCATGAAGACTTTGTGATTTATGTATTTTTAATACAAAATGGAACAGATACATACTCAGGGTGAAGCAGCTGTTTATATTTCTGTTGTAAGATCAACCTATAGGTTAGAGAACAACGTAATCACAGCTGAAAGGATTTTTTTCTTCTTCTCTGCAATGGTGCACTAATGAATATCGGTTTACAATAGGACACATTGAAGCAATAAGGAAAAAAGAAATAATTATCATCAGCTTGAAATGAAAATGTTACACCTGAATTGATTTCAAAATGGTAAGCGTGTGCTCGATTGCTTTTAATTTTTCATTTCATTTGATGCTGCGCTGCCTCAGTGTTGAATTTTGTTGATCTTAATGAGGTTTCTTGTGGTCAAATTAAAAGAAAAATGGCTACCAAGTGACAAAGGTTATATTGTATTTATCGAGCATTTTATTAGGAACACCTGTATCCCTAATAATATATGCAATTCACTAATCAGCTAAATTTGTGGTGGTAGTGAAATGTATTAAATCATGCACATACAGTACACACCAAAACTGTACTGCTGAGGACTTGAAAAGTAATCTACGTAGTTTAACATAGATGAAAGGTTTGGTATTTGGTGCCAGCAGCATTAAACCTTGGAGCAAACCTGCCTGGTCCTGACTGGTGGAGGTGCTGTATTTGGGTTAGAGCTTATTTGGGTATTCCTGCTGACCATGTGTGGTTTACCCATCATCCAATGATAATGCACCATGCCACAAAGCAGAGTCTTCTCAAACTGCTTCCAAGAACATGACATTGATTTCAGTGTTCTTCAGTCTCACTGCAACAGAACACGTTTGGGATGGATGTGTTTAATGGGGAGATTTGAAGCATGAAAATGCAGCTGAAAATCTGCAGGTACTGCATGATGCAACCCTGTCATCACAGAGTAGAATCTCAAAGGAATGTTTTCGACATCTTATGGGATCCATGCGACTACACGCTGAGGTGGTTTTAAGAGTGTACATGTCTCGAACCCACACCCTTTCACCGGCACCTGCAGCACACACCGGCACCAATTTTCCCACAATACAGAGTACTGAAAGTGTGTGTTTATAAGGTTGTGTGCCAAGGTTTTAGCTATACAGTACACTCAGTGGTCTGACTTTGTTATTAATCAATAATTCTGTGAGTGTGCATGTGTGTAATGTTCCTCAGTGGCACAGAGGGAAAGTGCAAGGTCCGTGTCTGCACCGCGTTTACTCTCAGAAAAAATACCTAGTAGCTTTGTAACATCTCTCCCTGGCCTTTGAATTAAACCTTACATAAATTCCAGGAAAAAATGTGTTGCTTTTTCAAAATCACTCACGGTACCCTATTTAACCCATGCTGTTTATAAAATGTTTCACACTTAAAATCACAGTCTTCTGGTCATTTGTGAATATCTTCCAGAGAATATGTATTTTTAACAGCTCACATTTCTTATTGTATTTTGGACTACAACACTTACTGTACATGATCAAAAACTATAAACCTACAGTATAATTAGTTTTCCACTAATCAGCCCCTTCAGATACAGTGCCTAAGAATATCTCCAGCCAAATTACAAATATTAATTAATATTATAGTGTTTACAAACATTAAAAAAGAAAAACAGAAATACATTTTATTAGTCATTAAAATACACTCAAATGTACACTGTTACACCCGGCCGGTGGTAGCGTTAGAAGCACTGTAAGAGTTATCAGTGTGAAACGCTTGACAATTTTTTCTCTGTGCCTTGATGTTACTATCAACAGTGACAAGCCACTAGATAGAAAATTATTTTTGCACTTGACAGTAAGGAACTTTTTGCTGCCAGGTTTTAAAGACTTATGTCTTTATGTAGTTGCCATCGTATCGAATTAGCAGCTTCCGTACCTCATTTCCTCGTCTTCCTCGTGTATGAGAGAATGATTAGGTGAGTGCGGTTCAGGTTAAACAGAATGGGCTCCCTTTGTGAACGTGGATTGGTGACTGAAATATTAGCTGTGAATGATTGGATCGAGAACTGCATAAAGATGCCAAAATCATTTGTAGGTGGAACATATCTTTTATTGTTCACTGATTGATGTTAACATATCGTTTTTATTTAAGCTGCTAAGTCCTCACTTGACATCTTGGGCTGTTTCAGAATGAATTGTTTTAAATCTTTTGGATTTACTCTTCTGTTTTTTTTTTTTTTTTTTTTTTCAATTTTATTTTCAATTCCATCTGTAGCTGGATGAAGTGCGCATGTAGGTATGCGGGTGCTTTTACTTCTTCTGCTCAACATTATTTTTCATTTCACCACACAAGCTACAAGTCAATAGCTGGTTTTAGTTCAACTTCCCCCAACCCATAATGTGATTTGCTGCACACCAGAGGCCTTTTATGAGGTTTCTCACCATCAAGCAGCCATGGCAGATATTACTGAATCCAGTGACCTTTGAGAGGAAATAATTTGATTACAGACACAGAAAGATCGATTGTTTTATAGACTAAATTGAGTTTGAAATCCATTCCTACCACGTGTATGTGCACCATGACTTATTGTCCATTATTATGAAAAGACAACATGCCCTTAATGAAGGAGCATGTTAACAATTTGGGCTCCGTTAATGGGCTGTTAATGGTTTGGACATTATTGGGCCATATGTCTCTGAAGAGAGGATTAAATTCGTAATGATGCCACCATCATCATGACCGTCATTATATTCATACTATAATATGTTCAGTTTTTCAGAGGAGAGTTAGCATATGTAGATATTAGAGTTCAGGTCTGTGGATAGAAGAGGAGGGTGAGCATTCCTGAAGTGTGTGGTTTTTGCCCAAATACCACCTTTTGCTCTGTACAAAAATAAAGCACACATGGTAAAGGATATAAATCAAGTAAATTAATAACCTCTCTTTTTAGACAGTTATGACTCCTGCTCACAGTCAATGAATTTCATATGTTTGGCAATTTCTCTGGATTATTGTGTGGCAAAATACATAATTGTGTGGAGGCCTGGGAAAATTCCCCATATGCTAAAATAATTATATTCATGTTGTTCTGATCAAATATAGGCTGCTTTCAGTTGTTATTATTATTATTATTGGACCTGTCGAACATAAAATCTCCACAGAAAAGCTTCGTAATGAATCCCTTAATGAGTAATCCACAGATATTGGTTATATATATTATATATATTATTATGGATATTGTGTTTTTACACCAGGCGATACGTTTTATCTTTATGTACTAGCTTTGTATAGAACTATATAACTTCATCTGCATTGCAAATATATCATTTTAGGCACATTTAAGTAATTGTAGTGAAGCGGTTGTTAAACATAAATATTCTGGTCTTCATAAACTGGTCATTTCCTCTTAAATGTGTTAATTGGCTACAGGTCTGCACACAGCCTCTGCATTGTTCATTAGCTCCCAATTGGCTGTTTTTTTTTGGGTTTTTTTAACCAACCATAAACATTACTTACAGTCCTAACTTGATTTCCAGTGTTAAATTAGGCAGATAGGAGTCAAGGGCTTCTGTTAGTATTCATATCAAACCTCAGAAACCGTGAAATGTGATCTTGGTGACCTTGGCATGGTTTAGGGCGTAAACCATAAACACACTGGTTTGAGTCTTTCAGAAACTGCTGATGTTCTGAGTTTTTCCACAAACAGTGAGTGGCGCCAAGAGAGAATGAGCCAGATTGCTGCCTTAGAGTGACAGAAAGGCTATGGTAACTTAATCACTCTTTAAAAACAAGGATGAGCAGAAAAGCATCTCATCTCATCATATGTTGTATAAATACCAGTAAACTGGCTGAAGGCTCATCTATACATGCAGGGAGCAAAGGCCAACCCGTCTGTTCTGATCCAACAGAAAAGCTAATGTAGCACAAATAGCTAAAGAAGTCAACACTGGCCATGATAAACAGACACAGAACACCCAGTGCACCATAAGCCCACCATGCACGGGGCTCAGCAGCCAAGGAGCCCAAAGCTGCCAACCCAGCCTCCAAACTCTCCAGTTTTTAGTCCAGTTGAGCACTCACTGGATGTGCCAGACAAACAAGTCCACAGATGCAACGATCCATAGCATCCAAAGGATCCACTACCAATGACCTGGTGCCTGACACTACAGAGTATCCCCAGGATTCCCAGAGAGAGAAATCAAGATCAAATTAACAGTACAGAAAGATTCAGGTGTTGCCACAAATAATTACACAGAAATCAAATGTGAAAAATCAATCTAATACGGAATCAAAACTGGATGTGTATGTGTATAGATGAGAAGAGGTGCCCTGTTTTTGAGGTGTTTTCAGGACATGTGTTGCAAAATCACTGATGGGTTGAAATGACCTCCTCACATTTTATTCACTCTTTTTAAAAGAAAGTAAATAAAGGTGAAGATCAACCAATTTATCAAAAATACTTGCACATCAAAAGAAATAAATGCTTATACACTAAATGCAAACATATCGAGTGGTGCATAATTGTTGAGATATCAAATTGTATCTAACTGCTTATACAAGCCAGAGCTTATACAACTAATGGATCAAACTCCATATCAACTGGCCCCTTAAAAGTACCAATTAAACCATGGTTTTAAAAATGATGGAAACTTCTTTAAAATGTGACTAAACAAAACGTATTTCATTATTTATTACCTTCTTCAGAGAAAAAAGATCTCGAGCCCCCAAATTGTTACATTTAAAATGAGGGGAGAATTGCTTTGAAGTGTCCATCTCACCTCGATAAGCTTGCTGGTTAGCTTTAACATGTCAGCTGGGATGCACACATGCACACACACACACACACACACATCAAAGAACAATGAGTCATTAACATGCTCCGGTTAAGTTCCGGGGAAGCACAACGGTTCTGGATTCTGGCCATAGGAAGAATTTCCATATAAGGAATGAGGAAGAACTCACAGAGAACAAAGAACGAAGGAACCTGGGAAATTTAACACCATCTATGGGAAATGTAATAAGTAACAAATCATGTGGAAGTCTGGTTTACATTCAAGCTCTATCTACGCTTCTGATCACTTTTATTTGTCACAAATATGTGTTCATAATGCACAGCACTGAAGCCAGCCAGTGAGCTAACATGAGCTGTCTTGTCAGAAATTCTAAAGGAGGATGCTTAAGATAATCTTTACTGCTAATATCATCCAGCTAAATTCGTTATTTCAGAAAAGCTGTTTGAGTGCAGTGTGTCCACCGAGAGACAGTTGAAGGTGGAGCTCATTTGTGAGCTGAAAGGCACACACCCTTTTACTTTGCACTGTACTGTACATCAATATCCTCAAGGCTGTTATTTAATCATCTGTTACAAGACATCCAACAATGTGACCAATTTTTAAATACAGTCATGGAAAAAATAAAGTACACCCTCCTTTAGTTCTGATTTCATTTATCAGAGCACAAATTGTGTTTTTTGCGTGCGTGCGTGTGTGTGTGTGTGTGTGTGCTCTTCAAACACTTATATCAACAAATAAATTATATCAAGTTTTTTTCTCCAAGAGTTTTTTTTTTTTGTGATTGATACAGTATATATTTTTTAAATGTAACATTTTTGCCATTTTTTATGTTGCAAATCAGGTCAGTGAAGGTCCTGCACATGGTAAGGCTGATCATTTTTCAAAAATTTGTACTGTTAAATCACTGATAAAGTTACCAGCACATTTATTTAAAATTGTAATAATTACACAAGTACTTATTTTCTACTTATGTGTTTTTTCTTGAGGTACTGATGCTCAAGTAAAAAAACAACAACAACAATATACCCAACATGGTTCTTCTGTCGAGTAAATGTTACTGTAAATGTTTTCCTGTAGGATTTTGGCAGACATATGCACATCATTTAGAAACACTTGGCCGCACTTCTTCACAACATTGCTTAAGTTCATTGATGTTTGAAGGCATTTGTTTATACACAGCTCTCTTACAGTATGATCCAGCCACATTATTTTAATAGGTTTACGGTCTCGATGTGACATTACAACGCCTTGATTTATATATATTTTTTTCTTTACCCATTCAGATGTTGATTTGCTGGTGTGCTGGGGATTATTGTTGCTCGTTGACTGTAACTTTCCCAGGTCCTGCGGCTTCAAAACAAGTCCAGATCATTAGTTCTCCACCCCATGACTGACAGCTGGTATGAGGTGTTTGTGGTGATACGCTGTGTTTGGTTTTCACCAAACATGTCACTACGTATGATGACCAAACATCTCCATGTTACTCTATTCAATACAAAGCGTATTGTTCCAGACCTTTTGTGGTTTGTTCAGATGCAATTATGCACCCATATTGTTTTTGGAGAGAACGGCATTTTCCTAACCACCCTTCCATGAAAGCTTGGTTTGTTCAACCCTTTTCTGAACATGTCATGAACATAAACAGTGAATGTGCTTACAGAAGCCATGATCTTAAGGTATGTCCTTATGTCTTTGAGCATTTAACAGTCTGATCTTGGATTGAATTGGCTGGGAGACTGACTCCTGGGCGGACTCGCTTTACAATTCTTTGTACTTCAGAATGCTGAATTTTAAATTATTTACCAATATCTCCCTTTTAATCCTTCCCATACTGGTGAGTAGCAACAATTGTTTTCCTGAGTCACGTTCTTTCTCCTTGGCATGATGTGAGCACACAGCTGAATGCTCCAGAATATTAAACTGAGAAAGGTTATGCTTTTATAGAGGTGGCCACACATCTGGATGAATATCTTATCATGTGCATTACTTTAGTAACACCTGGCTGCTAATTACTCTCTTAATCATTTGGTCCATAAGATGTTACTTATTATTATTACTGTTATTTATGCCCTGAACACAGAATTAAAGGATGGTATAGTTTAAAGACTGTACACTAACCAGCCATAATATTAACATATTATTATTGATTATCAATTATATACCAATGATAGGATCATAGGTATCTAAGGCTCACCCATGCTCGGCTGTACCAAAGTCCAGATCATCAAGCATACAGAAAAGCCAATGCAACACAAATTGCTGAAAAACATCAATGCTGGCCTTCAGATGCCTATCCAATTGAGCACCAGTGAATGTACCTCTGGACAAACCAGTGTCATCCACAGAGGCCCTGTGGAGCCACATTTCTAGCATCCAGAGTTGCACAAGGAGAATCGTAAACCTAGTTATAATGTTATTAATGTTATGGCATGTTGGTGTATATGCATTGTACTTTTTTCTCCTATTGTCGTTGTTTTTGTAAATTACCTGTTGGCATTATGGCTTTTCAGTCATACATCAGAGAATCAACTCTGAGTGGCAAGATGCTATAAAGAAGCGAGTGAGCATCAAAACTTTGTTTTGTTCGGTTGTTCTGCTATTCAGCTTCCTGTAAGCAGACATGTTCATCAAAGCTAAAACAAAAGCAGTGTGCTGTCGGTATATACAGTATTTTGCATTCTACTGAGTCTGCTGTAGACCCACTCTTCTCTGATCAAGGTCCTGCCTGCGTAAACAGGTTCGTCAATACCTTTCATACCATTGATTGCACCCACCACCAAACCCACTTTACCACACAACCTGGCTTGTTTTTTGTTTGTTTTTTGTTTAAACACATCCAAACACACTTTCTAAGATTCCTTTGTGTTTTTTAGATTCAAAGGACAGCCATCTACCATCTGTCCCCAGTGGCTGCTATACACAGAACACTTAGTCTGGCCTGCTTTTATACCCACTCAGCATGGCGTTGAAAAAAAAAAAAAAAAATCCTTGTCGTGTGCCACAAATGCCTTATATATGCAGACTCATACTTTTGTTAAAATGAAATCAATAGATTCATATTTGTCTGAGAAGAACTATTGATCTGAGCTTGAGGTCATTTTGTCCACCATGTTTCAATAAAGATGCATTATTTTAATAAGCAACATGCTTCATCTGGCAAATTTCTCCTGTTTGAACAGACAGGAGAGGAAAAAGCAGCCCACATTAGGCTACGACTCAACAGCAGATATGAGTAATAGAAAAGCAGCTTAACAGGAAAATACGGCCTTTGTTGGAGGAAGAAAATTGAAGACCATTTTGTGTGTGTGTGTCTGAGTGTGTGTGTGTTTTAGCTTATATATTAAACCAATTTAATTATGCACTCCAGTAAACTTAATACATACAGTACGTCTATTTGCAGCTACATCAACAGTGCTGTCTGACAGTCTTTCATGGTCAGTGTTGTTATCTTCTTCGGGCAATGTTCCATTTGTTCATCAGTAGTGTTCTTCAGAGCCTTCCTGAGTAATGCATCGTAATAAACGAGAAGAGGTTAATGGGTGATAATGCATCTGCAAATACAGTACTGGTTCGTCTGATGGTTTTAAACTCGGTGACAGTGTCCAAATAATTAATGAGCTTGAAGTGTGTATGTTTGAAAACACTGCTAACCCCATCAATCACCCTTCACATCTCAAGCTGATGCTTTCAGCAAGTCTTATTTTCCTTTCGCACAAAACCCTTTTTATGTATTTATATTCCAATCATCGTGTATGGAGGGGGGTAGTAAAAGCTATTTCCATGGAGGACAATGTGCCAGCTGTCTCAGTTTGAAGCACAGTCAATTGTGTAGCAATTCTACACCGATGGAACCTGCAGCCGTGCCCTTCACGATTTTAATTCACCAACAGCTTGGGGCTGCTCGGGAATCGCAGCCGAATCCCATATTTTAGCTGTACTGCTGCCTCCTTTACCTCCTGCTTCTTTTTCACGCCTGCATGGTCACCGCTATCAGCAGAATCATCTTTATCATTGCCATTGTCATCATCTGCCATGGGAGTGACTCGATATGTGAGCTCCTCTGGCACACAGATAATGCCAAGAGCATAAACAGCTGTCATGGATAGGTCAAAGGGATGCACTGAAATCAGCGTCAACTTGATGTAAGGGGTTACAGAGGTGTTAAATGGGAATAGCAGAATGGCTGTTTAATTAACATCGAATCACACAGCGTGTCCTTGCTGTCCCGTTTCACCTGTTCTGGGCAAAGGATAGTTCGTTCTCTCTTCAGGAGTTTGAGGATTTTGAGATTAATCACCACCACATGTCTTTGTCTGTAATTTCAGTATAAAAGCTACAATGGGTTTGTATATTACTGTTTAACGAATAAAGTAGCAATGCATTAACATATTAGACTTAGTAATGCCACTATCATTATGCTTAAGCAGCATAGATAGATGCATAGATTGTGGCAAGTCCTTTCACAAATACAATATTGTAAGCATATTATTACAGAACATACCACAAAACTCAATCTACTACTGACGAGCAATCAAGTTAAGTTGAATATTTATATTAGCCGTTAATTGCAGGGCAGATGCAATGTCAGAAATTTTCTTTCAAAATTTCCATTCACAAAGAAAGTATGGCAAGCAAGAAAACCATATATCATGAGAATGCCATGCTGCTGAACTTCTAACTCCAGCTATGTTTCAGAATGCTGATTTCAGAAACAATGTTTTCACTAAGATCTCTATGTAAATATCCAGGACAACAATCTTAAGCAAATCACATATTTATGTATAAAATTTTTCAGTCCTAATAGCTTTTTTGATGATTATCAGGATTACACGACGTGATTAGTAGTCAATTACACTGTAGATTTCTGAATACCATAAGGGTTTTTCAGGAAGACTCTGAGAACACACCTGTTTTCAGCAGTGGGGGAAAAAAAGTTTTATCATATTCCTAGTTTAGTTTTCACATTCATGTACTGACATATCAGACCTACTTGATTCTCCTTGGACAAGACTATAGCCTAAAGGCCTCAACCTCGCATTTAAAATTCGTGTCACTTGTGAAAGTTTCTTCATAGTGACCTTTCCTTCGGCCCCTTCAACTTCTCTTTCCAAGACTGTTTGCCCGGCAGACTTGCACACTGAGAAAAAACACTTAGAAAATTGCCTCTGACCCAAATGATTAAATTAGAGACATTATAAAGCAATTGAAGGAGGATCAGCCTGCCCTCTAAAATGCATGCATATTTAATTTGTCCATACACTTCATCAAAAACTTAAATTATGATGGTACTGTTTGTTTCCAGCTTGCCAATAATGGAAGTCAAATTATTTCTCCTTGCTTCTCCAAGCTACCATATCTACAGTACAATCAGATGAAGAGGTGCATTGTGGTCAGACCTGGTGGGTGGAATTAGAAAGTGGATCCAGAGATTTGGGGGTTTGACTGACAGCTTGGGAGCTCAGTGGGATTGTCCTCAGCTCTCCTCTGTGTAAAGACAGGTGGGACATAAGGAGCAATTTTCTGACTGGGAAATCCAGTGGTGCTTTATCTCAACATCACTGCTTCCTGCTGGATCATGGGAATTAAGACTAATAGACACCAAACCAAATCCACCATGGGGTAAGAAATCCATAAGTGGAAACTCTAAACCAGCAGTAAGACACACACTGTGCTGTTTTAGATCTCTCATTAAAAGCTTACTTCAATCCATGCAGATATGCGATTTTCGTTAAAAAGCACTCCTCAATGTTCCTTTAGATAGTTACGGATTAGTTGTAGATGTTTTTTCACCATCTTTAATCTTGTTTATTTTTTATTCTCTCCCAGTATTCCTTCATTTATTTGCTTTTTTAATTGTCTCTTCTCTTCCACAAGTCATGTGCAGTTCATGTAGTGAAACTATCATCATCCTGGGTGATGGACTGTGTTTTGGAGGCTTGCAGCCCAGCTGATAATCTCATTTAAGAATGCAAGTGAATAGTACTGGAGATGGTGACGGTGCAGGAGGGAGAGAAATGTAATATAGCTCTGAGCACTAAAAGCCAGTTTGTCAGTGCTCCATTGGAGCAAACAGCCAACAGAGCCAGGTTTATAGAGTCAGCTAGAAAAGGGCCTGCTTCATGCAACTGCACAGACAGATATGTTTATAGATACATGTCAAATTATAAGGGAATGGCAAACATACATACACACTGCATGAATAAAAAATTATAATAATTGCTCACGCTAACTTTTCAATCAATCACCTTTAGCTTTGATTATAGCACACAATATGGTGGCCAGTTCATGTGTGAAAATGATTCCTCATGCTCCCAGAATTTAAGAATACTGTATTAAGAAAATATGCATAGATAACCTGGACATTCAATACATTCAGGTCATCAGCTGACTTCATATTATTTCCACATGCTGAGCCGAGACCTGACCAACTGAAGCAACCCCAGATCATAACACTGCTTGGGCTCTATGCATAATGGAATGTGCTCCATTTAGACTCACAACCCTTTATCCATTGCTCCAAAGTCCAATCTTTATGCTGCCTAACAAATTAAAGCATTTTTTTCTGATTAGTCTCTTAATTAGCCGTTTAGTCCCAATCCTGTGAGTTCCTATCACTCTGTACTGTATGTGTATGAAAATGCTCTTAATATAGTTTCATTTGGTTTGTTTTTTTAGTGTACATTATTTCACCATGCAACTTTAAAAAGTGTTTAAATAACTCCTTTATTTATTTCTTTATTTATTTCTGACCACATTTCTTCCACTTTATGTTTACGGTTTAGCACTGTCCTTCCAGGTTCTGATAATGTATTGAAGTGTTCTTAGCTCAGTTCCAGTCTTTTCAAATCTCCTTAGAGTTTATTCCAAACTTTATGATTTACAAGTCTCCATTTTCCAATGCATGTAGAGGTCAATGGTGACAGTGCCAGAGATTTTGTTAACAAGGAATGCTTTTGAACAGATGCATATAACCTGGTGGATGTGCGGATGACGACAGATAAAAAAGGTCAAGTATGAACCTGATATCTGAGACTGGGAGAAATGTAAAGCAGGGGTCTTGGCATAACAAGGCAGCAGGGAGAAGCCACACAAGAGTCAGCCAGAAGTAGCAAGGGAGGTAAGAACGCAGGCAGACAGGGAAAGAGAGATTGCTGCTGATAAAGATATAAAGAGAGTGAAGCAAGGAGGAGGATAATCCACAGGTTTGACCTTGCAGGCCTGATAGAGTCTTTGGTTAGAGAGACTGACTGAATAAGGCTCCTGCCAAACAGAGACAAGCTGTGTCCTATTTTCTGAGTTGGGGCCATGCCAGATTCACCTTATTATACACAGTGAGGATAACAGATATGAGATCAGCTAACCATTCGCCTCATTATCGCTCCACAGTCTATTAGTGTTGGCAGTGGATCAGTTAAGGCCAACAGTGTCAGCATGGACTAAGGACATCTGTGATGCTTGGGCTGGTGGTACTGTACCCCATGCTAGAGCATTTCCTATATTCTATCTATAAAAATCCTTCTGTTTTATGAGATGTCGCAGTGTATATTATCTACCATTTTGAGCACTGAATAGGGGACTGATTGCAGCTGACTGTTTTTTCTTAACTGACTGTCCTAAAACACTTCGACACATCTTCCGCAAGCAGTAGTACAGCGGCCACTCTCTGTCATAGCTAGCTAGCTATATAATGGTTTACCAAGGGGCCACCTCCAGTTCTGAAAAATGAGTTCAGTGCAGAACTGCCAAAATGTGCAGTTTGATGAATGTCCAGTGGGAGCTGTCTCCAAAAGTGAGTCGATCCCCAGAGAGCCATGTTAAAATGCCAAAATCACAACAAAAATAAACATTACAGCCTATTACAAAAAAAAAAGTAAAAAAAAAAAAATGCTATTTATGTTGGTCTCCATAACTTAAATTTTCAATTCATGACAACAGTATGTTAAATACCTAATGCTCAGGTAAAATTATATTAAGCCATAACATTACACAGTAACTAATTAGGGGTGTAGCTGATTTAAACAACAAATGTATGTTGTGCATCACTTTAGCTAACCAGCTAACCAGGATGTTACAAGAAATCTAGGAGTTGACTAAAGAACGTATAGGGTATGGATGGTGGAGTTCAATCAAATGCAAAATGACGTTAACATATTAATTAACTTTAGCGACCTTAGCATTTTAGCTAAGCTAGCTTGTCGTAACTGAGTTAAGTAGGTATGTTCCAACCACCAGCCAGCTGCTATGCGCTCCACCCATTTGCCCCAAAAGAGCATCCAAAAGCGCTCTCCAGAAAACTTATGGGTGACATCACTGAGGGTTTGTCCAGTTCTTTTTATACAGGTGAAACTTGAAAAATTTGAATATCGTGCAAAAGTTAATTTATTTCAGTAATGCAACTTAAAAGGTGAAACTAATATATGAGGTAGTTCAAGCCGTGATTTGTCATAATTGAGATGATTATGGCACACAGCTCTTGAAAACCCCAAATCCACAATCTCAGAAAATTAGAATATAACATGCAGTCAATAAAACAAGGATTGTACATAGAACATATCAGACCCCTGAAAAGTATAAGTATGCATATGTACTCAGTATTTATTTTGGGGCCCCTTTTGCAGCAATTACTGCCTGTAAGGTTTTATAATATTGTAAAACAATGTAATCTAATAAGAAGATTCCTGTCCCTTGAGAACAGACCCCTCACTGTGCTTCCTCATGCCTTCTGTGGTA
>JAQMYJ010000040.1:17398101-17423262 GCA_030014305.1 Clarias laeviceps | reverse complement strand
CTGACAGGGGTCAAGGTCAGGTTTCTTAATAATCGGTTTAATAACTGCTAATTTAAAAGATTTTGGAACATACCCAAAGCTGAGTGAAGAATTAATTCATGCCAAATGTCCATAAATACCCACGTTTATTTGTTCGGCTTTCACCTGGGATTCCCAGACATTATTGTGTATTACTGTGTATCCTTTAATGGTTGCTCGTTGGATACATTGGATCCAAGGCATTATGAAAAAGACCTTGATTTATAAAGTGAAACCCTCTTTGATGGAGACACCCTTCCCCCTTATATAAGGGCAAAAAAATAAATAGACAACTGATTATTAACTCCCAGATGTGATGCAATCTTTATCAGCCTGAATGACTGCACAGTCCTTTTTAACCTATCACAAAAATGAAGCCTTAGAGGTAGTTCAGTTAGGCAGGAGGTATATCAAGTGAGAAGGGGGGGGAAAAGAAACAGGGTTGGCCCATAAATAATTAACAAATAGAATACAGATGGTAAAAGCAGATGGTTTCATTTCTGATTTCGATGGATGGAAAGCAGAGGGTTGTAACTCTGCTGATGATAATGGATGTGCTTTTTTTCACCAGATTGGTACTACAGAAAATAGTAGAATTATCACCATTGGAAAGATGATGTCTCATCTATAGCTGTCAGCCTAAACAGCAATACACTTATATTCTGATTAGAGAGTACACACACACACACACACACACACACACATACACACACAGATCACCATTACACATGCAGGGTGTGCTGCAGGAAAGGATGCAATAATCAGGTTAAATAAATCATGGGAGAATAGTGAATCAAAATTCCTCATTTTATAGGCTATTAGAAAACACTTCGCTCGGATGTTGTTTATGGTAAGGTGGGCGATACAAATTCACACACAGAAACACACATGCAAAAAAATCATTATTGCTGCCTAGAACTGCTAAGTACCTAATTACGAACCAAAAAAAAAATCCTAGAAACTTTGTTTACATTATTTGTTACAGCTTTTTCAAATATTCCAGCTCTGACATGAGCCCAATTCGCTTTGATTGAATGATCAATTCCCAAGACTATAGAGGTATTTCCTCACATGTGGTGCTCATTTAGTTATTATAAGGCATGTTTTCCTCAAAATGTGTGAAAGAGTGACGTACTAAAAGGTCACTGATTTTTGTATTCCCATGATTCCGTCCTGGTGGTGTGCGAACGGGTGAAAGTGACAGATGTTTGGCAATGCCACCCCAAAAATGACCACAAAAACCACATAATGTAATCCAGAGGCGGTGAGTACCAGTTTAGTGTTTATACTATACACCTTGTGGGTTGTAGCTAGAACAAGGTAGAACATTCAAATCAAAGGCCTAATTAAAGCACATCTGTGGACGGCTGAAATGAGACTTTATCCTCAATTAGGGCCTCGTTGAGAGAGAAAAATGGAGCTTCAAATTGCATGTTTTCCTCTTTGCTACTCAGGCAATTCCTGCTGTGCTTCTACAGACAGGAGAGCAATTTGACTTAATCCGTATTGACCGCTCCTCACTGACCTCATCCCACCAAGTCCAGGCTGGGATTTTCTTGGAGACAACCAATCTAAACAACTGATTTAACTTAAGGATTTTTATGTGTGGACTTAAGTCTTGCTTCTTGACACGATAAACGCATATAGAACTTTAGAACTTTTTTAACTACAGTTAAAAAAAAAAAAAAAAGTGTAAAGATGTATATATATGTGAGTGACTCAGAATTTAGAACTAGAGCTTTATATCCAATCTATGACTACTTTCACATTTCTTTTTTTAATTGGTAGGTATTTGTATCACACACTATGGACAATTTGGGAAAAACAGTCAAACTACAACACGTCTTTGGACTGTGTGAGGAAACGGGCGTACCTACAAGAAACCCACAAAACACTGGCAAACATGAACACTCCGCATACACAAACCTGACCCACAGTTATTATTATTTCTAATTTATTCATTTGAATTGACTTTGAATAGTGATCTTCCAACAATTCCTGATGTAAGGAAAGGCCATATGGCCTTCAGTCCTTCAGTTCTGAGATGTCTGACATGAGCTTCTTGTTTTCACAGAGAGCAATTCTTTAAGGCTAAGAGCTCAGTTGTTCATCTATCATTTCTCCAAGGTTCCTGGGGGTCCATAATGGTAATAATGACAATGAGCTGAGATGGACAGTGAAGGAGAGCTAAAAAATTTAAGGACATGCTGTGAAGACATTAGGCTACGATGATAGGTTGAGCTGAAGAGGGCAATCCTTCATCCAGAATGTGATGGCTTTGAGGCAAGTTGAGATCTGTGCCAAGATGAGATGTCGTCTGCATGGAGGGAAGAATTGTATGTCATTACCCTTGAGTGGTAAATAAAAGTGTGGAACTAAAAGACTGGATGAAAAGGGGTGGCCCGGGAAATCTTTCAGTATGTTCTAGAGACTTAGAGATAATATTAGGCATCTCAGAAGAAAGGTAGATATTCAGGTAGCGTATCCTCAGTATTCTTAGCCTGGTTATTTCTTTTTTGTGGCTTGCCTGTTAAGCGTACATCATGACAGCCCAGAAGTCAAAACCCACTCAAATCTGCTTACAGCTAAAATTTTGTCAGCAAAATAATGACTCACACAACATGGAGCATTATGTTACACAATGGAGCAAGCCTGTACTGTACATTACATTTGTTGGATTTACTGATTTTGAGGTTTTTTTTTCAAATATTATTTCATTTTCTTCTTCTATTTTCATCCTTCATTGCAACTTTTATTGCTTGTCTGCAGGTGACGGTTGCAAACAGACCAAAATGGGGCATAATATACAGTATGTAACCTTAATTTTTCATTTAAATGATTTTAAGAACTTTTGAAAGCAGTGTTAACATGAGATTTGCTTCTATTCCTACTTCATTCATTTTAAAATATCTGCACCAGAATACTCTGTTTGACTGAAAAGCTGTTTCTGCAAGTTTCCTCACATCATCCAGTGCCTTCAGGCCTGTTGCTGTTATATCTATTGGAAATCTGTCACTGGCAGGGTTGGTACATTACCAATAGCAGGTGGTGCATTGGTTAGGCTGACTGGCCTGCGGCTAATGGACACACAGAGACAGGTGTATGTTTCTAAATACCTCCTGTTTTTCCAAAAATATCATCATCAAATGACTTGACTTGCTCAGACAAGGCTTTTACACAAAAGTTGTTTCAGTGGCTCCACTTAGGCATCATAAATGATCATTTATTATGAAAATGTACAAATATTTATCTTAATACGGAGAATATTTTTATGCAACACAAGGCAACAATACAATAGGTACTTCATAATGTTGACTTCATAGTGTGTGTGTGTGTGTGTGTGTGTGTGTGTGTGTGTGTGTGTGTGTGTGTGTCCTGACTGACACAGGACACAGCAGTGCACTTCCTCTCTAAAGTTCTCCTGTGGTTAAGCTGCATGTAGCTGTCAAGGTGTGGAATTTAGCACAACCTAACTTCCCCCCAATCATATCAGCTAACTAATCAGCACCACCATGAATGAACAATATTCCTCACCCCAGTCACCAGAAATTAAAGTTAAGCACATTTCTCCATCCAAAACTGACTTATCTTTACCCGTGGTGTTGGTTCCTTTTGATTGAGAACTTGAATCCGGCAGGAGACACGCTGCACAGGTGAGGTGGCTCTCACTGAACTGAATGTTATTTAGGTGATGGTTCAATGCCAGTCATTTAGAAAGTAGATGTTATGTGACCAAATCCTCCAGTTTAGCTAAAGGTATGTGTGACACTGTTAAAGCTGCTGGAGACAGACGTTGAAACAATTTGTTATGTAATGCGAGGAAGAATGCGTAGGCTCTGCTTTTACTGATGAAAAAACAACTGAAAAATGCAGTCCTCCTTTTTCTTCCTCTTCGTCTTCATAGTAATACTGTAGTAGTATTTTTTTCATGGCTGTCATGAATACATGTCTGTAATGCTAACTGACATTATACAACACATTGTATCTAATAAATCATTCATTTACAGTTGTTTCACAATGAATGCCTTTTTATTGTTTCCATGCTGATTTTTTTCCAGCAGTTTAATTGAACTTATATAAGAGGACATGCTCAGGATTTCTCATCCTGGGTATTTTTCACCGGTGTGGCCATGCAGTTGCCCTAAAAGCGTATCAGACTACCAACATCCTGTAGTGAAAAGCAACAAAACCTTTTAAAACAGTCTTATAGGGTACAAAAGCATATTGCACTTTTTATCAGTTTCAGAAGTATTGAGGTGTATTGTACTAGTCTGGAAATGTCATGAATGTCTATCTACAGAAGTACATTTCAGCTTTGTCTCATTCTGTGTAATGCTTCAGCCAGAGTGAAAAAGTCTTCCCACAGAAAACAGCAACTTCTCCAAAGTGCACTAGGGGTGTGAATAACCTACGATTTGTGTGACACATTCTGCTGATGTATTGTGTTAAAATGCCATAATGACTTATTGTGGGTGTGGTACGGGTGTGCTCCGGTTAACCATTGTTTCCATGGAGCGCTGAAACACTTTCTCATGATATTTTCATCAGTCCAAAACAAATGATTGCCACCATGTGCACATTATGCATACACCATTTCACCTATACCATTTTGTTTATTCATTGGTATTAAAATGAATTAAAGAAAACTGTATGAGGTATAGGTTGGTTTAATAAAAGAAAAGAATTACCATTAATTAGTTTTTACCTCACCCTTATTGGTTTTGGATAATTTGCTCTGAAAATGTTATTACTGCATGGTCCCTGTGCACCTCCCTACTGTACATGTTTATTCTACTTATGCCATGTTCAGGGCTACTGTACCCACAAGAAATGAGAGTGTAAAAATTGTGAGTAAATTTGGCATTTAAAGAAGAAGGTAATCATGATATACAGAACATGAAAAAGAAATATTGACTCCTGACCTTTATTCTGTCTGTATCCTCTTTAAACCTTTTTTTAGTTTTTTTTGTCATTCGACCAAACTTTTTTCTTCTTTTCTTGTATTTTAAATTTTTAGTATGCAACCTATACATACACACAAATGTCCATGTAAAATAAACAACATTGCAAAAGAGAGTTAAAAGAATGTGTGGTAAATGTGGAAGGGGTTCCTACTCTAAAA
The DNA here is from genome assembly GCA_030014305.1 of Clarias laeviceps. Lineage (NCBI taxonomy): Eukaryota > Metazoa > Chordata > Actinopteri > Siluriformes > Clariidae > Clarias > Clarias laeviceps. Next base: position 17,418,122 of record JAQMYJ010000040.1, on the reverse strand, counting down.
GGTGAGAATCCTGTATCAATCAATTCAGTTCGTGGCAGTGAGTTAACAGTGAATTTGTGGATTAGAATCAAACATTCCTACCACCCGTTTGTCTGCATCCTACTAGAGAATAAAGTAAAAGTGGTGACGACTAAAGATTTCCTCTTTCTAGGAACAAGATGCCAAGAATGCAAGTGCAAGACAGAAGGTTCTACTAGGACACGCCTTACATTACAAATGCATGGTTTACATTTGTCCATCATGTGGTGTGTAAACATCCTGTGACCATGTTCAATAGGGCAACGTTTTGTAACTGGTTATTCCTACTTTATTAAATGAATCAACCAATCATCCACAGGACTCCTTTTGTACAGTAAACAACCCTGCTAAAAAAAAAAAGGTGTTCAGCATCACCAGTATACAGTACTAATCACCGGCCTGATCATCTGTCATCACTCTTCTGAAACTTGTCAGGTATTCCTACATTAAAAAGGGTTTACAAGTAAGTTTAGAACATATTATATTTGTAAAGAGTAGTAAACAACTGTTTGGTATTTTTGATAAATGAATATGATTGTATTATTTTAGAATGAAAAGAAGGCAGCAAATCTACCAAACCATTAAATAATTTTGTGTTTGGCAAAAATGCAAATATTAAACAGGGGTGAAATAATAATAAAGACCTTCCTGTATAGGATGTGCAGTATATGGATGTACGTAGAATAAAAGTATAAACATATGAATGAAAAATTATGGTAGGGAATTGTGCTCTCAGAGTCTATTGTGAAATCTGTAAGGTATTTGTCTTGGAAATATTTTAATGTTCTCCTTTTAAAGTGGCATATGTATGAAGAACCACAGATCATATCAGACATGCAAAGGATGTGATCAAGCATTCCATTTTGTAATATAAATGAATTTGGATATAAATCCCTAGGGTCTTAAAAAAATTTCAATTCAATATATAAAAAGTAAAAAGAAGCATAAGGACATTAAAGAGAGGGTTTGCTGAGGCTTGACCTTATAGCAATGTGCTTGTAGCTAAGCCCTAGAAATTACATGGATATAATTTAAAAGTCACCAGAATCTTCATGTAGAAAAGATTATAACAATATAGCATCATGATCACATTTGTATGTTATTTGCTTTTGATCAATGATGTATTATTCTAATTCCATTTGAAGCAAGGCTGGGCACAATAGATACTTTATCATGAAGTCACTGAGAGAAATCTAAATTTATATTAATTACAGATTATTCTTCTTTGAGAGGAACTGCAATAAAAGCTAATATCCTTGTGCTTGCCTTCTTTGAACATGGTTGCTTAAAATGTTGTCCTGTTGATCGCTGGATCATTTTTTAATAAAGTAGGAATAGTAATATTGCAGCTTCAGTACTGTATGCTCATGTAAGTCTGGACTAGTGAGGACAGTCTAAATAATCTTTCAAGACTTTATCCTGGGAATACAGCCTTGATCAGACACCATTATATTCACAATGCACAGACAGATTAATATATTTACCCACACCTATACAGTTTGCCAAACCATCTACCAGCATATTTTGGGGAGGTGCAGGAAACTAAGGAGAACCCAGAAGAAATCAATGCATACTTGACTTAAAGTTATTCTGCCCCATTTTATCTTTTTATTTTTAACTCTGGCCTGTGCTTACACTTTAACGCTTCAAATACTGAACACCACTACAACAGACAATCGTGGGATTATTTCCTTTAAGAATGGTTTGGGCCTAATATAGAGCTAGCTAAAATATCTAATTAAATCCATCATGAATGGCAGCATAATCTGGATTATGAAATTATAAGATAATCAATGTAATATTGCAAACTCCAAAATAATAATATGTAATCAAAGTTGAATATGCTTTTGTTCATACACTTTCTTTCAACAGTAATCATTTTATCTAAGTCAGGATCATGGTGGATTTGGACATATCATGGAAACTGTGAAGGTCAGGAGAGACCACAGCCTGGATGAACACCGTACATATACATAATCATATACTCATTCACATCTAGGGGCAATTTACAGAAGCCAGTCCACCTGTTAGCATGTTTTTCCGGAGATTGAGGTGGGAGGAATCCAGAGAACCCGGATAACCAGAAACCAGGCAAGCCGGTTAAGGGTGTCAGACAATGCCTTTAGTATCTGTGTCTGTTTAGTATCTGTATCTGTGTTTAAATCTAACCTCAAATGGGTGTGGTTTTAGATGAATTCATTTGTTTGAAATAACTATGAACACTACCTCTATGCCCCAATGGAAGGGTGTTAAAGAAATCATTACCAGCAATGTCAGCTCAATCTATGAATTTTGGATAAGACTATTCCTCAAACTCAACTACGTCACTTTCAAAACTAATCTAAAATATAGATTAATTATACAATCTGATTTAAACCACTGTCGAGATGTTGATGAAGCAGTGGCGAAAGATAAATGAACGATATGTGATAATTATACATACTGTATCTTTATTTTTTATCTATTTTGATAAATATTCATTCCTTCATTCCAAATAATATATTTATACTGCATTTGTGCTCACCAGGCAGTTTAATAGGAACATCTGTACACCTGTAATTGCATTATTTAATGCACTGCACTGCTGCTGCATGATTGGCTGACTGGACACACACACACTTGCACACAGACAGGGGTCAGCAGTAAGGAGAATAAGCAGCTGGAGAAGCTCAGTTGCATAATGAGTGCAATGGTAATCCCTTCCATGCATCATGAGCTGACATACAGAATGAAACTCCATTATTCCAGACCAAGTAAGCATTCAGAGGGATTGCACTATGGCCGAAAAAGTAAGACTTGCTTGTGAATGTAGCAGATGAGTCCAGAGAGATTGTATTAAATGGAGAGAAATGATATCTGTGCCCCTAAGGACCAGTGTGTAGTGCTAACATGGAGCAGCTGTAAGCATAGACATAAGTTAATACATAGATCAGTGCATGCACTTCCATTCACACTAAGGAAGATCCTAATGAAGACTGTAACCTTTGTCCCAAGATACAGTATGTATGGCTACTGTTGCCAACATGGTGGATGGAATATGTAGTATAAAGAACTGATAAGAAGAGGCAGAATAAAAAATTGGGATGAAAATTTCATGAACAAATTCAAACTTTCATGACACATTAACATACTGTTATATAAAGCATATGTACTTAACCCTACCCTACAGCCACAACAGAACAATCAATTAAGTTATCTTAGGTCCAGGCATATTAAAAGTCTATTTTAATCAAATATTATTATATACAGTAGGAGGATTCTCATGCATGCTATCTACTGTATGTTAACGACACTCCCAAGTGCTAATAATGTGCTAAATTTGGTTGTATCATAGATGCAGTTATATCATTAACAAAAGCAGAGCCTATTAGGAAGCATGTATAAAGATGGGCAAAATGAGCAGGACATACAGTATTCTCCAGACCACTAGGCTGTCTTTTTTTTTTTTTTTTTACAAAGGAAAAAAAATCTTCCAAGACAAATTGATATACACATCAAACATGTCTTGGTTTTTTAAAAAGAAAAAAAAAACCCTCTACATCCTATAGTCCTGACAACCAGTACTTTTTTCTTCCTAGCACAGCACAAAGTGAGAACTAACAGCTGCTGCACATGCCTCTTCATTATCAACATTCAGCAGAAAGGAGTGTCTGAGCAAACATATCCAATTAGAACATCTTTTCGATTTTCTGCCACTTTCACAGCTTGGCCTAACAATATAACCTCCTCTGGTGTAGGATGTAAGTCTGATGTAAGTTGCTTGTTTGGTTGAATTTGGTAATATAATAAAATGTCTAATCCAATATGGAAAAAGGACTGAAAGTGGACATCCTACCATTAGCTGGTGTGTGCACAAGCAACCACTTTCTAAGAAAGAATATGTGATGTGGTGGAGTGCTCGGAAAGATATAATAATAATGTAATATGCAAAATTACATAATTTTATACTATAATATTTTATGCTTCCTCAGTGGGATAATAACTTGTGCAGACTTATATTTATTTATTTATTTATAAATAATTCTCTTCTCAGCTGCAGTTTCTAATAGTTATGTACGTGTTTAAACTTTAATGTGCTGAAAAGCATTGTTTAAACACATATAAGAACATGATTGTCAGTATGTAATTTGTTTTCTCTTTTACACCATTAGGAAATAAGGACTAGTACATTAGTTTATAGAGCTATACTTGTATGATGCAATATCCAGAGGGTAATTTTATGGTGCTATACTGTAATCCCTCCATTTTTTCCCCTTTCATCCTGTCCATTAATCATTTACACGGGACAATCGATGCACAGCAGAAAATTCAGAGTGAAGCTTTCGTCGTTCTCTGAGGTATGCATTGTGATGTGTTGTGTTGAGCCTTTTGGCTCAGGCACACACTGCACGCGTATGTTTGTGTTTGCCTGTGTCTCAGTGCACTGCAGGGCCATGTGCAGAAGTGCCACCCGGATCCGCTTTCACAATGACTCCATTGTTTTGGCGAAAGCAGCATTACAGCATGGCCTGTGATGTGTATACAAATGATCACCAGCAGATTTGACTTGGGCCACTGCAATGATAAGTACTGCTCTATAGCTGGCACAAGGAGCCCTAAATATGGCAGTAGGAACTGGATCAGGCAGGGATTTCAACAATGTCAGTTGAACAGTGTCAAATGTAAAATCTGCCTCTGTATCTACAGTACAGACCATTAAATGTGCTGCATGCTTTTTTTAATAGCATTGCCTAAATTTTGTAGTACGTTTTTATCATCCCAGGTAAAAATGAAGTAACGGCTACACTGTTGTGATAAACTACTGAATGCTTTGTGAAATCCAGTTTTTCTGAATAAAATTATATTTGCAGTTCCTTACTTATTTAATATGAACCAGATACAAACTGGTCTATGAGAAATATGTGAAAAAATATTTGACTGCCGATCAATAGTTATGCATAAATATGGTGCTGAAAGTAGGGAACCAGTGCTCAAATGCAAATCTACATTGATTCAAAAAATTCAATATAAAAAAAATCATAAAACATAAAATATGAATGTCACAATATTTTCATCTTAAAGCAATTCAATTTACATTGTAAGGCAGCTGGTTCAGGTTAATGTTACAGATTTCACTGCCTGTCTCCTGGAGATCTTCATGGCCTGAGCATGTGTTTCTAAGTGAAATATTACATCCAAACACTTTCATGAGCTCTGCTTCTTGGCAGAAACAAAAAAAAGTCCCTGAAAGTACAATACAAAATTCTGTGCTGGCGAAAAGGATATGATGAAGGCGTCACTGTGATGACTTCATACACCCCCCCTGCTTCTGCTGGCTGGAATAGAAGATTGGAGGAAACATGGTGCAGAGCAGGCTATAATTAACCAAGGTGAATGTCCACCAACACCATTACGCCTAACGCACACAGCACACAGTGTGCTGAGATCTCCACTGCCTGGCCAAAAAAGGGTCAAATTATTGGGCTGTATCGAGCAAAGAGAGATTTAATGTTAATAGAAATGTGTTAAGAAGTCAAAACCCTGGAAGGATAGGGATGAACAGTCAACTTTGTGCAAAAAATGTGGTTTAAAAAAACTATAATATAGATTACTTAAACATTTAGTGAAGTCACACTGTAAAAAAAAATATAAAAACCATAGCTATGTTTTATGGTGAAAGTAAGTGCATTTCCGTACGCACACAATGTGATGAAAAATTAGGACGAAACAACTATGTGGTCATAAGAAAAAAACACTCGTTCCTGTCTCTAATCAGAAAACAAATGCTTGATTTTTCTGTGGAGCGTAAAGATTATACTTTGAAACAATGGAAAAATATAATGTGGTCTGATGAGTCCAGACTGATAATATTACAGAGTGATCAGGGTAAGAAGGGAAACTTATGAAGTGACGCACCCATCATGCATAGTGCTAACTATACAAGCTTTTGAAAGCAGTGTTCAATTCAGCTCAATTCAATTTTACGAAAATTAGTATGAAATGTGTGAGAAAATATGTATAAATCAAAATTACCGGATTGTCCCTGACTCAAAAAATTGTGAAAGAGTGGTTCTGGGAGCATGAGGAAACGTTTTCACACACATCAACTGACCACCACATTGTGTGCTGTAATCAAAGCTAAAGGTGATTAAATGAAATTCAAGAGCGTGTTACTTTTCTTTGGCCAGGGAGTCTACCTGTGTTCAACAGTTTAAACCTACCATGGCATATACTGTACAGTATTCTGTTGGAAAAGATTGGCTATAAATTTGAGTCAACAATCAAATTAATTTTAATATCTTTAATTATAATTGTGGCCAAGTGCAACGAGAAAGAGGACATGTAACACATTAACAACCCCTTGACTTTCAATTGTTTATTTTTTCACAACTCATTTGAAATGCTTTAACGTCTTCCCCTTTATTTACACTGAATCCACTCGCATTGAAACACCCAGAAGGCCCACAAAGCAAACAGTTCAACAAGGTAATTGAACTGTTAAAGTAGTGAACAAACTGTTCTGAGCATGGTTTGTGTACACATGTTTTTGTATAAACATTACAAAAGTTGATTTCGTCCTTGTTTTCTTTCTGGTGTGTGTGTGTGTGTGGGGGGGGGGGGGGTATACCTATAACGTTCTAGTTGCGTTGCGTCGCCTCACCGTACTTCCGCGAGGAGGCGCAGAGCAGCGCATGCGCAATGCAGATCAACAGCTTTAAGCGCAACAAGTGCAACAGTATAGTGAGCAGCAGATTGTTAGTTACTACAGAAACGACAGTTTACAGTGGAGCTGAGTGTATGTACAGTAGATGGGTGTGTATTCTCTATTTCCTCGTAACTCAGTGCTGCACTTAAAAAAAATGAGTGCAGTTATAGTTGAAAGCAGTGACTCTCAGTTCCTCGCTTGGGGATCTCTTGCTTGGCCCAATCAGGCGTGCTTTTTAGAGCAGGGAAAGCACCAGTGTGCAGTAGACCAGAGAGTCCAGAAACCGGAGTTAAGAGCCTCTGGTGTAATCCAACATTTGCTGCACTGAATTTTGCACAGAATGCGTTATGAGGCAGTAAATACGCTTGATGTTAAAATATGGTGAGTCATGTGCAACCGAAAATCTGAGCAACTGCAAAAGTATGTAGATCTATTTATTAATGCGTCCGATCACCTATTATGTAAGAAGGAGAATAAAATAATAGTCTTCCTAATCAAAATAAAATAAAATAGAAACCAATGGACTTTAAAGTGTAGAGAATAACAGGCTAATCTGTCTCTCTAACTTGTACCTTTTATTAATTGCATTATGTCAAGGTTACAGAAGAGATTCCATCTCCCCGCCGAAACGCCTCATCCTCACCAGTGCTGCTGCTTTTTGTCCCAAACCCAGTCTCTCATCAGTCTTTCTAGATGACCGTCGGTTTGCCTCCACCTCCTTCTCCGCTCACACGCTCACACACACACAAGCAGAGAGAGAGAGAGAGAGAGAGATGGAGAGAGAGAGAGAGAGAGACTCTGTGCTGAATACTGAGCTGTGCTGTGATGATTAGCATGACGCGCCGGAATGGCATTCGGACTCCGGGTGTGATCGGAGCTGATAGATTCTCAGGCGGCCCAGGCGACTCCTCCCCGTCTCCTCCGTGACACTACTTTTCGGTTGGTGTGTGCGCGTGATTGTGAGTGTGTGGTTTTTTTTTTTTTTTTGAGTGCGTGTTTGGGAAAACAGGAGAGACAGAAGCGAGCTCGACTTTGAGCAGTGAACTGCGGTTTAAAAGTTAGCCCACAGCGCTCACACCGCGCGACGCCGCGTTTCTTTCTCCTCTCGGGAAACGCGCGCGCGCAGCCTTGCGAGCTTTTCTTTTCTCCCGCGTAGCGAGCACGAGGTGAGGCTGCACTGAGACACATCTGTCTGGCGGCAGGAACAGGAAAGGTTCGCTTTGATTTGGCCGGACTGAAACATGCTCTGAGGGTTGTTGTGCTGTTACACAAGGCCGTTTTGTGTGCTCCTGAGAGCTGTCACTGCCGCTGGCTGGGAGTGTGTGTGTGTGTGTGCGCGCGGTGCTGCTGGGAGAGATGGTCGCTCTGATGAACTCAGGACGCAGCGCTTAAAGTCGAAGCCAGACATCCCATGGACTGTGGCCGATTTTTATAAATAAGCAGCCCGGCTTTTATACGTCTAATTTCTTCTATTTGGTGGACAGTGCCTGTGTTTTTTTGTTTTTGTTTTGTTTTTTATAAACAAGCTTCTGGACATTTTTTCACATTTTTCTACTCTATGTTTGTCTTTGTTTCTCCGAATCCGCCTGTGCGCTGAAGAGGACATCGAGGCCACCGATGTAAACACAAGTGAAACGTGACTGAGAAAGAAAGCAAAGCTGATAGCACAGCAGCACATCTGCTTTTTTGGCTTTTAGAGGAAGGAATAAAACGCAGATCTCGGCTGTAGTGATGCTGCAAGTGGAGATGGTGCTGTTCGTGTGTGTGCTGCTGTGGATGTGTGTGCTGAGCCAAGAGCCGAGCTCCAAGGTGATGGCCGACCGTTACGCTGTCTACTGGAACCGCACCAACCCCAGGTGAGAGGGCTTCTTCTGTTTCCACTCCTGAATTTACACGTCGGACCGACTGCGTGTGAACAAACTTTTCCGTTGGCGATTAGAGCGGTGGACACGGTGGAGATCGCATGTGTCCAGGTCACGCGCGGCGGTGGCACTCGTGGGAGATGTGCTGTGCTGCTTTAATTTGCGCAGTGCTAATGTAGTGCACACAGTTATCTAACACTAGGTGCCAATCTAACGACGGAGGTGCCGGTTTAAATCTACACGTGTTAATTGAATACGCTAGGTGTGCTTTCAAACTGCGCGCGCTGCACTGACTTCTCCACACTAACAGAAATAACATCAACACTAAATACAGCGTTCGGTTAGGAGTGTTAGTGTTGCACAGAGGTGGTACACATTTCCACCACTATACGTAGATTCATTTCTATTAAGTGTGATGTGTCGCTGATCAGGTACGAGGAGGGTTTATCAGCGATTGTGGAGGGAGTAAAGACGCGCAGTAACCTGGATGTGTAAAAAAAAGCATCCATTCATTCATTAATCCTGACTTCATGCTGTGATTTTTCAGGAGTACACAACACTAACATTAAAGACATACACATACAGATCCCCTGCATTTATTGAATCTAGTCATGTATATTTATATATGTCTCTAATCCATTAAACGCCTGGGCATGTGTTTATTGTGATAATTGTTTTAATTGTCTCATTCGATAATTCTAATAAGTCATCACATCAGTAAAAGTATAGTAGAGAGAAAACGGGGTGAGTTGGTTTGAACTTCGCAGTGGGTTTGAATCTTCTGCGTGAACTTTAATTGTTTAGCGGATCAGTTTAGGGTTAGTGACTGAATTTCACTTTGCTCTTCAAACAACAATTTTCATTAAAACATATTTCAACACCGACACAAAAGTACGCGTGAAGCATTTGGTAAATAATAATCGAATGTTTTAGAAGTTTAGATCGTTTCCTGTGATCTTATTATTTTTCTGTCTGTCGTCGTCTTGAACCAAAAGAAATGAACGAATGAAGTCTTCGCCTCGCTACAGTCTATGAAACAGAGTAAACTAAAAATATAACTTTGTTGCAAATTTATGCAACAACCAGAAAGTCAATAAGCCCAAAAGTAAATTTCATTTTCTTTTCCTTTTCATGTTGACGCTCGTGCTTTAAGCGCGCAGTCACTTTAATATAACTTTAATATAACTGAGTCGTCTTAAGATAAAAGAAAGAGAAATCCATCCGCTGAGCTTTAATAACTTACAGTGACTTGAGCCTCAACACTACAGCCTACACTCTAATCCATAATGTGTGTACACTAAACCTGTATGATATGTGTGTTTATATCAGTATCATGAAGACTTCGTTTACGTGTTGATTAAACTTCATTTAATGTTGCTAATTAATTCCCTTTTTATTATGTCACAAAATATGTCATGGCTATTTCAAGCCAGTTCAGTACAATATGTTAGGATTAATTCAGATCTTGCAAACCGTCAGCTTTAAGTTGAAAAGAAGTTTTATTACATGAGACTGCGATCTCGAAAGCTTGCTATTTAAAAAAAAAACATTTTTAAATTCTAACTAAAACCCTAAATTTGCTATTAAATAATTTTTTTTCTGAAGGCCTTTAATTGGCGTATGTGTACAGAAAACAACACAATTTCCCTCTAGTTACTCTGTGTGTGTGTGTGTGTGTGTGTGTGTAAAAGTGTGTGCCCTTTTTCGAGTTTAGTGGTCAGCATGTCTCCACTTCTTTGAGCAGTGTTTATTTATGCACCACTTTTGTTCAAACACAGAAAATCAAAGTCAAGTATAATCTGACACATGCTGATAGACACTTTCATTAGAGCCTACAAATATATATATATATATATATATATATATATATATATAATAAAAAGCAATTTACTCCAGATGTGCTGGCGAGTACAGTAGCTTATTGAAAAAGCCATACAGTATTAGCAGTGTTAGTAATAATAATAATAAATAATAATAATGTAACTTGTAGTTTTTTTAATGACTGTACAGAGAATTCACTAATTGTCCTTAGCTAAACCTTTGTTATTATGTTTGCCCACTGCTCAGTGACTGTAAAACAATGGCTGGATGACTGATTTAGGATGGAGTGATTCAATGCTGCTGTATTTATGGTATGCTCACTACAAGTAACACTTTTTTATGTTTGTGAGGAATAGAGAGTTATCCAAGTGAATAGAGATATACGGAGTGGACTAAAAGAAAAAGTTGCACTGTATGAAGCGTCCGGTGTCTGGAGAATCTCAGATGTACAGTAGTCAGCCACTTGGTCTCCACAATATAGACACAAAAATATTGAAACCACCAATTTAGTGGTTTATGCTAATTATAAAATATATTAAATAACGTAGGGCTGCTTTTAGTTCTGGGTAATTTGGATATTTAGAAATCTATTATTAGTCCAACAGTTTTTTGGCCTTCACTTTGTTGGCACTCTCCAGGTGCTGGCTTTGTATTCTCACACCTCTGCTGCAGAGCTGAGCTGCTAACTGCTTTAATTACTCAGCTGATTCCCACTGCTATTCTTAACGCTGTAGTGAAGGGACTCGTTTTGGACTTTTCCCATGCTTAAGAAGTGCCCAGTGAAGAGGGTTAGAAGCAGTCAAACTCTCCCTCCCTCCCATACTCCCTTTTTCTCCCTAGTTGCCGTGACTCTTTCTGGTTCCCAACACCATGCTGGGCTGAGAAAATTAATGAATATGATTTTACTTTGCCTCTGTCTCAGCCTTTTGGCTTTGTTTCACAACCAATGAGGTCCTGAACACAGGGGTCATATGTTCACACTGCAGTAACATGTATTCAGCCGTACTGTGTTAGCGTGGTTTCTTATGGGAATGTTCTGTAAAGATCCAGTAGAACAAATGAGCTCATTTATTTGGAGAAAAATAATATTTTCCTTGTATTTATGACAGACAGTTGAGAAAATATTCTGGCAGTTTTGTCACATTGTAAATCAAAATATCATATACAGTCAGTTGTTTATTTAAATGCATGTGTAAAGATCAGCACTTTTCAAGTACAAAATGATTCTGACTTGTTGTTGTTGTTTTATTTTTGGTCAAGGTGATCTGGTATCACATATAGTGCTGTCCTTCGCCCAAACATTGCCGTTTTCCCACTATGCTTTTCATAGCTTATGTGAGAGTGAAAGAAGGTTCTCGTCTCACTCTATTGCAAAATCATAACTAAACTAAATTACACAGTTGCTTTGCACACAGTCATAAAACCTGAATAACCACATAGTTAGTGCTGCAGGGAGTTTGCTGTGACTTCCTAAAATTACTGATACAGCAAAAGGTTCATAAACAAACACAAAAATGTAAAAGACCAATAAATATATTTTTTTGCAATATTAAAAAAATTACACACGTTTTTATTTGGCAGCAAAGGTTTAGCATTAGAAGTAGAGATGGTGTGAGTTTTTCTTTTCTGATACTAATAAACACAATGCCTTGACAATCACCCGATTCTTATCTCATATTGTTTACTTTAAAAATGGCTAAAATTAACCTTATCTTTTGTCTTCAGGACTTCTTTCATAGAAAAATCACTTATTCTCATACTGTAAATTATTCTTGATATAATAATAGTTTATATATTCATATAGTATAAGTATAACTATAATAAAAATAAAAAAATATATAAGTGTAACTATAATATAAACAAACCCCAAAGTAAAAAAGTAAGCAAATAAAAAAACTCCCTATATTTCAAAATTTTTAATTCCAGTTCATTTTAATTTCCAAATTCTCTGTCCAAATCATATTTCCATTCCAATTTTAATCTTCGCTGTATGTTCCGACAGAATTCGATATCTGATATGTTTTCTTTTGATAGCCGATACACCAGTTTTTGCTGGTATCGGCCTGATACTGATCCTGGCTCTCTAATTAGAAGGTCTAGCATTGCTTCTATTTTAAGTTTTGGTCCATCTCTGTTCTTTGCCTGGTTTGTAAAAGTGAAATAATGTAACTTCATTAAGAGCCCTGTCGTTAAAAACGTAACATTTGGAAGATGCTAATAAAAAGAAAACTGTAATTGATTCTTTTGTATGGAATTGAAATAATAAAACGCTGTTGAGTTTTTTTAAAAGCTTTTGAACTGTCGCTTGTAAAATATCTAACACAAAGGACTGAGGCCAGAGGCGTTATAGGAATAGAAATTAAAAAAAAGTTAAATATCTCACATACTTAAAAAGCAAGCGAACATTTCTATGATATATATAGTATTTTTTTTAAAGAAGATTTAGCAGCGTTTTAAGAAACACATTTTATTTGTACAACGTAGAATACTGTTTTGGAAATATGTTACATGTCGTTTTGTGTGGTTGATGTGAAACTTTGAAAAGTGCTATTTTAGCCAATCCTGAAACGTAAGATGCTTTTTATGGTGGTAGTGTCTGTAAATGAGAGTAAAGATGGCTGGTGATGTGCAGCCAACGCAGTGTGGTGGCTGAGTCTGGAGTCGACTTTTCGCCCGCCCAGGATTAGTTTCACATGGGGGAATGTTGGAGGACTGCAGCTGCTTTCCCTTTTATCATCTCTGATTCGCTTCAAACTATACAGAGAATGGGTTTCTTTTTTGTTTTGTGTGGTTTTTGTAGCACGGCACTGTTTTTATTTATTTGAGGTAGAAGGTTATTGCTTTGTACGTAGGTGAACATTTTTTCTCATGGTGAATAATCCATACACCAGATAAAAGACTGCATAAGATCTAATCTGTTTTCTATTTACTTGGATACTTTTATTCTTTTACATATTACCAACCAACAACCAACAGTGAGGGATTTAGTTATGTTAGGAAATGTAGTAGATGATCATATTGTCACCTTAAATTGGAATGAGTAAAGTATAAATGTTTATTTTTTAAAAATATATTTAGTCTCCCATTCCAAGTGTCCCTTGTATAACTGACACACATTTTGCAAGGCCGTAAGCAATGTTTCTTAACTAGAGACACTTCAGACCCACAGTTCATATCTATCCTATTTGGCCATTCCCAACTGTAAGGACGTTTCATTAGGAAAGTATGCTGCAGCCATGACATACTACTCTTAAATAAGTAACTCTATTATTAAAATTTCTAGAATTGATTTTATTCTATCTTTTCGGATAAACAGCAAAATTATTAGTTCGGGAAGTTGCCATTCAAGTATGTGCAGCAAAACCTCTGGCTACTGGTTTATTTTTCATTTATTGAGAATGTTATTACTCATTTTGTTCTTCCCAAACCTACAGTGGCACACAGAGTGTGAAGTTGCTAAATAAACCCACATTTCTGGATATTAAAGTGTAGCCTGCTCCGAAGCGGCTCACTTCCCAACGTGCTGTAAATATTGACCGTGCTCCCATACACTAGCACCCGGTCCCCCTCTTCCTTGCTCTATCCTTCTGTCGGCCTGAAAGGCCAGCATTGTTCCCTCTCTCCGTCGCCTCTCGGCAGCTAGGGTTGAAAGTATGCATGTATTTAGAGAAATAGAAGGGAGGTGTAGGGGGTGGTTGATGGGGTAAGGAGTGAATAGAGAAGGACTCGCAACATTGCTTGTAATACTTGAAGTGTTCAGAGTGCCACGGGAAAGAGAGTACAGTGGAAGATAGAGGCTTTTGCCTGAGGTGAATGCAGTAGTTTGAGAGAGGCAGGGCAGGTTTTTAGAGGCAGGTGTTGTACGCAAGTGAGGTTTATATATATATATACTGTACATCTGGTAGCATCACACAAAATAAGTGATGTCTAAGAGCATTGGTATCATGAAAGGGCATTTTTTTTTCTTGTCCTTCCTTTAGTAAAGGCTTGTTAGGAGTGACAGCAGGTCGCCAGTTGACAGCTAGAGGTGTGTTCTGTCACATATTGTTGTTGTATCTGGCCCTGATTTTCTTGTGAAGATATACCTTACTACGTTTTCTTATTATTAAATAAAACAAATTCTACAGCTAGAGTTTCACAAATGACCTAAATAGCTGAAAGCCAAGTTGGATTGTAGTAAAGGGCTATTAAGATGATATCTTTTTTGGAAATATCGACTATCGTCATTTTGGTTACATCTCCTATTTCCCACAGCAGAGGAAAGATTTGCAGCTTACAGAATTACCTGCTGCCTGCCATTTTTAAAGGCATGTACCTCTTTCTGAAGTAAATGCTACGTGATATGTCTAAGTGTCTTATTCTACCTTTAGGTCGACAGGACCGTCAGTTGATTTTATGGCTCTGAATTAAAATTCTAATGTTCCAGTTGGCTCCTTTAGAAATGCTAGTAATACTATCCAAGATTTTTTTTTTGTTGTTAACTGGGACTGACTGCAGCTTGTTTATTTAGCCTCTTAGACAGTAGGGTCACCTCAGTGTTGAGATTCAGACCCCCATGTTTCCTCCTAACCCCCACATTCGGGAGGTAATGCTGTGAAGTCACTAACAAGCTTAAAAACCCATCAGCTATTTGTCCAGTAAGAAAATCTCCTCTCTCTGCTCAGAAGCCCCTTTGCTGACTTTCAGCATTCAAATTCATTAGCTTAAATACCTAATGAGATAAATAAGAATAACTTTGAAGAAGAGCCCCGGAGTGCTTTAAGCTCCTGGGTTAAATATCGCCAGAGAAACTGGGCTGCAGTGTTTTAATGCTTTGCCTTTGAATGTCCTACTTTGTCCTTAGGTTTTGGATATATGCTTTCCCTAGCCTTATTTGTATATGACATCTGTTTAAATAAATTGCAATGAATTACTTTTAAAATGGAGACGGCTTCTGTTTAAAGAACCTTTCAGAAATCTACTTTTAAAATCTAGTTTTATTCTCTTCTCATCTTTTGCCCCCTGCTTATTAAGAGTTAAGATCAGAAAAAAAGAGGTCAGCCTGTCTGTCTCTCTGTCATAATCAGTGATAGCTGTCCCTTTGCATTTTTGTAATACACTCACTGGGGGGTATTCTGATGTGTCGTGTTAGTAAAGTGCTAAATTTGCACAGGGTGTTGTGGCTACACTGCTTGAGTCACAGTCCCTTAAAGCTGAGAATTCTCTTCATTTTAAGAGATCCAGTTGATTGCAAGTTTAGCGTTTTCCTCAGCTTTAGTACTGCCTCAGTATGGAAAAAGTGGGTATATGTTTTGAGTGCAAAAGGGCAACGTGGCAGGTCGAGTTTTATTCCACGTCTGATGGGTTGTGGTGATTTTTCAAGCTTAAATTGAAGTCTAAAATTTACTGAGCTTAAAACTGGCAACAAATCAAAGCAAATGTATCGTGAGTCATACTAAAATAATATTATAATCTTCTGTGTGCCATCAGCAACTTTCCAGTCTTTTTATTGTTGTAAGGATATTGCCAAAAAGAATAGGAAAACCTGCGAAAAAATAACCTATATGGTATCAAAATGCAAGCCACAACTGTAAATTGCAGCTGCTATACTATTTTAAACAGTTTTTGTAGCGGAATAGATCTTTCAGATGTAAGCGAAGAGCAGTTAAATGTACTGAAAAGGATTTGGCGAAGGAGTGGTAACCCCAGCACAGCTCTCCGCTCACCTGCTACCAGTGACAGCATTTTATCTTCATGAGACATGTGCTGTCTTTCTAAGGGCACCAGTAGGATCCAAGCCTCCTTCCAACTGCTGTATGTCATACACAGACTCTTGTCTGTCATGTTCATGTGTGCTGAATAAATTGCATCGGGAACTTGCACCCTTTGCAAAATTTCATCAGCTGACTGACATTTAGGTTAAGATAAAAAGGAATGGATTCGTTGACTTATTGCTGATTTATATAACTGTGGTCAGTGTGTCTTTAAGACCATTTTGTCTTAATTAACAAGAAGCCTAGAATTAACAACAACTGCAAGAAATGATTTAATTGACGTAGACAGATATATATATATATATATATATATATATATATATATATATATTTATTTATTTATTTTTATATTTCTATATATATTTATAGTTATAATAATTTTATTGCCTTCTTTGCAACTAATGTTTTTTATTGGCATTTATCCTTGTCAGATGAAATAGAAGGCATTTTTAGAGGGAAGGCAAAAATGACAGATTCCTGAAATATATAGGCACAAAAGAAGACGAAAAGTGTTGTGTTAATGTCTTTTTAACAGCATTAGGGACAAAACCGTGGTGTCTGCAAGAAATGTTGTGTCCATATAAGCTAATATAAAATTTTATGTCCACAATTTGGTCACATGGCTTTGATTATTTTGGAGAATAAAAGTGTCAGTAGGACATGCAGTGGGGATGATATGCTCAGTGAGATAATTAGCAGATGGTGAGATCAGGCGTGAGACGGGGGAGAGAGCATTTTCTTGTTCCGGACTGCTCAGACCAAAGCTGGATCTTAGGGAGACGGATGGGGCTGGATAGTGAGGGGAGGAATGGGTGGTGCAAATGAAATATTAAAACCTGTTTGTGATCTCACACACAAGCTGTTCTGGCAAACCTTCTCACGCAACACAGAAGGAAGGAGGTCATGGCAGCCATGTTGGCAAAGCATGGATACGTTAAACACTAGGGCTTATTTGTTGCATGGTTAATGTGAGACGCGTAATATTTTTATGGCGTGCACTGCCACCATTTTGGATACGCTGCATTCTTGAGTAGAATTAAAGATATAATACAGAACGTTTTTCCAACATCTTAAAATATTTTGAAAAGTCAGAAACCACATTTAATGTTTTGCCTGTTTTTTGCATTTGTGAGTTAAGAAGCCTTGGTGTTGTGTTACGGTTTTTGGACAGTGTCTTTTTTTCCACAGTTCCTCAATAACAAAGTGAAACTTGGAAGCATCCAACAAGGAAACACTTTCCATCAGACTACCAAAATGTGATGCTGAGTTTTGGTGAGGGTCTTTTTCACGTCATTCTCTGGGAAGTACATCAGTAGTAAAAAGCCTCGCTTCGGTATTGAGAGTGAGAGCCACATGGCACGAAGGTATCTAAATTATTCACGCCCATAATCGGCCTTTATGTCAAATCAGCTGGCCAGGGCCTCAGTGTTATTTTAGCGCATAATTGATGGTGCTCAGAAGTGGAAAACTTAGAATAGCAGAAGTAATAGGAAGCGAAAGTGCAGGTAGGTGTGCAGCTGTCTGAGGAGGGGCCAGTGGTGAGAGGCGAACACTGCTAGGATGGCGTGCAGTGGATCACACACAGGACTGACTCTAACAAGGGCTGACACTGAGCCGAGCTCGAGAATGTTCTCTCCCTGAAGATTTAGAACGAAGCAACTGGAAAGAACAATGAGTTCACTGCTTCCAAATAACTGTTATTAATTAGATTTTTTCCTAAAAAAATTAAAAGCATTCTTTAAGCCCACATGAACACAGAGTGGATTTTTCCACAATTAACTCTGCGAATGGAATATTTTCCATTTAGGTATAGTCTTAATGGGTTACAAAAGCTACAGTGTCGGTTTATTTTTCAACTTTTCTTTGTTATCTTGTTTACTGTTCTATTATTTTATTATCTTTTTTCTAATACTGTTAGTATATTCCTTTTACCAGGCATTATAATGGAAAAAGGGACATTAAATAACAATAATAATAATAATAATAATAATAATAATAATAATAATTTAATAAATAAATAAATAATAATAATAATGTGTTTTATATATTTTTTTGCCCTGCATGGAAAGGTTAACATGAATCGACATTTATGGAATTAAACAATAATGACTATTTATGAAAATAAAATATTTGATAATCTTTATTAAATGAATAAACAAGTATACAGTACAAACTAGTCAAGAAACAACAACATACAGAATTCAACTGAAAATTCTTTCTTTTATTTTCCTTTTGTACAGTTCTGGAATCTTAAACATTAAACCCTGTGATTATTCTTTATCCCTTAATTAAGTTCATTCAATTTTTTCTGACTAATGCTCATTTTATAAAAGGGCTACGTTTCCCAAACCAGAGATTTACTGGTTGAATTCATTCTAGCATCCCATATTAAGGCATGAACATGAACAATAGTCTCAGTGAACACAAAGCCGAGCCCCAGTTGCTTAAATCATACAGCAAACGAGAAAGATTTTCTTTGTCCCTAACAACAAAGGCCATCAATATTTAGTTACGTGTGTGTGCATATGAGGCACTGTTAAACCTTAATTGTTTAATCCTTGCCTCCAAATCTGGCAAATAAGGAAACATTATAATCAAAAGGTTGTACACAGTTAATCCTAGGATAATAGTGAACATCAAAATGATGAAAAGCTAAATAATATTCTGTAGCTATTGAAAAGCTGACATAGCCATGATGACACTGCATTTTCCTAGCATTTTTCCTGCAAACATTTTTAAAAGTTTTTTTTTTTTTTGGCACGACTTTGTGTGCACTTTTGTTTAGAAATAAATTCATACATATGCATCAATCATTAAATTAATATATTTATAAGTGTTTATGAGTGTTTGCATTTATACATGTTTTAAGTCACATTAGATGTACATTCGCATTATTAATGACGTAAATACAGCAAGACAAAACTATTTTATATTACAAAAAGTTTAAAAGTGCTGGCAATTAAATAGGGGATTTTTCTATGGAGGAGTGAGGTACACATATTCTGCACAATTAAGGTGTCCAGGGAAAGCACTTTGCTCAAACTGATTTTTTATGACGCTTTCATGGTATCTTGAATCCCTCCAATATAGTCATAAAGCCATTTGATGGAGGCATTAGCCTCTGCCTGTCCATGACATGTATAAAAAGGATTTATAAGTGTACTCTTAGTCCGAGCACCTTCATGAGTCAGTTAGTTTTACCGCTTTAAGTGACTCGAGCTAAGTGACTGTGATCACTGTTGTGTTCAGGATTTGTTACTAATCTGTTACCATTTGCTACCATTCGTTACTAATTGTTGTAATAGATTTTGATCTAATAGATATTGTAAATTATAATTTTAGGATTTATTTGATTGATATGAAATATTTTTTTCCCCTGCAGAATATCTGACATTTGCAAGCCAGTGTATAAAATCTAGTCCTTCTAACTTCTCAACTAAATTCACGTGACGTTAAACCTGAGACCTGGTCTTGCATGCTTAGGCGTCTGTATAGTTGCGTGTCTTCAGTCCAGTGCGCTGTGCTGGAAATTAAACTGCCTTGAGTAGTTATGGATTATTTTTCCTGCTCTTGCTGTGATGGTAATTGAAGAAATCTTCCTCTCAGTGCTTCCCCACAAGCTTATTTATTAGAATGTTCAGACACCGAGTGTAACGAATTATACTCCTCATCATATTTAGATCATAATGTTTATTTATAATAAATTGGTTGCATTTTTTTTTTACTTTTGTAGCTTGACATAATTAGATGATTATAATATGACATTATATTTTAGAAACTGTCGGAATAAGTTTTATTTATATATATATATATATATATATATATATATATATATATATATATATATATTTGTCCTAAATAATTTTTGTATTTTTTTATTAC
>JAQMYJ010000040.1:17371721-17390412 GCA_030014305.1 Clarias laeviceps | reverse complement strand
CAGTTTACTAAGTAATATGTTTGTACCCAATGAGTATATGTATGCATACAGAGTGTGAATGACAAGCATTTACAATACTATTCTAAATATCTATTTGCCATAGATAACGATGGTATTTCTTATTCTTAAATTATTCTTAAGCAGCATACCACCTAGATACCTAGATGTAGTTTTCTTCCCCATTCTTTTAAAGAAAGAATCATATTCCAGTTTTCTACACATTCCATGTGTTCATGAAATTAATTCCAGTTTGCTGGTGTTTACCAATGTATATGTGTATGAGCTATAATAAATGAATAGAATAAATGAATGTCATGTCTTCTTTTTTCTCTTGACTAAATCGAAAACATAATCAAAGCATAACTTTAAAACAGAGGTACTGTACTGTATATGCCGTACCAAGACTTTTGCATGCCGTTACACCCCTATACACTATGAATGACCTGGTACTGTCATGCTGGTGTATGCTGTGATCAGAGGGGGAAATCCAGATTCCACCCAACTGATGCCTGCTGTCTATTGTGGTCACAAAGAGTCATGATACTGCCAGCTGTGAGGAAAGGTGTCTTGAAGCAATTAGATTTGTGCTGCTGCTGAGTGGTTCATATGAACAAAGTTGCAAAAAAAAAAAACATGTAAAAACTCGATGGGAGAAATCACAAAAACATCAAATCATGTGATTTTTGAGCAGGCACAAAGCAACAACCCGTTTTGCTTCATTTGTAGGACTATTCAAAAAAGCATGGCAATGCATTCACTACTGCTGCTGGAGTCATGTCTGGTAGTCCATTCTAGGACAGTGAGAGGACAGTAAATTTTTTAAAAAGCTATAAAGAATATTTATAGATCTTACATTTCCCAAACAACTTGTAAATAACTGTTATACTGAATAGATTCCTTTCATCAGGAACAAGCTCACCATGGTACTGAGAGTGAGAGAGTGACAGTAAGTAGAAAGCCTTGTCACACAGCCCAGACTACTTTTGTGTGGAGGCATTTAGATCAACTGCTACCTGGAGATACAGCATTAGTCAAATCTTCACTGCTGAGTTGGATATTCTGGACCAGAAAATGTACCATGTGTATGAAGACTGACTAATATTCTGCTTCTTTAAGCCTACCTTTACATTACCAGCCTGAAGTGACTCGATTATGATTTTTTTTTTTTACCCTAACGTGACACAGATCAGATTTTTTTAAGGTTGCCTGAACGCATAAATCGGATGTTTTTCAGATTGGATCTGCGTCACTTTTATATGTGCTCCTAGATTGGGTAGAAATCAAATATGCAGTCATGTGACTTGAATGAGTGGTCAGATCAGACAGAATTAATGTGACTTTTTAAAAAATCTCTGCGCATGTGTAGTCAATGATGTCATTAGGCAGTGCTCGCAATAGCTACTTAAACAGCTTAAGCGAGACGTCTGGCTTTCTTCCTTCTTCTGGACCTCAACAAATACACCGACTGACTGTTTGGCTTACTCCAGAACAAAATCACCTGCATATTTTTGCTAAAATTCAATTAGATTGAATAAAATTTTATTTGTATATCGCTTTTAACAATTTTCATTGTTGCAAAGCAGCTTTACACAATCATAAATTGCATCCATTGTTTAAAATTAATCAGTAGTTGCACAAATTAGATGTTTTAAGCGAGATAACGTGAGCAAAGAAGTATTGATGTGCAATACATAGCATTTCAGAGGACAGACACGTCCTCATTAGAGTCAGTTAAAAGTCACTTGAACGTGAACTGTCATGACATGCAAATACGATCTGACCAATAAATCAGAATTGAACCATGCGCCTTTATTTGTCACATATACAGTACATTACTGCACAGTCAAATCCTTTCTCAGCGTATCCCAGTGTAGCTGGTTAGAGCGTTGGGTCAGCCACGATACAACACCCGTGGAGCAGATAGGGTTAAGGGCTTTGCTCAAGGGCCCAACATTGACGACCTGGAGGATCTGGGGCTGGAGAACTGCTGACCCTTCGATCAGTAACTTAGTGCCTTAACCCTCTGCGCTACCACTGCCTTAGTCTCACCTCTCCTTCTAAACCGACTTCCTCATGTAATGCCGGTGTTATGGACTGTGTGTCTGAGATCATCAACCTCCAAAAACATTAGAGTATTTAGATAGCAACAAATCAAAGAAACTGTCTTTCTGTCTTTTTGTCTTATTTTGCATTAATTAATAATAAAATCCGTATAAGTTTATTTGTTGCAATAGCAGATATTGGAAGAATACTACGTGTAAGAATATTATGTTCAGAGGACTATTTGCTTTCAACAATAAAATAAATTAGATTTTATTGACCTTTATTGAGATGGTGAGAAGCCCAACATGCGCCAAAACCCCCAAACTTGACCATCTCTGTTAATCCCCTTCTGACCAGTACTATGCATTTTATTGCAGTTCCATGGCAAATGCTAATCTGGATTTTTTTATGGTGCACAGTAAAAGGCAGTCGATCATTTGTGAGTAGAATTGGTGCTATAGTAAATAAACTATCTTCTGCTGCGCTGAGCCAGAGATTATTTGGACTATTGTGGCGGATTTAGGGAAGGATTAGGATCGTGACTAAAGGTAGCAAAGTTGAGTGATGGATTTTGCTCTTATTGACAAGGTGGCGATGTAATAGACTTCTCCTTTCTGCGATGCATCAAATAATTTGCTGAAGACCTTTGGTCAGTTAAATGGCTGTTTAACCAAAACTGATATTTTCTGTTAAAAAAAGCACAAATCCGAATGCATTTAGTTTTTTAGACAACTGGACTATTTTATCTCAGCGCATTTTTAAATGCCTGGCTGTTTAGTTGGCTTTGTCTAATTTGTATATTTCTCTGAAAGCAGTGCATGGTGTAGTCAATGAAGCGATGCAATCAATGACCCACAATGAAGCACAAACAGCTGGCTTCAGAAAATAGGCATACTGACTTTGGCTAGCATGGACGCTCTATTATGGACTTGAAAGAGCATCTAAAGTGCTGCTAATGTTGCTGCATGCTCAATAAAGCCTCTTTGCTTTTACAACCTGGCCTTGTGATTATTGGGGGACAAAAGGAAATCGTATGTCCTAACTCAAAAATATAAAACAAAAACAGCTTAATACGGTGGAAACTTTAATAGCACTACCAAAAAAAAAGAAGACTGTAAATGCTCAGCAGTAATTCCCTGGGCTACATTTTTGGTTTATTCTTTAATCTAAATTCTTTAGCAAGGGTTCATAGTCCATGCAACAATTGTAAAACCATCTCGTCTCAGAGGACCAGCTCCTATTTCATTACTTCGGCCTCATCTCAGACGTGACATATTTAAGAGTAGCGGCACTCTTGTGGAAGGTTGATGGAATAAAGGTCCAGGCCTAATCTGATCCCATTTGGTAAAAAATAAATAAATAAATAAATAAATAATAAAAAATGGGTACTGGTCCCTTTTGACAGGATCGTGCCCCTTATGTAAACAGAGCATTTTTAAACTAATGGCATATCATATTAGCGCCTGTAGAGATTCCGTTGCAGAGGTTAGAGCAAGTGGTCTCTGTGATACGCAGCTTCTTTCATATCCCACAGGTCATAATAATAAATGCAATCATGCAGAAGCTAGTTGTAAAATGTTTGCGTCTGCCTAGAGGGCCACAGCCGCTCCCTTTCAGAGCTCATTATGTTAGAAG
The DNA here is from genome assembly GCA_030014305.1 of Clarias laeviceps. Classification (NCBI taxonomy): domain Eukaryota; kingdom Metazoa; phylum Chordata; class Actinopteri; order Siluriformes; family Clariidae; genus Clarias; species Clarias laeviceps. The sequence continues at coordinate 17,386,734 of JAQMYJ010000040.1, read as the reverse complement.
GTTTGTGGATGGAAAGTCAAGGTGTAGCATATAAAATGGTTGGCGTGCCGCTACAGCGTGGAGGACTACTGGTCCCTAGCATGGTTTTAAGAGTTTGACCTATGCTGATGAAAAGTCTCCGCTTCCTGCAACTCCGCCAATGAAACTGTCACTGTGGTAATTCATTGGTTTGCTGAAATAGTAATAAGATGTTCAGGGGAAAAAAAAACACATCCCCTATAAGCTCACTGTGTTTCCATGATCATCGCAGGACTGCAGCGCTGGTCAAAGCTCATGGGAGCTGCAGATCCAGTCAGAAAACTGCTGAGGAATGTGGTGGACTCAACAAATCTATCTTTAAATATTGCGTTATGATTTATGAACTGGTGGGACAGTTTGATGTTTTAGAGCCTCATTTAAACTAAAAAGGCATTTAGAGAGCGGAGAGAACCAAATAGAGGTTAAACTGGCTAATATGTTCATTTGGTCTATTCCCCTCCTTCATCCATCAGCACCAACTACAAACACATGTTTAAAAAAAAAATCCTGTGTCACTCATGACATTGAATATCTGTCTCAGCTAAAAGGGATTATAATTTTTTTTATTGGCTTCTCGATATAAGAAGAATTACAAATACTCTACTCAATCCATAAAATATGACTCAATAGAGACGGTTTACATAACCAGTCAGAAACTAGGTTCTAGAGCTTTAAATAGGTGAAAATAGATTTGATGTGTTTGTAAAAATAGAGAGAAACAAAAAGACAGGAAGAATTAAAGAAAGAATGGAAGAAAGAAAACGGCAGAGTGACAAAGTCCCCGGTAGCATTAAGGGTTTGAGCAGTTCAGCTCCCTGCAGGGTTTCCAGCTCACCATTGCTACTCTCTTCCTCGAGCCACACTACATTTCAAAGGCTCCCCATTGTCTTTGCCTCCTTCTGACTTAGTCTGTCTTCCAGCCTCCAGGAAACCCACCCCAGCATCCAAGGTTCCATCAGGACCTCCAAGTGTTGCCAAAAGACACTCTGTGAGCTGGCAGCCACCGAGGGCTTCAAAGTGGTCAGTCGTCTGTTTAAGGGGGGAGACTGAATTTGAGCTCTTAGTGGAATCTTGTTTTAAGAGGATAAAGCAGATCCGTTGTGTGAATAACAAAAGCGAGATAATTAATCCCCCATCGGGCCGATACCAGGCTCAAAAGAGTATCTTTAGTGACTGACAGCTGGAAGCTTCAAGCTCATTTCTGCTTGCATTTTTTTTATCATAGACCTTCCTATCAGCACTTTTTTATCACTTGAACTTGGAGTCAAACAATAAGATGCTGAATACAGCATAAACACCAATTAAACATTTATCTCAAATATCAGTTATTCTCTCTCAACCTGCTCTAAGTTTCAATGCAAATAAATGCATCAGTGCAGAGTTCATGTGAGCTGCATTTAAAATTCAGCATTTCTTTTTTTTATCTGTTTAATTGTTGCCATTTTAAGGAATGTGTGATCCTTGATTTGTCATGTAGTTTTGTCATCTGCAAAGAAACAAAATAGCAACTGAATCAATGAGTCTGCATCAATTAATGCCCGTTAGGTTTTCATGTAGTTTATGTACAGTAGTTGGTAGACCTTTTAAAAGGGTGGAAACTCATAACCATGGTGAAGGAACATCACTGACAAGTCAAACTTAAACATGGTGACACCTGTTGGATTCTCAGTTGAAACCTGCTATAGATTTAAATTGTAAATATTGGAGTAGGTAGGCTATGAGTTTGCATTTAGGCATTCGTCAGATGCCCTTATTCAGAGCGACTTACATTTTTATCTCATTACACATCCGAGCAGTTGAAAGTTAAGGGCCCAACAGTGGCAACTTGGTGGTTGTGGGATTTGAACCTGGGAACTTCCAAACCGTAGTCCAATGCCTTAACCACTGAGCTACTCCTGACCCCTGGATTGAATTTTTAAATCTAGCTCCAGTATGTAGCTGTCACTTCTTCAGCTAGCAGGAATGGTCCCCATTAATGTCTCTCTGATTGTGGAAAAGACACTGAAAATGATACAAGAGCGCAGAGCAGAAAACATTGGAGTGGGTTTTCCATAATTGATGTTTCGCTAAAGCAATTCATGATCGATTAGTAATCGCACAGCGCAATGCTTCTTTGATAGTTTTTTTTTTTTTTTTTTGGCTCGCTTGCAGTGCAAAGGAAATCAACATATATTATAGACTGAATCGATTATTGTCTCACCAATACTCAATATAATTGACATTTAATGGACGTATACAACTGTATATATGCATGACATAAATTTGTTCTTATTAACACTAGTTATCGGTCACTGGTGGAATTAATCGGAAGCAAAGATTACAAAACATTGTCATGGCTAGAATCTGCTCATTTAGAAAGGAATGCCTTTCACCCATAACCGAACGCTGGAATGGCCAATTTAAAGTCATTTGCTGAAATGAATCAGAATTTCATCATCCAAATATTTGGACAGGGTTTGGCATCCTCAGCATCCACTCACTGCTGACAATAAAGATGACTGTGCACACTAATTGTTTGATATTAAATGCGCCATCTATTAGGATAATTATGACATGGGCACTGCTCACTCTCCTGGGACCAGTAAGCTCTAACAACATTATTAGGAATGGGAGAAAATGAAAATACCTCATCAGTATATGACAGCGAAAATCCCTTCACTTTAGGCTTAACTTAATCATATCAGTTTTTAATTTTTTTTTGCAATGGTTATTTAGCAGTTGCAGTGCTGTGAGTAAATGAGGTTTCCAGGTTAGTAGTGTCACTGTTTTGTGTATACATGCACAGAATTGCACTCCTGCTTCCACTGTGGGAGAAAAGCATCATAGGAGCTCATGTGAGAATAGACAAAGTTTAGACAATAAATGAAAAGGATACAGACCGAACTCGTACTGTGTTGTTTATTTTGAGCGTCTGAATTCTGTTTTTTTTTCTTCTGATGAGTCTAAACCTCTTCCCACACTCAGTCTCTCTATTCCTTCTCATTTTTTTTTCTCTTTCTCTCATTCGCTCTCTCTAATACATTTTCTCTCTGGTAATTGCCCATTTGCTTTCAATTATTTTTTGTTATTTGCAGAGAGTTAATTGAGTCAGGCAAAACTGTGTAGCCAAGTGTGGAGAAAGGCAAAGGCTAATAAATAACCATAAAGCAGACAACACTCGGCTCCAAGTTTATTGACACTGCATAAGCAAGCTGTAGCCAATATTAAAGCTTTCCTTTGCCGGAGATAAAGAGAAAAAGCAATTAAACTCCCCATTTTCTTCTTCATTTCTTTGCCCTTTAGTTCAGCTGCTGGGTTGTCTTTTACAATACAATTACCTTCAGACTGTTTCTTAGATTGATTGCACACTTATGACCTTCAGACACCTCCCTCTCTTTTGAGGTCAGGTCTTAAGGTTAGTTTTTAGACTTCATCAAAAGCAATAGTGATTGTGTAGAGCAGGAGCCATCGAATACATTCGGCAAAATTAATCAAATTCTTTTATATGAGACGGACAGCCCTCTTAACAACTAGTAGTATGTAACTCTAAGAGAGGAATCAAAGTCTCTCTCTCTCTCTCTTTCTCCTTTGTCTCTCTGCAGGGTTAGCTGTCACCAAGAGTGTGAATGGAAGTTCTAGCCAAGGCCGAGGTCAAGGGTCAGCGTGTAGTGCCAGCTGCACGGTCTATTCGTTGCATGTGCAAAAGGAAAAAATGCGTAGACAGGACGAGCCCCAAAATATCTTCCCCTCTCTCTCTCTCTCTCACTCTCCCTCACTCTCTCCGCACTCTGTGGTTTAGTTTATTCCTTCCCTGCTCATTTGTCTCACATCGAACGAAGGAGAGAACGTGCTCTAATGCCTCCATTAGACCTACAAATCTGTCTGTATTTCGTCTCTTATTAGCATTCAACTCTTGGACGTAGCTAATTGTCTGTAGAAAAAGCTCATTGTGTCTCTCGCTTCCTGTACAAAGACAGTTAGTAGATGTGTTTAGTAGCTAGCATGCCTCCACTGAGCCCTGGGACAAGAGAATGTATTGTCTCTGTGAATCCTTTGCATGACCCTCCTGCTGTAAATGTGCCCTCGGAGCCTCGAAATGTGACAAGGTCACGTCCCTCACACTGAGCACCGTGGTTGGGCTGTAAAAGTAAGTGTGTGCATGCGGATGGTTGGCAGCTCTGTCGGCGTCATGAGATATGAAGAGCATTGTAAACGCCTAGCTTCCTGGTGGTCGAACCTGTTAAACAAATTGCCTGACGCTGTTTCAGCACCTCTATTCTTTACTGTCTGAGTGTGCAGGGATGAAGGTTAAGATGGCTCAAGTGTTGTGAATTTGACTTCTTAAGATGACACATGAACAGCATGGCGGTTACAGCTTTCGTGTTCGTGAGCTGTGGCCTCTGTGAAAATTCCAGGGAAGAGGAAGCAAAAAAGTTGTGGATTTGACCGCCTCAGATGACAGGGAGAAGCTAAACAAGGCCATGTAATTTGGCCGTGTGGTTATTGCACTGCAGATCCCCCCTGAGCCCCAACTTCTCCAATTTGGATTTAGCCTTTGTAACTTTAGTGAAGACATTTCATAGGCGTTCGTCTTTCATTTGCTTTCATGACAACTATCAATCAGTGCCCTTCTTATGAAATAATAACAGCTCAGACTTTATCTTTCCAGCAAATGACATTTCGAGTATAGCATTTCAGACCAAACAGTCTTGTTCTATTATTGCAAGGAAAATTCCTTAATGTGGGAGGGAACGGAGATTTTCCTGTGAAAAATGAACATCCAGAAAAAAATGCAATAAACACTTGAAGGTTTGTTTTATTTTATTCTGCGTCACGATATGGATCAGCCATAACATTAACACCACATAAAAATGTATCATTAACGTTCATTATCATTTATATACCGGTAAACTGGTGCCAGGATAAGAGGCACTCAAGGCTCAACCATGCCTGTCCAGCCAGCTCATCTGGTCTGATGCTGCAGAAACACATATGCCCCACCCCACAATCTACAGCACCCAAGGGATCTGTTGCCAACGTCATGGTGTCAGACACCAGAGGTCTTGCGGAGCCACGCCCAGAGGGGCCAGATGGCCAGAGTGCCACAAGGGGAAACCAAATCCTAGGTAGTTTTTAATGTTAATAGTTTTAATGTTATGACTGATCGGCATATATACAGTACAGATGATTGCGGGTTGATTAGGTGCACTTAAATTGTACATGGACTATTTGAAAAGGCCATGTAGGTATACTGTACACTAAGGTTTAGGTTTGCCTTCTGCTTATTGTTGCTTATACTGTATATGAGAGAAATGTGAGTCAGCACTCAGTCAGTGGTCAGGAATTGCGCACTTACCTGTAGTGCATGTATAGTAGGCAATATACTTGATGAAATGGCCAATGACTGTAGCTACAACATGCAGTAGGTATAAATCTATTTGTTTTATAGGATGCAGTTTGTGTATGTGCTCGTCTCTATGTGTGTGTCTATCTGTTCGTCAGCCTTTTACACCAGTGTTAATGTAAAGGTAACCGATAAGAATGACGGTGAAATGAAAAACCTGAAGTGAAAATAAAATGGGCCTGTCACACCCTCCCTCGTCGCTGTTTACCCTCCTAACATTTCGTGCACATTCATCTTATTATTTTTTTCTCCTTTTCTTTTCACATGTTGAACTGATAAGCCTTACATATTATATCAGACAGGAAACCAGCCATAAAACCCCACATATGGAAGAAATCAGTGATACCGTGTACTTTCCATCTTCAACAGATATATTTTTATACTGATTTAGCTTGTGTCGTCTTTTTCGATATTGTAAAAATCTACAGCGAATAAAAGAACCAGTGTTTTTTGACAGTTGATGTTTCTGGCTTGAAGGAACAGCAACAGCATCTGCGCTGCCTGATGTCACCCTACAGGACGCAGAGGAGACTTCTGTAGATACTACAAACTCTTTCTGTTGCAACGCACACACACACACACACACACATACAGTCTTGTTTTTAGTTATTTTCTCACCGCCTCTGGCTATTGAGACCTCCCTCTCTGTTTCTCTCTCTCTGTCTCTGTCTCTCACCTGTCACAGTCTTTCGGATATTACACGCCTCCCTTTGATTGTTGATGTTTTCACAGTTAAACCATAACTCTTTATATATTTCCCATAATTCCATAATTACTTTTCTTTTATATGCTTTGCACAAAGAAAACCATTCCATATCCATTACTGGCGTTCTGTGTTTATTCTGTTCGTCCCGTGTTACATGTTGGAGCTCATTCAGACTCGCTGTTTCGATATCCATTTTTCCGTAAGAAGTCAGTGATGTCAGGTTCATGCGAGAACAGACACAGTCGAAGTGTTTTCTTGACCACTAACGGCCAGGATCTCACTCATTGCGACACACTTTACGTCTGTTAGCTGCTACTTTGTAACCGTAACTTATTATAACAGCTTCAAGAGGTTGTAACTTAATTGCTGTGGGCCCGTAGGAAACGGGAAAAAATTCTCCCAGTGCGAGAAACACATAATCCATCTGACCTCGCAGACTTGGCAAACCATATGGTTTAAATACCTGCAGAGAGAAAAAGAAAATCTTGCCGTGCAACCGTGGTTAAAATGCTTAGTATTATATTTCTAAGCATGTCTCTTTGAAAAACCACTTAGTTAGGATTACAGATCCTTCCACCTGCTCTCTTGCGGCGTACGGTATTAAGAAGCTAATCATACTTTCCGCCATGTTATAAATAAGACCGTAAATAGATCTCTGAGGCTTTCTTACTTAAGAGCCGTCTTGAAGAGGTTTCCTGTTTTTCCTCTGCAATACTGAAACATTTCACCTCGCACTGTGTTATGGACATTTAACTCGTGATATTGAGCGTGACAAGATTTCATTGGTCTCAACACACGCTAGTCTGAACTGTAGAATCCGAGAGCCTTAAATCCGAGGTTACACTAATGCAATTTAACACTTTGACATCAGACCAACATACTGTACACACATTTGTTTTCCAGCCGTATAACGAATGTACAGTCATGACTGGACGTTTGTTAGCATGCCAGTTGTAGCTAGCTTTCAGCGTTTAAAGTTAAACAAGCTGAGTAGATCCACTGCTTGTTTGAATGTCGTCTTTAGAGAGCTAAAGAAAAAGAGTGAAAGAGAATGCGAATGAGAATCTGTTTTACTGCTCAGATAAAGAAATTCCGAGTCTTTCTCACACTGCCTGCCAAGTGGACACTGAGCCCAGGAGGTTAAAGAAGGTGAAAGAAAAAAAGAAATCTAATGATTTAATTCCTCTCCTTTCCTAGGGACATTGTGATTCATTTTTCTTGCTGTGTAAAAGCTTCCGTTCTTCTTTTTCCCCATGCAGGTATCTTCAGTTGGATAAATATTATAATTTCGGAAGGGGAAAAATGTTCAATTTAAGCGGGATCAGAGGGACAAAGCGTTGATCTTCACCTTTGGGATCTTATTTCCTTACTATGACTGGATACACATATGAATCTGGTCATGCATTGTGTTCGTCATGGTGACTCCATTTACGTATAGTAAATGTGTAGGGGGATGGTGTGTGTGTCTCAGAGGGGTCCGTGTGTAAGGTGTGACTTTGATATAATAGTGAGTTCTCTCCAATAGAGACATTGCAGTGAGGGCTAGTTCTGTGTGGAATTGTCTGTGTATGTGTAGTTTTACACTCCAGTACTCTGCTCATATTGTAAAGACAGAGAGAGAGAGAGAGAGAGAGTGCACTGACACTGTAGAACTGAATAGAAACAGTACAGCTTTTCAAATTCTACTTCACCAGACATTTCGAGCACATCATGCAGTACACCGCCAGTAGTGAATTAGAGCTTTTAAGATTTCAGAATAATAATGAATGTGTGTCTTTTTTTAAAGTGATCTAATTAAAACATGGACTTTTCCCCCAGCTGCCCAACTGTGTTTTATTAACAATGAATCCAATAAAATATTGTTTATATTTTCATATTTTTATATTATATTTTATATTAGTAAAACCTCAGACTTATGTGTGGGCCAGGTCTACTCCTAGTGCCTCCTCTAGAACTGCAGCTTATAAAGTCAGCTGCTCTTAAATGAGCCACATCTGGATCTCTCTCTCTCGCTCTTTCTTGCTCGCTCGCTCAGTCATTTTCCTTCCTGCTTTCCCCAATCACGTTCTTTCCACTGTTAAGGTTTTTCACTTCATACATTTTTGGTGCTAAAGAAGATTTGCCAGCTTGTGATAGTTAATGCAGGGTTCATATAAACTTCATTCAATTCTTCAGTCCAGATGTTATACACTAGCCTTTACAGACCATTATGTGTCTTCCCAAATGGTCTCACACACTCACTCATTCTCTATACACACCACTTATCTTGGGCAGGGTTGCTGGAGGACTGGAGACTTTCCCAGGGGACTCAGGGTACTAGGGGACAGGGGGACCAATCCATCGCAGTGCACAAGCTCTCTCGCTCTCAAATGCCAATTAATGGCAATGAGCATGTCTTTGGTCTGTGGGAGGAAACCGGAGTACCTGGATGAAACCGAGAATGGGGAGAACACAGAAATGTGCTAAATTATTATTTTTAGGAGGTAAGAAGCTGAAAAAAGATGATTAAAGGCAGACAGGATTAATGTAGCTGATGTGGCTTAAGTTTAGGCAACTTGTACTTGTTATTTTTTTCTGTGGTGGACTAAGACTGTGTCATATGATAATATATTATCAAAATTCTGAACGTTACACTCTATTGTAGGTGTAATAAAATATAAAAGGATATTTTTACCACTTACAAATTTATATATATAAGGTGACACAAAAAAACGGGAACTTTTTTACAATCCAATAAAACTAGAAGTGATAAAAGAAATAATTTTTATTCATAGTAATTGAAACCTAAAACTTGTAGAAATACTAAAGTATATCGCAGCAGTCGCAGTGCTACCACCTGCTAATGGCTACCAGTACGCATTTCAAAAATTCCCGTTATTCTGTGTTACCCTGTATATAAGGTAGAAATATTTTTGCCATATTGCTCTCTTCTTATGTTTAACACTAACCCTTGACACAGCGATGCTGATAAGCAAATCAAAAAGAGGAAGCCCATCCATCTCTGGGAGGAACTCAGTCTGACCATAAACAGCATGAGTCTAATTAGTATTTGGTTAAATTTGACCTGCCCACCTGTCTTCACGCACAGATGCACAGTCACTGCGATCTCTAGATAATGAAAGCTAGTCTTCAGGAGAATCAAATCAAAAGGGCCAAAGAGCAGCCTGCTCATCCATTATTAGCCTTTGACTTAAGTAGCTCCGAGATGACATGGCCTTTTTTTTTTCTCTCTAAAATGAGGTGAGGTGCATGTGAGGAAAAATGATCCTGCAGCCTTCACATCAAGACATAATTTATCACAAGGTCGGTTTCCAACTAAGCAGATAAAAGGTGTGTTGCTCATTTTTTATTATTTAAATTTTTTATTTGAAGTCTCACTCGTGTCATTTAAACGACTAGAAAATCTGTACTGCAGCCATATGGTGTTAGCAGCATGTATGCTAGGCGTCTTTGATATTTCTTTTAATTTGCTGAAGTGTTAGCAGTGCAAAGCTCATGTTAAGATGAAAGATCAACTTGACTAATCGCTTAAATATATACAACCATCTTAATACTCTAATCCATTGTGTGGTTCGGTTCTTTGATAAAATCCCCAAACGCCTAAAGCACCGATACTGTGCAGGCAGGACCGCCATGTCTGAGCACGTCCACACTTGCTCTGTGAATGTCACACGTTCGTGGGCACTGGTGTTGCTTTGAGGCGCACGACTGCACAAGTCGTCTGACTTACACATGACAGCCGGTTTAGCTGGAACAACCAGCATGTCCCATGGGTGCGCGTGGGCTCGTTAAACTCACCTTACAAGTGTCCAGTCTTCACTTTCCCTCCCGAGAGGAACATCCACCTCTGGGGGAACTGATTGATAGAGATACCACTCGCTTGGGCTGTCGTGTGCGGTGAACGTGGATGAGTGGCAAGGGGTAACAAGATGAAAAACGAGATGACTAAAACGAGCAGAAGATCAATATGGCAGAGTGCTTGCTGTCCATTTGGATAATGGCCGTTGGAATCATAACCGCCGTTGTGAAGCTAAGTGGACGGGGTCAAAGTCAGCTTCATTATCTAATCCATTCAAGGCTTTATTCCAGTGTTAAGTGAATTACAGTACTGGTAAAGAGGAAAAGGACGTTTAGTTTGCGTTTTTATTTCTTTTTTTAATTTCACGGGTTGTGTTATTGTGCAAGACGGTGCCTGTCACCGAGAGCTTCTCAATGCCGGAAATAATGTCTCTGAATCATATTGTTCCTTCATTTGATGTTGAAAGTTGATAATGAAATAATGAAACAAACAAAAAAAATAAATTAAATAAAACTAACCTTTACTGAGGGATTATGTTTGTGTATATTTACATACCAAAGATAGAATAACCAAATGCATTTCTAATTATGTTTTTCATTTTCACAAAGCACATTTTGATGCTTTTAAATTTGCATTATAGCCTGGCAGGTGAGCTGCCTCGTCTCTCTCTATTTGCTGACGTGTGAACACTAGTCAAATAAAATTTCCTTTGCTTCTGATCTAGCAGGGTTATTTATTATTTTTTGTCATGATTTGTGTGAAAATCTTTCCTGCTCAGTTTCTGACAATAATTGGTATATGTAACAATTGACAAAAGGGAACATGACATATTGCTGGCTTTAGATTAAAATAGAATGCATAGATGTTGCCAGTGTTGCTATTTCCAGAGATAATAAGTGCAGACGCAGTGTTTGTCAGTCAATATTCCGTGTAACCGCATATGTGTGTGAGAGAGAGAGAGAGAGAGAGCGTATATTGTGCTGCAACTTGATGTCTAGATTGGTGACATGAATTTTTCCGCCTGTCTTTATCATTGAAATGGCACACAATGAAGTGGAGCACAATGGAGTTAAAGGCAAGTGGCAGTGTGTCAGTTTCGCTTTTGTGCTCCGTTACAGTGGATGATAAGAGTTTATACTGAAACGTATAAGATACGGCCCGTCTGCCATCCTGTCTCCATTCTCTCATCCTCGTCCTTGTTTCTCTTTTAAGTCTACCAGCAGCATCCCCTGAGAAGTGCATTCCCTCTGTCTGGCCACTGCACAAGCAAATCGATCTACACAAGAAAATGTGTAAGCAGTGGACATGTTTGGGTGGACGTCACTTCATGTTGGTGGAGTGTGGATAGGATTTCAGCTATTTCCCTTTAGTGTGGAAGGGTCTTTAAATGTTGAATCCAATGCAATGTGGCACACACACACATGTACACATGTCTGGCATGTACACATGTCTGGCATGTACACATGTCTGGCATATACTGTACATATAAATGAAACTATATCCCTGACCTGCCACTTCATTATGTACACCTGTTCAACCGATCAAATATCTAATCAGCCAACCTCATGGCAGCAACTCGGTGCACAACTCCGACGATCTGCTGAAGTTAAAACCGAGCTTCGGAATGTGGAAGAAATGCGATTTAAATGTGGCGTGGTTGTTGGTGCCAGACAGGCTGGTCTGAGTATCTCTGAAACTGCTGATCTACTGGGATTTTCACTCACAACCTTTTCTAGGGTTTACAGAGAATGTACTGAAGAAGAGAAAATATCCAGTGAGCGACAGCCCTCTGGGCTAAAATGCCTTGTTGATGCCAGAGGTTCCCGTAGATTCATGTAGTTATCCAATCAGCCAATCACGTGGCAGCGCTGCAATGGATATATGCATTCAGAGTTTTTTTTTTTTCAGACAAATCGTTACAGATTAATGCATCCATTTGCTCATCTTCCATTTTATCGGGAGGAAAAGGCTGGGATATTTTTTGATGTGTTAAGGTTGGTGGGGGGGGGGGGGGTCACATAATAATGGATCTCATGGCTTGGAATTATTGAATTGTAGTATCACTTGCCTCCTGTACACTCTGGAAGCTTTAAAGTCTCACTGAATAAATCTTGTGCTTCACCTATTTGTAGAGCTTTTGTCCCAAAAGTTCTGTTTCCGTTGATGCTTTGTTCAGACTCTCTAATGAACACCAGGACTCCTTATCTGTGAAAGATACAAGACCGTGTTATCAGCTAATTGTCACGTATGCTCACATTAATTGTTTTCTCAGTGCTAGATGCGTGTTCACACTGTGCCGTGGCAGATACCTGCCGGGTGTAAATCTGTATCCGGATTTGTGTAAAAGCACGAGCAGCACCTTTCATTTTCTCACTTTCTCAGCTAGCGCGAGTGTACGTTCGCGTCACATAAAGGTAAAGGTTACAGCGAGATGGAGGGAGTGAGCGAGTGGGAGACGGAGCGCAGCAGTGGCTTTAAGGCTGATTGATAGAAGCATATGCACAGCAGCACTCTAATGAAACAGGTATGGGCTTCCATGTAATGATTTCTCTCTTTGGCTTTTATCAGAGAGCAGATTGTCACAGAGGCGTTCTTTGTGCTGCTAGCAGTCAGGAGGCCCACACAGGGCTGCATTGTGTTTGAGGAACAGGTGTCCTTTTCTGTATGTGCTTGTACCATGTTCTGTATGTGCTTGTACCACGCTTGCATGGCCCTCTTGTCCATCTCTGCTTACACTGCAACTCAAACCCAATGCCTCTCTTATCCACTTTCCATGACAAGCCTCAGTCCTTCGTGGTCCAAGACACTGATCAAAGATTGATGCTGTTGCCTCCTGGTTTATCAATGTCTCTCGACAGACTCTGATACTCAAGATCACCTCACATTCTGGCATTGGGTTTTTAACAAACATGGACATTACAAATCCTGTTCAAATGTAATATATTTCAAGATCATGATTTTGATGCGTTAGAGTTTTTGATGTTTAGCAAGGCAGGTTTAAAAAAAAACAAAAAAAAAACAATTTTTTTTTATCCCCTGTAAAAATGGTCAACTAAATGGCATCTACAAAAAAATGGTGCCGGAGTTGCAGGAGAAATATTTTTATACCTGTGGTCTGCTGATGATGAATGGTGGTCCAGAGGGTGAGCTTGTCCACATCGGATAAGTAAGCACAGTATATCACAGGGATATATTGTTTTCTTCCTTTGCCTTCTAGTGTGTGTATATGTGTGCTGAATGGTAAGTGGATTTGGCAGTTCAAGGAAATGATATTTCAGGTCTAGGTCTGGCTGGGTTTATTACCAGCTTTTGGAGACTCCTCTAGCAATGTGCATGGATGTCTTTCTGGAAGCCACGGATAGCTGGATTGAGTTGGCAGTACAATTACGGTAAAGAGATGCCCACTGGTGGTTCAGTTGGCCTTTGTTGTTTCTGAAGCTGCAGGAGTGGCCTTTACAGATTGGCTTCTCTGCCATGCCTGGAAGCTACAGTCATGAGTCATTAAGATGCCATTAGAAGTCAAGGAATAAACTGCCAATTCCAAAAAAATATATAAAAAAATCATAGCAAACAAGTGTAAAATCCATGTCATTTTCTTTTCATCATTCTTTGCCAGCATTTTCCTGTTATGGGGGTGTTGAAAGATCGAAATGGAGAAGCTCTGAACCAACAAGTCTGCCTTCTGATCATGCACATGAAGAGAGTTATGGGTGGCCAGATTAAAGTCAGATGTAAAAAAACAACAACAACAAAATAACCCAGTTTTCAGTTTTCCTTTCCTCCCTTTTGTCCATTTCTTTTTTGTTACACCCCGGTAGGCTGGTGCAAGATCAGTTTCCTCTGCTGTAATCCTGCCGTGCACCAGAATGATGAAAAGCAAAACCGCTCTCTGATCAGAATCAGCATCTCAGACTGACCTTTTCCCCCACTGCTTCCCTCAGTCAGAATTTTTCCAGTATCCTGGCTCTGCGTTCGTCTGCTCCTCCAGCCAAGTCTCTTTGTTTGGCTTGATAATAAAGCTAGCTTTCCTTTGAAGAGCACAAGAGGGAGTGTCTTATCGCTGGCCTGTTAGCATTAAATGGAACTGCCATTTTCATGGACTTAATGAGAAGCTGCCAGGTTCAGCACTCAGAGCGAGACAAAACGCATCAAGAAAAAAAAATCTTGCTTGAAATGAAATGTATCAACAATTCGTTCTTTTCCTTCTTTATCTTGATGTCGTTGTTCTTCTTCACCATTAATGGCTCAGATTACTATACTATACTGGGGTTAGGGATGACTGTCAAGGCCGCTGTGTCTCATCCTTCTTTGGGTTCACCTCCTTCTGACTTTGGCATTTATTCGAGCATTGTGGAAGTGAAGCTTCTTTCTCCACTTGTAAAAGACTAAATAAATCCCCAAAAGCCTTCCTCAGTTTGCAAACCTAAGGGCTAAAGAATGCAATCCCTTTGCATGCTCGAACCATACTAGCATTGTCTTTCGTACACACTTACTAAGTAGCCTGTCTCTCTGCAGTAACATGCATGCTCAGACACTGTCCCGATAGGAGACTGTCAAGGTTTCCATTCACAGCTAATGAAACATTTAAACCGATCTGTCAAAGAGACTCAGGACAGAGCTCTTTGAGCAGTCGCATCAGGGTGAAATACATTATCAGTTCAATTAACTTGTCAGCACGAAGTATCTTTGGAATTTGGTTTTTGTCTTTGAATAAGCTTAATGTCAAACAGTTCAGTGTCGACTACTTTTACTGTCGAGAGATAAAGTGTATATGTGGATGGGATTTGCAGAGTAATACAATACAGAGTAATGAGAATTAATTCTCAATTGATTATTTTTATATTAAAGTTTTATTTAGGTTTTTTTTTCACTGGTTTAGCAAGGTAACATCACATCATTAATATCCTGTCAATAAAAGATATGAAATACTTTTGAAACGTGCTGGTTTGTGCTGTGAAAATCACACTAAAAAAGTGAAGTGAAAATCATTTCAATATGGCCAAACTGATTTCATACATTTTATTATAGGTTTATATACACTACCGTTCAAAAGTTTTAGAACACTTTCTAACTCCATGATGGTTCCTGATTTTTATTTCTTTCTACA
>JAQMYJ010000040.1:17348098-17367373 GCA_030014305.1 Clarias laeviceps | reverse complement strand
TATATATATATAAATTTTTTATTGATTTATTTTTAAAGATTAAGCCAGAAGTATTGCAAACCGAGTAAATATTTTGTGCATATTTAGTTTGAGACATAAGGCTGTTAAAAAGTGGAAATAAAATATTTTTTGTAGTGGTTAGCACTGTCGCCTTGCACCTCCAGGGTCCGGGTTCGAGTCCTGGCCAGGCTTGGTTCCCGTCTCTGTGTGCATGGAGTTTGCATGTTTTCCCCGTGCTTGGTGCGTTTCCTCTGGGTACTCCAATTTCCTCCAACAGTACAAAGATATGCAGGTTAGGCTAATTGCCGTTCCCAAATTGCCTGTAGTGTGTGTCCTGCGATCCAGAATACAGGATAAAGCGTTATAGGAGTGAGTGAGTTTGAATTTTGTGTGATTCTTCGAAACGCTGTAACAGTTTTGTCAAAATGGATATATCAGCCTGCAGTGTGTTGCTTATTTAAGTATGCAATGTAATATCAATAATACGTGGGTTGAATTTTAATAAAAGATATAGCAAACTAATGCTTTGATGGTGATTGTGTAGTTATTCAGACAACAAGAAGTGGCAGGAAAATGGAAAAAAAGTGTTGCTGTTATTGAGAAATATTGAGAAACATGAGCGATATACAAATTTCACTTCAGTACTTAACTGCAGCTCCTTATCAGAGTACAGGTAAACACTATTTAACCTTCAGCTTCCCAACATAGCGTGTGCACCTCATGCTTCTTTATCAGAGTCGCTCGTGCATATTTGAACTTTTGTAACATTATTTCTCTACTACAGTATCACAAAGTACAGTACTGTGTAAAAGCCATGAGCTACTCCTCATTCATTCAAATAAAATAAAATAAAATTAAATGATGTCGGTTAAATTAATGAAATGAGAACAAATGTTTTACTGTGACAGGATGCTAAGCTTTTTTAGTTTTTTAGTTGTATATGTAACAACCTCAGCAGCAACCTCATTTCCCCTCTCGTCTGTTCCAACCACTCAGCATTCAGCATCACCAGTACACTAATCACCAGCCTGATCATCTGTCATCATCTGCACATGTTTCTCACTGGGTTATTCCTTATGTTAAACATTTTTTAATGCTTGATTTATTCATCAGTCACTGTGTGGCTTAAATAAAAATATTCCAAAATAAGTCCAAGATGACTTGGAACCTGCGAGTTCAGTCCTGTGAACACTTAGTGAGAGGAAGAGCCTGATTTTTTTAAAATTAACAAATTAATTCTTGGAAACTTGTGGAAGAGATTTCACGAACACCTTACTTGCACATTACAGGAACTCGTCTGAGAGTTATTGCCATATCCTCATACAGTCATGACCTCGCTCCAAGACCTTACCACATATTTAGGCTGTTAAAGGAGTTCCTGGGAGGCCAGTGTTTGAGAGGCGTAGTAGACAGTTTAATGGACAAAATTTTGTACCTTGCACTAGTGAAACACTGGGATAAGTGCATTAGTGTAACAGTTCGTTATATAGAGAAATAAAGGTAGTTTTTACTCTCATAACTGTTCTGTTACTCTGCACAATCAAAAGTCCTGGTTTGAGTTGAAAGCCTCTCTTATAACATACATACTGTAAGAAATAGAAAATTATCAAATGTTTAAAAGTTGTTTTAGTTTAACTTTTATTTATTTATATTTTTTTTACACAAAGCAATACATAATAACTGTACAGTACATAAAGTAGCTAAATGTCTCAGTCCAGAAACATGTGGAATAGTCGTTCCTACAGAAAGTTCATACTTTTGATGGACAGATGTGTTTTAAAGGAAAGAAACAGAAGTGAAATGAGTCACAGGCTTGTCGCTGTGCATACCGCATACCATATTTGGACTTATTCTGATATACAGGTGTATAAATGCTCACACACAAACTTTAACTGCACCTCATGTGAGGTAATGTATGTGTGTCTTTAAGCAGAGCCAGATGTGTGTCTCACTAATGAACACTAATCACATTTGGACCTGGTGAGGAGAAAAAAGGCGCGACTGGGCATTCAATTTCCCCACACTGTCCTTAGGTCAGACACATTATAGGTAAATATAATTAAAACCAGGCTGGAAGGGAATGTTGCTTGGCCACTATCTATTTTCTGCCCCTCCATTTCCCCTCTCATTAAATGGGCAAATCAGAGTCCAATTAGTGGCCCCGTCATTCAGCGGGCTGGATCGGACGAAGGGGGCCGCTTATTGTAGCCCATTACAGTTCATATGCTTTCTCACCGTCTCCCAGTGTGAGAAAGGGCCACTGCTAATTACGATTTAACCGCCTTGCTGAAGCGTTTTCAGAAGCCCGGAGGCACAGGCCAAGCTGTTCTCGCTAGTGCTAGCACACTGCGCCATATGCACTCCCAAAGCAGAAGCAGTCGCTAGTCTAAGTGTAAAGTGCTGGAGAAAATTGAAGAAAGACAGAATATACTTTTTAAAGACAAGAATGTGGAAATCTCATCCTGTGAGTTTGGAAATGCATCATTTTGTGCACCGATGTAGCAAAGTGACGTTTTGCTCTTTCTTTAGCCTAACCTTTTCAGCGTATGAAGTGAAATATACGAATAAATTAATTAATGCTAGTTAAAGTTCACTTTTTGGAAGCTCTTTCACACATGCGTGGCAACTTCAAATAACTTGCTCTGCTGCCGGTATAATTTGCCCTTTTCATTTACGTTAATAATAGAAGTTCACAGGCAATTACTGCACCTCTCAGGTCTGTGTTCAGGTGACAACTCTGCATGCCTGTGCTAAATTATTAGAGAGCCTGCATGCTAAAATGTCTCGGTGCTATTAGAACTTTGACTTCATCGACTATGTATATATTAAATCATTTTTTTAGTCAGATTGAATAAATTACATCGCCTGAACAGCAGCTGAAAGAAGTGACAAAGCTAAAGAGAAACAAGAAGAGCTTTTAAACACAATAGTGGTTCACTTAGTTGGTCTGGCACAGGTGCTGGGTGGGCTTGATGCCCTGGGGAAACAAACCCTAGGAAAAAGCAGAGACACTTGCACTGTACTAGTGTCGTAATCATAGATTTACTGTAAGAATGACATGCAGAAAGCTGTGGTTTGCCTTTGCTTTGATAAAGCGTGTGCTGTATATTGGTCTTAGCACCAGCTACATTCCACCAGGTTTGCCTCCTGAGAGTCACAAGGAGCATAATGGAGCATACAGTGTGCAGCCTCCTCCTGCCGATCTGTACAACAAAGAGCAAGAAAAAGCTGAGCAGACTCTACAGGAGACAGACAAAGCTTACTGATGGCATCCTACTACCATTTGGTTCACCTCCCTGTTATACATATTGGCTCTCTGCTTTTCTCATACCTATTCCTAATACACCCCCAAACCAAATAAATGCCATGAGATAGAACATAGAGCTTTGTCGCCGAGGTCGGAGATCAACCGAAGGTGTTTATAGGCTGTTAAATGTTTATGGTGAATCAAACCCTGTTGTGGCTGATGGGTGAGAAAGATTCAGTCTGTGTAATGCTTCTCTCACTCTCTGTGGTAATTGGCTCTCAGGAGAATAGCGGAAGGCAGTGTAATAGAAGTGCACACAAGCGTCTCCCGGTTATTAGGAGCAATGAACAAATTAGGACCCAGGCAGTTTTCTTTATGATCATTTTTTCCCTTTCCCTGGCACTTTTTTTCCCTCTCCTCCACCTCCCCCAACTCTTTCCTTGTGACTTTGCCCTTTTACTGGTGTTTAGATTGAGTTATTTTCTTTTCTGTGTGCCTGGCATTATAAATATTAATGGCTCCCTTGGCATAGCGAACCTTTAATTTTATGAAGTTTGGTGCCATTAAGGAAAGAAGCCAAATCTTCAAGCATCTTCAGCCGGCATTCAGTGTACATTTCCCAAATTAGTCTCCTCCACTCAAAGTTTTTACCTCTAAAACATTTGTTCAGGACTCTTTGGAGAGTTGCAGGACCTTCTTCTTCCTTGCAAAGGTCCACCAAACTGAATGGCACAGCTTTTGTAATGCAAGCGAGGATTCTTTCCATTTTAATTGGCAAGTTGGTTAACCTGTGGGATTTGCGTTCAGGCTTCAAATTAGTTGAAAGAACAAATGAATTCTTGTATGAGAAGGGCTCTGGGTTGTCACAAGTGCTTTTGTGCATTCTGTAAATAGGATAAAGAACTGCAGAGTGTGTGCGCGCGTGTGTGCGCGCGTGTGTGCGCGCGTGTGTGTGTGTGTGTGTGTGTGTGTGTGTGTGTGTGTATGCCCTACAGCACTTTTGGGTTTCAATACATTCACAGGGAAGCGTTAGGCACTCAACTCTGCCACATGACTTGATGCCTGATTGGTTGGTACATCACTTAGCGACCTGGGAATGAGGACCTCCGTCATCGTCCTTCTCAGTGAGGAAAAAAAACTTTTATTTGATCTTTTTTTTATTTTTTTTAAGAACTGCACATAATTGCTGCATTTAGAACTCGCAAGGTGCACTACTCGAATCTCTTTTACATGGATTAATCCAAATCATTGACTTCATGGACAGTGCAGCATGTTGCATGTTGGGAAAATACATATCTATTAAGGGCTTTTTATGTTAGTAAAGGTTCTCAGCTGCAGCACCGATCTATTTCAATCGATTCCAAGTCTTGTGTATTTTCTCTGCATTTTCTCTGTGAGTGCCAGTGTGTGCATGCTCTAGTATTCATATAACTATAGTCTCCAGTTTCATGCAGCTCACGTTTAGTGTTGGTGTGCCATCAGGCGAAACAAGGGGTAGCTCGGTAAATGGCCAGGTGGAGCCCCGTCCCCAATTCCATTAGCAGTCCTGACACATCTCCCTGTCCCCTCTTCTCTAAGCAGAAACAGCGAGGCAGAGACAAAGCCCTGGACAAGGAATGATGGACTCTGTACATCTCAAATGCCTCGTTTTGATCTCAGACTTTTTTTGGTTATCTACGTATAGTGTTGATTTTATGATGGTTTACAAAGATGAAAAAATACACCCTCTCTCCAAGGAAATCCATACATTTGTAGACACTAAATGTGTCTTACTATGGCCTTTCAGCACAAAGTCAGACTGTAATGTCCCTTCAAGTATGTCTGATTGAACATGATTACTACAAGCCTGGCAGGAAAGCTGAAAAAGATCCACCCAGATGTAGGAGACGGAGCCAGCAACACGCAAAACGTATTCCTTCTATTATTTTATTGATATACATTATCAATTATATAAGAGAAGTATTTTGGCTGCCTCTGTGCGGTGCAGTAGGATGCTCGCTGATCAGCATTCCTCCCTGCAGACTGTATGCTTATCACATACTTAGCAGGGGCCACCAAGTGATCATACGCTGACCTCTAGCTCAGCTGATCACAGAGCCCTCGGAGGAGATAATCAGAGATAAGACCCCGGATCTTACCATCTTGCATTCCGCCACTTTCGTCAAGTTGGATGACAAGACAGCAGGGCACTGGCAGCACAAACGTCAATCTCCTCCTCACCTCCTCCCCTCTTAGACAGTGGGTGGTCCATTACTGTCACCTGACACATTCCTCGTGCTAACAGAACTTGTAAAAGGCCCTTCTAACGACTTTCAAAGTTTTTCAAGTGGCGGAGCCTTAATATGGCGAGTGTGGATTGATGAGCGCTAGCATGCGTTAAGGAATGCTCAGTTCTCAAACAATGGCTCAGCAAACACACGCAGATCTTCTTGCTCTCCACCTGAACTGTGGCTGGGTGGCTTTCTGCTCAGCTCTAGGTCTTGGAGAGTCTCTTTTTACTGATCAAAATTTAAGGGTCTGGTAGATACATTTTCAAGAAAATAGCAAGAATATCCATTTTCCAGGGTCACTCAAAGCACTGCCCTCTAGCTTAACAGATGACCAGATCATGATGATAATTTCTGCCCGATAGCACATTTTATTTCGAGAGAGTGTTGCAGAGCGGGCTCTGGGGTCCTCTCCTGTGATTCATCTTCTGAGCTTCTGAGTGCATTAAGTGCTAAATGTTTTCCAAATAGCCACCTTCTTAATCTCAATGTAGATCAAAACGTGATATGTGTTAGGGCCAGGCTGAACAACTTTGGGTGACTGCCTCTTATTTTAGTGACCGTGTGACATTAATAGTGCAGGCATCTAAACTGTCAGTGCTCTAACAAGGTTTACTGGGACATCTGTTTGTGTGTGTGTGTGTGTGTGTGTGTGTGTGTGTGTGTCCTCCATGGAATTCCAGGTCTTTAAGGTTGAGAACAGTGGCTGTTGTTACCCTCATCCTCCCTCAGCCATACACACACACATTTTTTTTCATGGGACTTGAAAGAAATTGATATTTTATTGGTAAAGAAGGAAGTCAGACAGCTGAGAGGAGCTTTATTGGGATTACCATAAAAAGAATGCTGTGCCATAATGCACCTCTTTCAGACCCACGATCCTCGGCAGAATAGTATCTACTCAGGTCATTACTCAACTCAAATAAAACAACACATGTGGAACATGCCTGCATGATACCTTTAACTTGGTTGTACATAATACAATATGATGAAATGTTTTTTTAACACCTACCCTTAATACACTACAATACATGTTCGTTTGTTTGCCAAATATTACAACTTTTTTTTTCTTTGCTTTTTCGAATATAATAGTTTGGTTGTAGGATTCATGAATGTATGTCCACTCTTAGTGTGTTTGTGGAATTTTCATGTTCTCTCTAATCATGGTGGGTTTCCTCCAGGTACTCCAGTGTATGATTGAGTGGGTGAGTGTGTGTGCTTGTGTTGGCACCTCATCCAGGGTGTACCCTGCCTTGTTCCCCGAGTTCCTGGGATAGGTTCCAAGCCCCATGTTCCCCTACACAGGACAAGTGGTTTAGACAAAACATGGATGGATGGATTCTTGAATGCAGTTTCCCCCAGATGTCATTCATTTATCTTAAGGAACATCTTTATCTCAGTCAGTGGATCTGGAGCCAATCCTGGTAACACTGGGCATAAAATATATCCTGGATGCCAGTTCATGCCAGGGCATGATGCTGGCACTCAGTCACACCTAGGTGCAAGTTTAAGACGTGAGAGTGTTTTTTTTTTTTTAAGATATCAAGTTCTACATGTATATACAGTATGTACAGAACTGTGCAAAAGTTTTGAACCACCCGTCATTGCTTCCAAAGAGCCAGATTTCTTGAATTTTTATTGTACTCTTGAGAAATAGTTCGCCAGGATTCCTGAGGGACTTTTTGTCTCTCTTTCTCTCACAAGTTTTTGTCTCTCATTTCAGTCCAGTCCCTGCCCCTAAGCTGTTTCAGAAGAATTGTTTTTGTTCGTTAAGCCACACAGTGATCTATGAATCATTAAGCATAAAAAAACAAACACAAAACTTATGGCATGAACCAGTAAGAAACAGATACAGTTGATGTATTAGTGTACTGGTGATGCTAAATGCAGAGTGGTTGGAACAGACAAGAGGGAAAATAAGGATGCTGCTAAGGTTGGAACATAACCACATAAAAAATCTTTATACACCTGTCACAGTAAAACATTTATCATTTCTTTAATTTAATCTACTTTAATTTAATCAGAATCAGAATTGCCAAACTGTATGTTAATTTAATATTAAAAAATGAGGAGTGGCTCATGACTTTTGCAGAGTAATGTATCCTGTATATACAGTGTGTGTGTGTGTGTGTGTGTGTGTGTGGCCAGAACTTTAAGCTGTGACAGCTGTGGCCTTTGCAGTGACATCATCCCCTACCAAGCCGAGACCTCATGCCATGTGGTGTCTTTAATGATGAAGGTCATAAGCAGTAATAAAGAGGGCAGTATCCCATATGCTTGTCTCGACGGGGACATCCTTATTGAATAAAGCCAACTATACATCACGTCATAACTGTCAACCTTTAACCTCATCCTCCTTCATAACCAGATTACTTTTTTAAGAGTGCAGATTGCTATGACCTGATATCCCTCATGTGTGTGTATTTGGGTGTGTATTTGTTTGTTTGATGACATTCATTTATCTTTTCGTTGGTAAGAAACAAACACACATGCGGGTACAGTAGGCAGGACGAGTCACTACAGGTTAATAGGGGAAATTCTAGACAGCACAAAAAGTCTTTGCCAGATGTTCTTTTGATTTATTTGTGCAGATGAAGCTTCTTCTAATTAAAAGCTTTTAATTTTCAATCTAGTATGTTCATTGTGTTAAAAATGATAGTTTAGTAATTATTAAGTTTTAAGTTGTCAGAATAATATTTTACATATTTTAAATAGTTTAACAAAGAAAACCCCATGCAGTTTTAATTTTGTTATAATATTTACTGTATAAACAATATCAGGACATATTACTGTAATATCTTTAATTTACTTCAAATTAAATATTAAAAAGAACAAGTCAGATTTTATGAATGCGTCTATAAACACAGGAGAGAAACAGCGAACTGAACCCTTTTTTAAATTACGTTTTTAATAATTGATGCCGTATTTATATCTATAGCTTAAGTTTCTCATAGATGCAGTTTGTTCAAAAATCTGAAAATTACTGATGTGACCAAAATCTCCACTCGTAAAGTTTCACCTCTGAAGCGTCTGATGTTTAGATTTATGTATCTGACAGACATAACAAACGGCCCAGCGAAAGCTTACACTCGAGCCCGCTGAAGGTTAAATGTCTTCCTCATAATCTCCTAAACACCAAACTTAAGAACTGTAAAGACTGAGCCACCCTAACCACAGGCCATTACACACGCTGACTCACGGCAAATCATGCTAGACGAGAATTCATGTGTGTGACGCAAATAATTACCGCATTAAAGACGTACATAGAGAATAACACAGAATAAGCGCACTGTATATACAGTACTGTACAAAAGACCTTGTGTACCTGAGTTTGTTTTGTGCAAACTTTGTTATACATGTTTTTTTTTTTTTATCTTAACAGAAAATATCTGTAGGCCAGAAAAGAAATCAACATATTAAAAGATCACTTTTAATACAAAAATAAATAAAAAATAATGCTTTTGGGTTTGTATGCATAAAAAAGAAGCAGGTGTGACAAACAAAGAATTGTGGCTGGTTCTGTGGGATGTTCAGTAAAACGAAACAGCTAATTTCCTTATAAAACTGCATAAATTATACCTGAGACTAGATTTAAAGCAAATAGCCACCACACCAATTATTGACTTTGTTTCATTATGTACTGTTTACTGCTTTTTATAGTATTTTTTTAATTTAGGAACTTTTTTGAAGATATCCTTGGTCTACAGCAGTAATTTACATGTTTCTAGACTTTTGCACAGTACTGTATGTCTATGTATATATAATCAGAGGTGGGTAGACTAGCCAAAATTGTACTCAAATAAGAGTTCCTGTACCTCAAAATAATATTACTCAAGTAGAAGTAAAAAAGTCTTTGGTGAAAATCGTAATGTCCGATTTATTTATTTATTTATTTATTTATTTTGTAGAAATTATGTAAGCATCCAAACAAAATGATAAAATAATGTACAAATTCTGACATTTCCAAATAATAAAAGAAATAAAACAAAATAATAAAATAAATGAATAAAACTAAATATCTAAAATAGCAAATTAGGAACAAGAAACACAAATTTCCTAATCTAACTTTTTTCACAACATATAACTTTTGAAACAAATACCTACTGTAGGAAACACATGTATGTTTAAACAGTGTAAACTATTTCCTGTGTAAGATATACTGTTTATTCAGTTGCCCTCCAAATGGCTCAGCAGATAGAAAATAACATTAGAACGTGTACAAGAGGTCTCACTTTACCATAAACTGTGTATGAACAAATGTAAGAAACTTAGATTTTTTTAGATTATTTGCTAATTATATATGTTAATATTGCAACATTAAATAAAACAGCTAAACTAACCGTGTGTGTGTGTGTGTGTGGTCATTTGACTACATGAGGTTATTGTTATTGTGGCTGATTGGTCAAGCGAGTCATGTGATTATTGTTGCTATGTCTGATTGTTGAAACACAGTCATGTTGGGGTTCATGGATTATGTGTTGATAGGAAAGGAATAGCTGAAAAGAGATGAAAGTAAAATCTATTAGGAGAGTGCTACAGGAGAGAGTGTACTGTACCACAGCAACACTCAGCAATTTCAATACCACTTCAAAATTTTAAAGGCATCAAAAAGTATTGCACAGTGAGTTACTGCATGCTCCCATTATCTACTTAAATGTCCTGGAGAGTACCTGAACATGCCCAAGAAAGACACATAGTGGATTAGCTACGTATGCACATACAGTACTTATAATGGTATAACTGTACATGGCAACAAAGTGAAAACCTTTCTCTTCATCCCCTCTCTCTCTCTCTCTCTCTCTCTCTCTTGCTGCGGCTATGATTACATGTTCACATTTTTTGATAAATCACTCCTTCTGTGTTATGATTGGTTAAAAGAATTCAGTCTCATTTGTGATTGATGTATAAAACTGATCCAGTGGATGAAAGTAAACAGTTGGAAGAGAGGTGTTCTCACACATTCTCAGCATTAGGAATACTCGTCATCTAATGTTCCCCACCTGGGGCAAACATGCACAGAAAAATATATTTATTCCGACAAGAGAGGAACGAGCAGATCAAGTGTTTACATGACTAATATTTGACTACTGAACAGATTTTTAAAGGTTTACACAACTCCTTTCATTTCGATTTCCAATCAGGCCGGATCTTTTCTCGTCTCACACTCTCTCTCTCTCTCTCTCTCTGTCTCTCTGTCGAGTTACACATGGCACTCCTGAGCTGCCAGTGATCCTGACCCGTTGTTCCCTCCGGACGTGTCTGACACATCCTGGTGCCCCACTTTTAGTTGGAGATCTCGTGACATGGAGGCCCTATGTTTTGTGTTTGGGATGCGTGTGGTGTCTGGGGACGGTTTCAGTTCACCAGGAAGATGATCTTGGACTTGGCGGATGCAGACGGCTGTTCTCTGATGGCTTGTGACTGCAGTCACTCAATAGTTCAGGACTGGAATTCCTACAAACAGTTTTGTACCTGAGCCTCCAATAACTAAAGTGGACTTAAACACCTCAACTGTTGAACTCCCAGCCTCACTCAGTATAACTGCAGATCAATCCCTGATACCTGGTGTCACCCAAATAAGAATGGATTCCCTGTTAAATCTGGTTCCTCTCAAGGTTCCTTCTTATTGCCGTCTCAGGGAGTTTTCCCTTGCCACTGTCGGCCTCGGCTTGCTCATCAGGGTCTGATCAGCATTGTGATTTTTACATATTTCCTCACACTTTTCATACTCATTTACATCATTTATGATTCGGTAAAGCTGCTTTGCGATAATGAGCATTGTTAAAAGCTCTATATTAATAACACTCACGCATAGGCCTGGAGCCGAACCCAGGAGGCTTAGGGCACGAGGCAGGGTACACCCTGGACAGGGTGCCAATCCATCGCAGGGGACACTCACGGGCATTCACACACTACGGGCAATTTGGGAACGCCATTTAGCCTAATCTGCATGTCTTTTGACTGTGGGAAGAAACCGGAGTACCCTGAGGAAACCCACCAAACACAGGGAGAACATGCAAACTCCATGCACACAGAGATGGGAATTGAGCCTGGCCGGGAATCGAACCTGGATATATTAATAACATTTAATTCAATTGAACTGATTGGACTCTATGTAAACACACCCTGTGTCTCCATTTTAGCACTGCAACTGAAAATTCACTAAAATAAGGACAGAATTTGGTGTTTGTGTGTAAGCGTGTGTGTGTGTGAGAGACTGCTTCCATGGGCCTTCATAAGGATTCTGATCTGAGCTTTTGTCCTCTAATGCACTGTGCTTTTTCTTCCCCTTCCCATTAAGCAACAGTATTTTTGTGTGTGTGTGTGTGTGTGTGTGTGTGAGTGAGAGAGAGAGAGATGGAGCCATCTGAAAGCAAACACGGTACCAATCTACAAGTGATTGAAACAGGGGTGTCCAGGGAAAGATGAAGGAAGTAAAATGGAAAGAAGTAGAGGGATCAATGTGTGATTGAGGACGATAAATCATGTCTCCAGTGCTTGGTAGTGAAGGCTCAGCTGCTAATCTCCAAACATCATTGTTCACTCTGGACTTTTGGTGTGCGGCAGAAACAAGCCTGAGACGCAAAGCCTGTCATACTCCTGTGTCTCTGTTCTGCCAGGTTTAATGAAGTAGAGCACTATTGAATTCGATAATGAAGAGGACAGATACTGTCAGTGGTATTAACTTCGAGGTGGTGGATTCATAACTTCAAGAAATTGAACACAGGTGCAAAAAAAAAAAAACCCACAGGAAATTTGAACATTTGTTACACTGATGTTTAGAAGAACTGATCAGTTTGGGGTTACGGCCAACGTAGTGTAAACAGAACAACGATGCATTTACAAAGCAGCCAAAGGGAAATTGGGTCGTTTACAGCAGTGAAGAAAAACTTTATACAGCCTGATTCAGATTCATAGGTCTTTAATAGCGGCCCATATGTGCTCTGTCAATGTGTTTAACTTTAAGTATTATTTTCTTTGAGGAATAAGGTGCAGAATCTGCCTCGAACACATATTGAACCTTTTGACTTTTTAATCGCTTAATTATATGAGATGTAATTACAATAGATTGCGCAACATTTAAACGAGACATGGCACTTTCCCATGAGGCGCATGGAAGAAGGACAAGATCTAGACAGTGTCCTAACACTCTCAAGCAGTTTTTTAAGCTACAGTTTGTAGGTGGAAGCTAGATGGGGCACACATTTTCATGCACACACACACACTTTATGTTTATATCTTCCAGTTTCTGTTTATATCTTCCAGTTTCTTGGCAATGCATAAAGGAAAACACCTTTTATGAATCATGTTTGAGAAACAGGCCATCATTTGCAAACCCTGTGTATCACACACCTCTACAGATCACTCTACCACCACACCACACACACAACTAACATGTTTGCATGTTAATATTCAGTACTTGGAGTTTTTCATACACCTTTTAATGGTATGTCATTTTCTGACGAACTATGCATGCACACCCACACCTTCCTGTTTTAGCCCTGCTGTTTTGGTTTAATAGAGATTTCCGTTCACATTCCCCATAAAGCCGAGCTCTAAATGAACACGTTTTTATAGACGGTGTAAATGCTCTCATGTGAATATGTGTGTTTCCTGCTGGGATGTACATGCAATAACACATGCAGTACACGCTAGTGTTACCAGGTGTCAGGTTTTGGAACACACAGACCGGTTCTGAACGCCATTGTTCGCTGTTGAGTGCTGCTGTCAACTGAACATTAAAACGTCCGGTGGGGTCTCGCTGTAAATGCATTCCATTTGTTGACCATAGATAAAATGCCATTTTAGCCCTGTCATGTATTTCTCTCTTTCCCTCTCTCTCTCTCTCTTACAAACACAAGGCTTTCTGGGCTGTGACCTGGTGTACTTTACACCAATTACCAGTGATCATGTCACCCAGTGTATATGGGGGTTCCTGAACCAGCTACAGTACTGTGCAAAGGCTTTGAGCCGCCCCTCATTTCTTCATATTAAATTACATTAAGTTGATTTAAAACGTGAACAGATGCTCTGGTTGTTTATGTAACAACCTCAGCAGCAACCTCATTTCCTCTCTCGTCTGTTCAACAGTATATAAATGACCATCCTGTTCATCTGTCATCATCTATACCTGTTTTCACCTGGTTCGTGCCATAAGTTAGGTAGTTTTTATGTTTGAAGGCTTGAATGAAGGCGGAAACATTCCTCTGAAACTGGCCAGGTACAGGAACCAGACTGAAAACGAGAGCTTTAAAAGTCCTTCAGGAAGCCTGGAGAACTGTTCATCAAGACTACATTAAAAATATAAGAAATTCTGCCTCTGTGGAAGCAAAATATAAAGAAATTAGGGTAAGTAGTAAATTATTATAGTAAACTTGTAAGGTTTTGTATTATATAAAACAGGGATTTTATACCTCGTGGTTTTGTTAGATTTGTTTCCAGAGCAAAATACACTATTAAAGTGACTTTACAGCTTGTTCTGGCATTGTGGCAAATAAAATGTTCCTGATGAGGTCACATGTGGAATGACCAAAGCCTGTAGCTCCAAAGCCCCCGGTTTATTCCTGAACTTGGGTTGCTGTATATTTACCGTTGTCCATGTTCACCCTACAGTATATCCACATTGGGTTCATCTGGGTTGTCTGGTTTCCTCCAATCCTTTAAAAACAACATATTGGCAGATGGGTTGATTATGCTAAATTTCCCCTAGGTGTGTGGATTTGGATATCCAGGCTGTATTTCCATTGC
Organism: Clarias laeviceps; assembly: GCA_030014305.1. NCBI lineage: Eukaryota > Metazoa > Chordata > Actinopteri > Siluriformes > Clariidae > Clarias > Clarias laeviceps. The sequence goes on along the minus strand of JAQMYJ010000040.1, from coordinate 17,353,111 downwards.
CAAGTGTTTTTGGGTTTTTAAGTATTTACTGAATAATAAATGAATAAATAAAATTACTATTACTAGAAATACAAAATGAGGTACTTTTTAGAATATTTACCAAAATATATTGTTGTGTATAAACTTTTGTACATAAACTTGGGCAGTCTTGGGTTGTAATTTATCCTGTTGTCTTTCTGTCATCATTAATAATGTAGTAGTATGACTTAAGAGCTCTCATCATCTGCTGCCACCCTGTGGTCAATGAACTACATTGCACTTAATTGATGGTTTAATTATGGTGTAATATTGCTTTGGATTGGTGCTGCATTGGACGTTGCTGAACACCACATCAAGAGACACATTGAGGTCTTATAAAGTCATTAAATGAGTTAAAGGAGTCTATGTTGACTGATATGTTCACTAACTATTAAATTTACAGCTGTAGATCTGTAGCATGTATGATGCCCCCACCGTCTCAACCTGGCCCAGCAAGATACACTTGCTTTTGCAGCATTTCCTCCTGAGGCCATAGTACCAGTAGTCAAGAACCAACAGGGGGCAGTCAGCGGGCCAGAGAGCTCTCAGGTGTAGAATGACAAAGCCACAAGGCCCCTGGCTTTACTATCTCTCCCATTTATCTTCCAAGACAGTCCATGTGGAGAAGCCAGTGAAGAGAACACAGGAGAGGAGAGGGGGCGAGAGGGGAGGGGGAGGGGGGAGGGGGGATGAAATGGAATACCTGGTTCAATTTACACTTGGCCATCCATGACTTCAAAAAGATATAGAGGGGTTATTGCTCATAATCTCTGCCACTAAATCAAAAGAATCCACAGGCCGACAAACAGCAAAGCTCAAACCAATGAGTTTGCCCTCATACTTCATTTTTCATTTTATATTAATGTAAATAGACGGCCGATTTTTAGGGTTATTTTCTTCTTTTCTCACCTGGTGATGTGTTGTTGTTGGGATTTGTATTTTTGAAACAACAATGAGGGTGCTTTTCTATCAGTATTTCTGAAACCGGTCCATAGATAACTCTCTGTCAGTAATTATGGCTTTGGAGATTTCCATCTATCAGAAGCTTGTCAGTTTATCCCCGTCATCTATTCCTCTGATTTACTGTAGGTTTCCTTCCGGCGATTAGGGTGCAAACATCAACCAGGTTCATCTGCTCTTTCTTTCTTGATCTCGTTTCCATCTGCCTTTCGGTCATAGGGACATTAGGGCTGACAAACGTTTCAGTGCATCGTTGTTTTCCTCCTGAGCAATTTATGATCGACTTTCATGAGAATCTGAATTTCAAGAACCTGCTGCTCGCTGTCTGCTGAATCCACAGCAATCGAATAAATCAGTTGCTGATTATAGGCTCAGGCCTTGATTTGTGTCAAACTGCAGCTGCAACAACTGTAGGTAAGCCCAGACCCCATAACTCATCTGTGTTGAGTTGATCTACTGCCCTTGTGCTAGCTATTTTTGCTTCGGCAGTCCAGCAACGGTTCCCAATTTAAATCTCAGCAAACCTAGAGATTGGCTGTTTTACACAGACGTCTGGACCAATAACTGCTTGACGATGGAACCCCACTGGGTCATTCGCCATGCTGCTGTTACATGTGTGTGTGCATGTGTGTGTTTAGATCAGAGGACGTGTGTGTGTGTGTGTTTCTCTAAGCCTGCTGTGCAGGCTTAGGTTGGGCCACAGGTGCTGACAGCCCATGCCAGGTCCTAAGAGCAATAGCAATAGTGATCAAGAAAGAATAGACGTTCCATCGCTGCATGTTATTTGAAGCAGAATAGTTTCCCGACTTGAGTATTTTTTTAATATTAAATCGAGAAACAAAATGTAAAACCAAATATACCCCAAAATATTGAATTTATATTAAACGTAAACAGAGCCACAGATATCTTCTTACCTTCAATTTCATTTGGACCTGACCTGGCCAGTATGATGGAAAAATTCATAGTAGATTAGAATTGTATTAATAATGTGTATTAGTTGTTTACAGTTTTGGCGCAATGGATTGGCACCCTGTCCAGGGTGTACTCCTCCTTATGCCCTACGCCTCATGGGATAGGATCCAGGTCCCCGTGACCCTGAATACAGGATAAAGCGGTAGAGAAGATGAGTGAGTGAGTGAGTGAGTGAGGTTTGGCGCAGATTCCATATTAAGCAGATTGTTTGCTGTATGAAACAGCAGAGTTCAGGACAGGCCAAGACAAGGTTTTTGGCTTGAATAAGGATTTGTCATACTCTCAGATGCTCAGAAAGGAAACAAAACTTAATCCTGACAAAAACCTGTGAAGAGAGCTTTTTTTTTTTCATTATTCTTGTGAGGAATTTCAACTGACATAATTATTTATGCATATAATTATTTCTATACCCAAACCTAAAGCTCACCCCTAAACTTAGTAACTAACAGGAGTTGTTTTGGCTTTATACATAATTTAATAAATGCATTTTAATGGTTATGTTTATTTTTATTATAAAAAAAAAATCTAGTTTGTCCCCCAAGCTGTCAGATATTTCTGTCCTTGTGGGGCCATTGTATGTACATCCCCCAAGATCTACATACATCCACTGATCAGCCATAACATTACAAACTCAAAAAGATCTCCACAGTTACAAGCCCAATACTGTGTAGGTTACACCAGGACAGCTCTGGCCTCTTGGGGACTCCACAAGACCTGTGAAGGTGTGCAGTGGTGTCTGGTACGAGGACACTGGCAGCGGATCCTTTGTGTGCTGGTGTTTGTGGGGTCAGGCCTCCATGGATCGGACTTGTTTGCCTGGCGCATTCTGCAGGTGCTCGATCTGATTGGGATCTGGGGATTTTGGAGGTTGGGTCTCCTTCCTCGGGCTGTTTGCCCACTGGGCCCCGTGTGTGTCAGGCTGAGGTGCACTGGGTGTTCTGATGCCTTTCTATTGCCTTTCTATTGATGGACGGGCTGGCCTTTGGTCCTTCAGACATGGGCCACCCATGATCCTGTCACCAGGTTACTGGTATATAATTTATAATCAATGTTAATGTGTTAATGCTATGTGGCGTAAACGTTACAGCTGTATGAGTACTCACAGGCACCTACACATGAACGTGCATTACGGTAAGAAATTAATCACTCGTGTTCATTCCTTAAAGTTTTTTTTTCTTTTTAAAAGAGCTGCATTGGTCATCATCAGTTTCATACTGAACTAACCTTATGGATAAAATATATTTCATTTCTGTCCATATCCAGTATAGGCAGCACTTTTTCCTCACACCTCAGTGTGTTTTCTGATTATAAAAAAATTAAAGAAAGAATGCTGCATGCAATGCATTACAAAATCTGCTAGCTTGTAAGTGTGTTAACAACACTGGGTCTGTAAGGCATAATTTAACCCCCTACCCATGACCTTGGCAGATCGCACATGACCCCTGACCGCAACAGACTCCTCATTTAGGTTAGTGGCTTCAGGATGAGGGATGGCTGAAGGAGTCACGGTCTATACCAGATGGCAGATCCTAAATGACAAGGGCAGGATTTATACCACAGTACTGCAGCTGCTCCTCTTGTTCTTAACTCTAATTACATCACCCACAGATCATTTGGAAAAGGCTCTCATTCTTCCGGTTCATAACGCCACCAAATCATTTGATTTGGTAAAGTCTGGCAAGGCTAAGGATGTTTTAGCTGCGTTCAGCCAACATACAAACCGGACCTTTACACTCCTGGTGAGGTTTAAGATTTCACTGTAGCATGAGAACAGCACTGATACACGAGGAAATATAAATTATTATAATTACTATAATGATTATAATTATAATGTTCTCCAACAGGATGGAAGCACAAATATTTTTGGATATTTATTTATAATAATTGTTTTGCAGCACATTGTTTTTAAAAAATATATACTGTATGTCTTTATACAACACATACACTTTAAATGAATTATCATTAATCCATAGGTGAAGCTCCAGTTGGTATGCATGATGAGTGGATCTCAGGATGGCATGAACATCTGTTTCGCTCAGAAGAGTTCTTGAATTGTGAATGAGAATCGCATCCAGTCAGGTCTAGTGATTTAAAACAATAGCGAAATGAAATGTCTTCTCACCTGCAGCAATACAGATGGTTTTGTCTCAGTTAGGCTGTGAAGTTTATTACCTGTATGGAGATTCGTGTTCAAAGACTATTTCTAGGTTCAATAAAATATGCAGAGAATATATTTCTGTATCACCTTCATTCCACACTACATTGTTCTTTTAAAGAGTTTATTTAAAGAATGTACTAGAGATTATATACGAATACTTATACTAGTAAAGGCAAGGCTGTATACAATTTTTTGCTTTTGATGTGCTGTATGGGAATTTGTTCCACCAAGCTTTATGTGATGATACAGTATGATGTACGTATGCTGATGACACATGTGTCAAATATTTACTATTTAGTAATTTTTATACCTATAATTTTGCCATACCCTGGAATATTACACTTTAAAATATGAATAATTGTACAATATAGCCAGTGCTGCACATACTGCTTAGGATCTTATCTGATCAGTCAAAAAAAAAAAGCCATTATATAAATTGTGCATATCTAATCTATTTAGGGTTAAAAATGCATCAGTGGTCTCATACATTTTGCGCATTTTTATGCATTTAAGGAAATTGGTTGATATGCACTTCTTTCCAGAGACGGTAATTTTTCCTTTTGGTTTTCTCAGGAAAATCGCTGATGGACTGCATAACGTAAAAGTCATAAAAACAGATCTAAAGAAAAAAATGTGTTTCAAAAACATAGACTTTTGCAGAACATTGGAAAAGTGTTTTATATTTATAGATTTTGTTTAAGGTGCTTATAGTGTGATATTCCAGAGACAGTGCTGAGATATTATTTCATAAATTTGAATATTTTCCCAATTTGGATGTTACACAATTGACTCATGGACTCTGTTACTGTGAAGGTTTTCCTTTATCCATGTCATGCACTAACCTGAGTAGACCAGAAGACGTAGCTTTAGCGGTTAGCCCTTTGTAGCGTGGATGGTAAACCCAA
>JAQMYJ010000040.1:17311764-17343419 GCA_030014305.1 Clarias laeviceps | reverse complement strand
AAAAAAAAAATATATATATATATATATATATATATATATATTTATATATACTGTATATATATATATATATATATATATATATCACCCGGACATGTTGAATCACTATATAAATAGCTTAAAACATTTTGTCTGTCAAATGCAGCATATGTTCTGTCAGTCCAAATGTCCACAACACATGGTATTTCTGCCACACTACAATACACAACAAAAGTACTGCCTGCTAACACAACAAAATAGACAGCACTGTTTCACTTGCTGCATTTGGGTTTATTCAGGGTCCAATTGCTTTGTCACTGCAGTCAAACCACCCCTAGGTCAGATGATCCCAAGCACACCAGCGAAAAACCACCCAAATGGCTAGATGAGGAAAATAATTCCAAAGATGGTGGAAAGTCTAGACATCAACCCTTGAGATGCTGTCCAACATCAATGAACTGAAGCAATCTTTTAAAAAATAGTGCAATGGAAGAACAATGGGTACATTTGCAATGTCAGGTCTTTTGAAAATACTGTGTTTGATTCGTGACAGGTAAATTCTAAACTCTCTAAACGGCTACCTTGATTTACTGTAAAATACTGTGCGATCAAGGCTCTAGAATTACAAATATTACCTGTACTGAGACAGGATTACATTTTATTGCACGCAGCTGCTCCTCGTATCAAATCAGAGGCAGAGCGGAGCAGCAGGTGGAGAGGCTTGTATAATATATAGTCGATGATATGGGGCATGCTGCTGAGATTTTCTTTCACAGCTCCAGCATGTTTTCCAAATTTTCCTGGACTTCTGAATTGTTGGGAACAAGAGAAGGTCTTGAGGGAATAGAACCATTTGATTAACAGTGTCTTAATGGACACTGGATTTTTTTACTCCCACATATTGCTTTTATTGTTTCCACTTGCAAATGCCCACATCAAATTTTAACAATCGTCTGGTTTATGATTTTTTTTGATTCATTAAAATACTGTACAATAAAACTATACGTTTTTACATACAGTACATACATATATTTCATGTCCCTTGTAAGAAAAGCCTGGAAAAGTCAGGTTTCTGCACATAATGGTATATCAATGTACCGGTTGTTTCAAAATGCTATCCTTCTAAATATGGCTCAAAAGAGTAGCGAGGGAAGTGAATTCTTCTAAAGGAATGGAAAGGTGTAGAAAAGGTCAGAGAGAGAACGAGGAGCACTCCAGTCACTCTGATAAAGAGACACTTTGAGAGTCAGAGCCTCTCAGAAGAGGTTAGCAAGTTGGGCGGTAAATGCTCAGATGTGACTTAGGATCAGGCTGGTGTAATCTGATGTAGGCCTTCTTTGCTTGTGAGAGCGTTATAGCTTAAGGTATTAGGGCTTCATTCTACTATTGATCTTCTAATATCTTGCCTGAGCAAAAATAAAATGGGTATGTAATCTCAAGGATGTACCCAGAGAAAGAGAAGTATAATCCTAGGGAAAAGAACCTCAGCTGGGGACAATCCACATTCAGCCCCACAGAGAGCTTTGGGGCAAATGGATCATTGTTTAATGGGCTCCTTTATCCACGGTCATTGCTAATCCTCACTATTGACAGGCTCCAACTTTTCAGAGGATGAACATTTGGTAAGAAATATGATTAAATTCCTAGGCAAAATTTGTGAAATTGCTGAAAGAAGAGACAAACCTAATGCATATTGAGCTAAGATTTAAAACTAATCCAAGGACGACAATAAAGAAATTTTGTTTCATGAAGAACCAATCAGCTTCCCATTCATTGTCTAATCTGCAAATATATTTTGGTACTGAAAGTTTATCTATAGAAGCAGAAAGACACAATGTAGTAGCTGTAATGTGATAATAGTCTCTGCGATGGTCATGCTCTGTTGTTGAGGGGAAAATATATGTGCACACAAAAAAAGATTTAGCCAGCAGCTAAACGCCTTCATTGGGAAGAATGAGTCAGCATAAACCCTCCAGAGTGACATTTAGGCTCAAAGAGAGCAGCAGGAGAGGGTCTGTCTGGCTGTAAGCTTTATAAAGAGTTTAGTACAACTGTGCTTTGTGTGACCTGTCTGACCTTGTGTGACCTCTATAGTTTGCTATGTTACACATTACCAAACCAGGTCAGTATTATTTAACACTATACAATTTTGGAATTTCACTCTCTCTGATAGAAGAATGCTATTGTAAGATATTTGCAGATTGGCATTTCTTAACTTGTATTGTGCTGTTTCCCATACCACAAGGCTGGGTCGCAAACCACACAATAAATAATGGGTCTTAATCAATAACATCCATTAATTTATTCATCTTTCATACCGCTTATCCTGTACAGGATCACGGGGGCCTGGAGCCCAGGAGACTTTGGGCACACAGCAGGGTACACCATGGACAGTGTGCCAATCCATCACAGGGCACACACACACACACACACACACACAAATGGGAAATTTGAAAACACCAAACATACAAACATTAGCCTAATCTGCATGACTTTGGATGGAAACTGAGTTACTCAGATTAAACCCACCAAGCACAGGGAGATCATGTAGCTCCAAGCACACAGACCCAATGTCAAACCCTTGACCCCGGAGATGCAAGGCCATAGTGCTAACCACTCTGCCACCGTGCCGCCCTCAGAATGATAGTTAATTTTTAGCAAGATAAGAGATCGCTGGTTCGATTCCCAGGTGATGCTGTAACCTCTCGCAGCCAGAGGTCTAGAGAGAGCTGATTGGCCGAGCTCTCTCAGAGGGGATGGATGAGAGGTACTTCGTGCTCCCACATTAATCACGGCTCTACAGCCAATCAGGGGCGTCTGTGAGCTCACGCAAGCGGAAGGAGCGGATAGCTGTCCTCCGATTGTGTTACGCCACCCCTAACGTTGCATTAGCGAGCAATTCGAAAAGGGTTCGACTGAGGGTAGTAGTGGCCTTAATGTGGGAGCCCCCTAGTGACGGGGAGGAATTGGACACGACTAAATTAGGGAGAAATCTGCAAAAAAAAAAGATAATGTAAACTCTAGTTTTCAGCAAAAATCGGCTGATAGATATCTCATCCTTTGACGGAATTGAGAAAGCTTTACTCCTAAGCATTGTTTTAAAGCACTATAATGAACACTGTGCAAGCTGGTCACTCAAGTTGTGATAGAAACACCTTTTTTTTTTTTTTGTTATTTTGAGTGGTAGCAGTGAAATCCTGGTGTTTTCCGAGGCCTTCCTCGTAGGCCATTGGTTGGATCTCAGCAACCGACCATGATAGAGTAATGAACTTGGTATTAGAATGGAGCTTTTCGAACCAGGATTCTGTAAATATGCATAACTCAAATCACCCAAAAGAAATAAAATCGACTTAATACCTGTTTTGATGTGATGGGTCAAATTCCAATCACACTACCCGGGTAAGAATTTGTAACAGTTCACTTTTTTTTGGGGGGGCGATTTTTTTTCCTGATTTTCTCCCTATTTTTAGTCGTGGCCAATTCCTCCCCGTCACTAGGTGGCTCCCACATTAAGGCTACTACTACCACTCAGCCGGGAGGGCCGAAGACTATCACGTGTTTCCTCCGAACTGCGTGACGCCAGCCGACCGCATCTTTTCAAACTGCTCGCTCACGCACCGTTAGGGGCGGAGTAACACACTCGGAGGAAAGCGCTAGCCGCTCCTTCCGCGTGCGCGAGCTCACAGACGCCCCTGATTGGCTGTAGAGCTGTGATTAATGTGGGAGCCCAAAGTACCTCTCATCCCTCCCCTCTGAGAGAGCTCGGCCAATCAGCTCTCTCTAGGTCTCCGGCTGTGAGAGGTAACAGCATCACGAACCAGCGATCTCCGGATGATAGGGCGAGCACTTTACCACTGCGCCACTCGGAGGCAACAGCTCACTTTTATACCAATAGTTATAATACAGATTGTATTGCAAATATTTGCTCAATATTTGTTTGTTGTTTTTCTTGTACATGTGTAAATATTTGAACAACTTACAGAGACAAGCATGTCTCAATATGGCCAACATTTTTATGTGGGTGGTTCAAGCACATTTTTGCCAGCAGAAGGGAGTCCACTCTTTTAGAGTAACGGATTATAGGCAATCAGACCTCTATCTTTCATCCTAAAGAATCTCTTTCCTCCTCTCTGCTTTACGCCTTCCCTTCATGTCTCTTCTCACACTCGTTCCTAAAGGCTGGCCAGGGCCAAGTGTCATTTTGGTGGCTGATGGGACTTCATTTAGAGAGAGCAGCAATCTCACTGGGCTGTGTAATTGTAATGGAAATGGGTCAATCAAGTCCCAGTGTGGTTGGCCGCCCCTCTCACCCATCCAATAAGCTCACGGTTCTGCGACAGAGACAGTGGGATAGAGAAAAATAGGCAGAGAGACAGAAAAGGGAATACAGACAGAAATGAAAATAACAGGTTTACAGTGTCTTCAGCTCTACAGGGGTTATAATAAGCTCTTAATAAATGTCCTAAACTTGCTCAAGTCTCTCTCTCTGATTACAGAGTACACAGTGTTTTGACTTAAAGCTTTGCCCCAAACAGCTGTAGAATAACAAAGCCAAGTTAATAGCATCATCTGACAATTAGCTTTCACTCCTTCCTCCGATTTTTAATTACACTCTTCTTATTACTACAGTAATTGTCAGCAACCGATCCTGCAGCTGGTTCGAAGCTTGTTTAAAAAAAAAATGACAAAGGCCAATAAACTCCTATTCAAGGCAGCTTTAGCTGATTTATAGCATCAGTAAATACACTGCGTCAAAAGTCACACACATACTAATATTTCATTGGACCGCCTTTTGATTTGATTACGACCGTGGCATAATTTTGTAAGCTTATGCAATGTCACAACGTTTATTACTGTCTAGAGTTAACATTAATTTCTCTGCAAGATCTTGTATTGATGATGGGAGAGTCAGACCGCTGCGTCTTCTCCAGCATGTGCCAAAGCTTCTCAGTGGGGTTAAGGTCCGGAGTCTGTGGTATCCAATCTATGAGTGAAAATGATGTCTCATGCTCCCTGAATCACTCTTTGACAATTTGAGCCAGATGACTCCTGCCAACTTGGAATATACTGTACCTGTGGCATCAGAGAAGAAAACCCTGGTCATTCAGTATATTTAGGTTGACCTCATCTGTTTGGGCGCAAGGCATTGCTGAACCTAGATGCATAAATCTGGACACATCAGAATACACACATGACTTTTCTTCCAATGCTCTACAGTTCAGTTTATGCTCTCTAGCAAATCGCAGCCTTTTTTCCGATTAGCCTCACCGATAAGTGCTTTTCTTACGACTACACAGCTGTTTCGTCCCAGTCCCTTGAGTTCTCTTTGTTTTGTGTGTGTGGAAATGCTCTATAAAAACTATGAAACGTAGAGTTTCTACTCGTGTTTTTTTTTTTTTTTTTTGTTCTCCCGTTACACTCATTCAGGATGTTTTTCCGAACAACATTTCTTCCTCGAGCCACTATCCCACAGGATTTTAGTAGTTTCAGTAATCTCCTTAGTTGTTTTCTTTTCTTAATGCACTAATTTGTCCCTTCTGAAACATCTTTGCTCTGACCACAGGATGTGTCTTCTGACATGGTTGTTTATGACATGAAAAGCTCCTCACTGCATCAGGCACTTGTTGTCAGCTGAAACATATTACTCACGTTAAATCCAGGTGGTTCCTTTTTCTCTTTTTTTTTTGCCTGTGCAGTTTATTTCAGAATCCCCGTATAGAAATTTGTTAAAGGATAATCATGGAAAGGCATACCATATTATATTTCTTGCAAAAAGCCAGACTGCTATCAGTATTCAGTGAATGTTGCAGGCAGCCTTGACCTCTGCAAACTTTGTGTCTCTTTGTGCAAATTCTTCATTAGCTTACTAGATTTTCATAGCAAATAAGAGCATAAAAAATTATAACACGTGTTGCTGATGTGGTGTTAAATACTGCTCTCTGTGCATGTTATCAGACAGGAGAAAATGTCTAGATGTTTTTGTAATTAGATATATAGTCATTCTCATGAAATTCAACCCAAATGAGAAGCAAAAAGAAGTAATATCAAAATCAATTCATAAATAACCATATGATCAAAAATGTACAGTGCATGTCTAAATACTGACTTTTATTTTCTTGCTTAAACCCCCTAAAAAATTGTCATTGTGCTATACTGTAGAGGTATAACATAGAGATTTCTTTTCTAATTCATTCATGTTGGTGTCTTTTTCAGAACAAACAGCTTAAAATAGTAATAACTTAAACTGTAGACCCATTTCCTGTGTTTGATTATTTGACATTGGACCAAATTACATTAAGTCCAATGTCAAATGGAGAGTGCTGTATCTTAGCAACAATGCTATGACTCCTCTTACTAGTTATTAGAAATGCACTGAGGATGGAGAGCTGAAGTTTGTTTTTGTCGCTGTTTATTATGTAAAATGTGCTCACATTGTACAAAACATCCTCAACTCCTCGTCCCAAAGTAACTGGAGGAAAAACAATGCGCTGTCATTTATAGCGCTCGCATCAAATCATGTACTGAACTCACTAGGTTTACTGCAGCCATTCTCCATCCAATGTAATTATAATAATCTCAGTTGCTGTAGTGAGGGGAAGCTGCTTTAAGTCATTAACTTTAAGCTCGCATTTATATATTTCAATTGACATTTATGTATATTGTGCAACATTGGACACACAAACTGGTCTCTTTTCCACGGACATAGTTGTGTATCCTGTTCTTTTCCTCTGTTTTTAAATCAATCCTTTCTAACAGTGTTATACAGTGCTAATAATAATAATAATAATTATAATTATTATTATTATTATTATTATAAATTATTTTAGCCTTATTTAATTTTTTGCCAATTTCAGTATAATATATGGTCCATATTGTGACCACTTTCTTTTCCATAATACAAAGACATTCTTTTCATCTTCCTGTTGTTTGATGTGAGGCCAAACAGACTGTAGAACTTACATGCACCACTGGGTCATATGCTAAGGTGGAAGGCCTCAATTAAAAGTTCCTGCAAGCTCCTGTCAGGCGATCAATTTAACTAGACAAAGCTGATCCTCAGTTAATGCTTTGACCTGCTGTTCCTTGCTTTAAAAAAAGGTCCTGCTTGTAGCAGATGTTTTGAGGTCAAGGTTATTAAAAAGAGATCATGTGGAGAAAAGAGCAGAAAACCTCAAATGGACTGTGTTTATCCAGCAGAATGATATAAGAGTCAAACAAGTGGAGTGATCACTTTATATAATCCTCTTGTAGCTTTGCTAATGTTAATAAGTTGAAGTGTAGTATCAATGCTTTTAATTTGATTTAAAAAGCCAGTAAAATGACATCAGTGCAGTAACACATCATCCTAGATTCCTGTTGCTCTCTAAAAGCTTTCAACACTCAACATTTGAAACTCTTTTGCATAGTTTCCATGAAGAGCTTTATAGATCCAACATCCTGATTACTATAACTTTAGTATAACAGAGATCATCTGTTATTGACTACTGTATATTTCAAAGCCATAGAAAATGGACCATTTATATCTCTCAGGTTCTTCACACCCTCTCTCAAAGAGATAACGAAAAGCACTTCAGTGCAAAACCTATTGATTGTCTGGAGTATCTTGGCATTCACTTCCTGAACAGCAGTCACATACTGTAGCACTCCATAGAAAATAGTCGAATCCACATTTTTACAGCTTGTTTTCATTTTTCTCTATCATGCAGGTTTCACCGTGGAGACTACCACATTGATGTTTGCATAAACGACTACCTGGACGTCTACTGCCCACACTACGAGGACTCAGTGCCTGAAGAGAGGACAGAGCGCTATGTGCTCTACATGGTAAACTACGATGGCTACAGCACCTGTGATGACACAGCCAAGGGCTTCAAGCGTTGGGAGTGCAATAGGCCACACTCGCCCAACGGGCCGCTCAAGTTCTCTGAGAAGTTCCAGCTCTTCACACCCTTCTCCCTGGGGTTCGAGTTCCGACCAGGCCGGGAGTATTATTATATATGTAAGTACACTGATCTCTAGGTACAGTGACTGTTTTGTACTGTACTATTTAGCCCAAGTATAGTGTATGTGTAAGTCTGACTTCAAATAAATAATCTTTCTCATTTGCTTGCATAAAATATATAAATATAATCATATGGAATAATTGGCACCTGGAGAAGACTGGCACGGTCAGACATTTTTAAAAGTTAAGGAAGGTCACATATTAATTAAATATCTTAACTTATAAACTTGTTGGAGATGTAGGTATAACAAGCCCAGTATTGTAGGTTCAATGGCAGATGTGTTGTTATAATTATAATTATAAAGAGTGACACTTCCTCTACGTTTGTACATCATTTGGGTTAATATCTTATAGTCTTCAATAATAAGTCATCAACAGTCATGCCAGACAGATTTATCCACACAATTACTGTATAAACAAAGAAATGCTATGCGTGTCTGGACAATAGGCTCCTCCAAAGGCAACATGGATATAAATTAGTACTCAAAAAAAAATGAGCTTCTGACTGAAGAACACATGTCCTTCAGTGGTGAGATAAGCACTAATCAGGCTAAGCCTAATTAGGTTTCACATAAGATCTGCTTTAAGACGTGCTTCTGCTCCTGTGTCCTGAGACGTCATTATACTCAGTATATATTACATACTTGGCTGGTGAAGGCATAAAGCTTGTCAAGCTCATCCTTCTTCTACAAACCGCTTTTCACTACAGTCTAAACATCTGTGAAAGATATTTGCTTTCATTGATTGATTCACCTGTCTGTTTGTGTCTGCTCCTTTTGCCTAAGGACTTTATGCTTTATGGTCTCACTTTTGTTGCCTACATGCAGTAAGTTGTCTTTAACCTAAATGTTTAGAAATTACTGATTTGCTGGAGTGCTCTGTTTAGTGACCTTGAGTTTGACCTTGAGTTTCTTATTATTTGTAGTAGTAGTCATTGTAGTAGTTTATTATTGTTATAGATAAAATTTTAAATCTAAACATTATTTTTTAGAACATTTCATGGAAGAAATCGTTCCCCCAGATTTCCCCAGATTTGTCAGGCTTCACATTTGTTCTCCCCATGTCCATATGTTTTTCCTCAGGGAAGGTGTATTGGCTTCTCTAAATGACCCCTAGATGTCATTGAGTTTGTAGATATTGGAAACGTGCTTGGTGTCGTGCAGTGGACTGCCATGCCATCCAAGTATTCTCCTTTTTAATTCCAGTGTTTACAGGGTAGGCTACGATCCACCACCCTGACCATGCTAAACTGAAGATGAGTAAACACTGCCATTGTGATCGTCTTCATTGCATTGTAATTTCATAATCAGATTTTTCAGATGATTGATTATGCTGCTATTCACGGTGGATTTGATTAGGCATTTTGGATTGTTAAATCTGATGAAAGATCAGTCTATAAATCTATAAATAAAGATTTCATTAACGTCTCATTCTTAGGACCTTTTTTCATTTATTTAAGGGACCAAATGTCATTAAATCAGGGAAGCATGGCTCTTGTTCTCTGGTTTCCACCAATCCTTAAGCATAAACAGTAGGCTACATTAAAGTGCCCTTGCTGGAAGGTCTGTATGAATAAGTGGGTTTATGGCATCCTGCAATGGACTGGTGTTAAAGCCAGGGTGAATCAGTGGGTCATATCATCTGTTCCTCTGGACTCACCCCAAGTCTACTGTGACCCATGGTAAAGAAATTACTGGGGTTTTTGTTTGTTTCTTTGTTTGTTTTGCATTTCAGATGCAAGGCAAGTAATGTCCATTAGGAAAAAAGCCCCGGGCAATAGGCCAATGTCAGCCATTTAGCTTCATATTAAATCATAATTCCGCGTATTCCATAAATGCAGGTTAAAGCTCACATAGATGAACGAGTGTGACTGGAAGCAAATTCCTCTTTTGTGTCGTTTCACACTCTAGTGATTTGGCTAATTTGTAAGTCAAAGTGTGAAGATCAGAAAGTTGCATGCTCTTAAAGAGTTGCTTGTTTGCTTGCTCGTTGTGTCCATGAGTTTGGGCTGGAGTGCTGAGACAGCAATAAATGCATCTGCCTCTATGAATTCTTCTCAAATCTTTGACCTGGATTTAAAATTTTTAAATGTGTGTAAACGTACAAATTATAAGGCAGAAATAATTGTCCCTTTGATGCTTGTAAAATTTTATTAGGAAAAGTCTCATGGGTTAGTATGATGACAAACTGCTGCCGATATTACCGGCTTAATTAGAGCTCAGTCCGAAAATGTCAAATTGTGGCTTTCCAGATGGAAAATGGCTCATTTTTTTGCACTCTAACCAGGTTCAGCGGGATTGAGCGTGATTTGTAGGGTTTTTGATTTAGGGAGGGAAGACAGACTTGCACCGTCTTCTCCTTGAGAAGCACAAGTAGGTTGATCAAGGAAAGCAGAGCCAGGGCTGGAATCAAATTGAGGCTATAATTCTTCTTTTTTTGTGTGTGTTGGCCATGACTCTGGGTCTGGAGAAGGTAAATTGTCTATCAGGATGCTGAACGCACAGTGATTTTTTTTTTTTTTATCTGGGACAAACAGCATTTACTTTTCTTCTACCTTTTTTTTTTAAACTGCTTCTTCGTTCTGTACAGACTTGAAAAGCAAGGCTACACATGCTAACTTTACAGCCTGGAGGACAACACAGGAAGCTATTTAATGTTGCACACATCTGCAAGCAATTTAAGAGAATCATACAGTATATGTGTGTGCGCATGCATGTGTGCATGTGTGTGTATGTGTGTGTGTGTGTGTGTGTGTGTGTGTGTGTGTGTGTGTGTGTGTGTTTATAACGGATGAGAAGTCTGGGCGTGAGCCTTTGGGGCAAAGGCCGGCGCATGTTGACGGCTCATGTAAACCCCCCACTTTGAAAAGCTTGAGGCAGCATCTTTTTCTAATATTGTGAATCTGAGGATAGATTTTAATCTCAGAAAGTCTGTAAATCCAATATTAGAGGAGCTCCTAGGAGGGAGTTAAAAAAAATAATGAATCAAATTTTTGTGGTGTGAATAGAATGGGAAATGTGTCCACTGTCCTCTGTGCTGGTGAAGGTCTTAATATTTGATTGATAATATTTGTGTCAGAGTTGGCCTGGCAACACCGAACTCCAGTAAAAGAACATGTGCGTCCGTTAAACCTGACCACAAACATTAGGCTATTTTATTTGATTGAAATTATTGCCTATGTTCAGACAGACGCTCGGACAGGACAAACAGCAAACAGCAAGTAGACTGATCATTTTTATGAATGGAAGCTTTCTTTAAGTTTTTTTCTTCCACTCTTAGGCATACGTTTAGTTGCGTACATTCTTTGATCTCTTTGTTTTGCATAAGTATGTCACATTGAACGGCATAAAACTCCATGTTCATGCTTCCTTAGGCAATTTTGTTTAGATCGGTTTGACTTTATTCTCATTATTATACACAGGTGTGGGGGTTTAACAAAATGCTTTGTTGGTTATTTCAGCATGTGTAGACAATGAAGTTACTTTATTAAATAATACATACAGTACAATATAAATAAAAAGCACTCAACATCATTTCAGCATTACATTTTGAGTCCATGCAAAATGGACTTTTTTGTCATTTTTAGACACATAGACGGGTCTCTAGTGTGCACATACAAACAAAAAACATGAAAAAATTGCCTGGTTTTTTGTCCTTTCTTTTTGTATTGACCAAGATTTAAACAAATCTGTTAGATATTCCCCCTAATATGACCTCATATACATGTAGTGTTTAGCACTTGCTTTGCACTTCTATGGACGTGTCCCACATTTTGATCTTCGTGGAGTTTGTATGTTCTCACCGTCCACCGTTTCTTTTGGGGGGGTGCTACAGTTTCCTCCCATAGTCCAAAGATAATTTCAAATTGCCCATAGTGTGTGAGTGTGTGTGCTTGTGCCTTGCAATGGATTGGCACCCCCTCCAGGGTATACTGTACCCTGCTTAGTGCCCTGAGTCTCCTGTTGTAGACTCAAATGTCCCACAACCCTGCGAGGATAAGCAGAATAGAGAATGACTGAGAGTGAGTAACCTCATGAGAAGATACACTCCCTCATAATCTAAAATAACTAGGATTAATCCCTTGTGCTCCCAGGCCATGTCACTCGGTCAAGACATAATATTCCTGACTCATGTAATTGCACACATTTCCTATTAATTTCATTACCTTCAAAAGTTACTGAAGAAGCAATTAAAAAAGTTTTACTGCAAAGGTTAACAAATGAATACCTGTCTGCACACAAAATATTGTCCATGTGCAACAAAAAAAGCTGTAAATTTTTTTAACATGACATTAATTTAATTAGATGCACAAAGGTTCATTTCTTCATTAGTGACGTGTATGGGTCCTTAATAAGAGTTCGGCTCAACACAGTGCTGCAACAGTTATCTCAACAGAGAATATGTGTAGGTAGAACGCAATATAGACTTTAAAACCTTTAGATGATGTGCATTTTTTCTTCTAAATGAAATAATATAAAAACAATAGGGCATAAGAGGCCACATTTTCTCACTTTCTGGAAATGATGATATTCAAAAGTAAATTCTTTTCTGTATTGCTTACTCTCTTTTCCCACAAGTTTTTATGTGCATTCTTTTACTATCCACTGGTCTCTTAGCTGTATATCTAAAGCTAAAATCTAGGCAGAATGTTATTTCTCCCTGCTTTCGCATTTATTTTCATTTCAAATCATTTTGAGGAAAGCTAAATGGTACTGGAGCATCATGTAGAAACTGCTGAAATGCTGAGTTTAATATCGAGCTTTGGTCAGATTGCCAAGTGCCAAGAACAAAATTTAGTGCAAGTGACAGGATGAATGTAAGTTCAAATCTCAGCACTGCCAGAAAACCACTATTGGATACTTATGCAAAGCTCTTAAATTTCAACCCCCTTAGCAGGACACTTGGATTGGACTTGTAAGTCACATTGTGTGTACATGTTAGAAGAAGATAAGTAGAATTGACATCCATCCATAGACCTGTATTTTGAATGGACACGATCGGTCAAGCTATATCTCTTGTTAAACACAGTTTAAAGGCGGTGAACCAGGGTCCAAAATTAACTTTTTGACTTACCAGCCAAGTTGGCAGGTACAGTAGGTGAAAAAATGTACCAGGCAAGCATAATTTTTTTATGTCGTAATGTTTTTGTGTCATTAATACATTCTTATCGGGACATACTGTAGGCTGCCTCTTAAAACAACGTCCTCTCCAAACTGGCATTTCTCACAAAACATTCTGTTCGCATATCCTTCAACTGCTTTGTCCTCTTTTTCTTTTCATTTGGAAGGTTTGTATTGCCAACTCTTTTTAATCGAAAAAAGTACCTAAACCTGCTGGAAAAATCACTAAATGATGCTACATGATGTCACATGTTAATTTGTATATTGATTGCATCATCACATTGTATTTGCATACAAGCAACTACAGTAGTAGCAGACAGATGTGGATACAGCAACCAGACTGAAGCTAGGGGGCGGAGCCTGGTGGAATATTGATACACTCAAAATGAAGAGGTGCTAGGCAACACTGAGCTAGCTATTTAGTTAGGCTAACAGTAGCTAGCAGCAGACAAGTTAACTCCCTGTAGAGCAAACAGAGCTTCATTGTGTGTGCGCACGTGTGTCGGCCCACACAGTTTTGACGTGCAGTAGCTGCAGCTTTACCAAAAACAGATTTTAAAAACAAACTTAATTACAAACAAACTGTTATAATACAATCATTTTCCCGCCATGTGGCGGATAGCCCTCTGGAAAATCTACCCATACAGTATTAGACACTTTTACACTTGTTCTCTTAACACACATTTGGACACTTTTAAACACCTCAAGTGTCTTGATGACCGTAGCATGGATACCAGCTGGCTCAGGCTGCGCATGACCACATCACATGACCACATCACATGACCACATTGCATTACCAGCCTGAAGTGACTCTAATAATCTGATATATAAAAAGGTACATTTAAAATATTGGTTTAATGTGCAATATTTTAGATGAGGCTTAGAAGAAATCTCATCTCAAGTCTAGAAATTGAACACTGGGTGGGCCATGGCGAAACAGCATGGGCAAAGGTTTGAAAAGAGAAGCCAAATGCCAGCAGTCACTGAAAAGATCTTAAATGGTTACAGAAAATTGCCAACAAATTCAAAGGCTATCGTTCAAGAGGTTTGTTCCCTTGCCAGATCTCTAAGCCTATTTCACTCCAGAACTGCAAGTTGTATACTGTAGCATGCACATACTGTACATACACAGACACACATAAACACACACACTTTCAGAGCTATAGCAGATAAAAACATACAGTACATGTCAGGAAGTTTACAAATCCATAGGCTTAGCATGAACACAACAAGAGAGCTTTCACAGACAGCACAGAAGGCAGTGGATAGTGCTCAGCATTACACATCGACTAAATCCAGCAGCTGAACACATCACCTTCTCTCCACAGAACTGTTTGCAGAAAATAGCCTGTTAAAATTAGACATGTTTGTACTGCTGGGTTTACAAGTGCTTTTGACATTTCAGTACGCCAATTAGAACTGACTTTCATTAAGATAACAGTTAGAGTTATTCAAAATGCTCCAGCCACAGAGCTGATCTATAAGAAATGAAATCAAGCATTTTAGCAGCTCTCGCAACATTTCAAAAAAGTTTGCCCAGCCCTTCAACAACATTTTAGCATTAGCCTTCATAAAACTAGTTGTGCAATGGAACAAATAGAAACATTCTACAGTAGGTCGTGAGAAAATGCTGTGAAGTGTTATAGTTACATAAGCAGTCAGAGATGACCAAGGTTTCTGCTTGATTCAGGGTAAACCACAAAATCAGCCAAACCGTTTCTGCTGAAAGTGAAGTTTTTTCTTTTTCAATCTATTAGGAGAACCCTCAAAATGGTCTGCTGGAATAATGTTTGGATGCGTTGACATGTTAAATAATTTTATTCAAGCGATTCAAGCGATTTTAACAGTAAAGAGCCAGAATGGCCCACCGCCTCATCAGATTTTTATTCAGCTATTTCCTTCACTCATATAACCACAGACTTCAAGTTTTGACTGATAAAAAGGAACATAGTTCCCATAATGAAAAAGAATGTGTACAGAACACATCATTTATTTATTTATTTTTTAATCATTGCACTGTGCAAGTAACTGCAGTTCTGTTCTTTAACAGAATCTTTATCAGTGCGATCTCCACTCCACACGTTCCAGGGTTATTATATACTCTGATTACAGTGTACAGGAGGCAGAGGGAAAAGCATCCATGGAATCTGTTTCGAAGGATTTAAACTCTTTAATGAACTGCCCTGATTTATGGCTGCACATTACACAAAAAAAGTTTACACCAGCTGCTGAGCAACATCACTCAATGCAGCTTTTTAGTGGTAGAGTCCAGCAAATGAAAACTTACCTCTGTTTTTGTGAAGAATGTTGACGAGATTGTGGTGTAACCTCCAGCAATAAGGGCATTTAGTGGATGGACCAGGCCTCCAAATGGGTGGGTACAGGGGCCCTGACTTCTGACCGAAAGGCAAAAGGTACAAAAGAAAGACAATGAGAGAAAATGCTGGGTAAATAAGGGCCAGAAGTCAATGCTGTGACTTTCTAATTCTCTTCCCTGGTGTTTGTGTGGATCTCACTTGGCGCACACACACACTCGCTCTCACACATATTCACAGAATATAAGCTGTAAGCATTATACATGTATTATGTGAGCATTTTCTAGCATAACCTGCAATCTAAAATACACTCTGACCTATAAAGCTAAAAGTCCGACTTTTTCCGTATCTCACTTTTTCAACCACAGAAAGATTCAGAAAAAAAAAGGAGAAAACAGGGATACAAAACAGAGAACATTATCTGAATTTTTCAAACTGTTGTCAGACTCTGGACTCTGTTGTCAGAACAGGCTTGTCCCTGTTCTATTCATAATACTTAATAAAAGGTCACAGTAATTAGCATGCTTTTACCTCGCGCATCCCCAAGCTCCCACTGCATGCTTATTATTGTGGTCTTCATGGACTAGTTGTAAATGGGCTTGAGCTCTATCAATTTAATTATTTGCTTTCTTTTTATTGAGAATACATAATTTTTATGTTTTTACAATTTTTCCACGTACTAGAGTGGACTTTTAGCTGAAACAATTGAGACTGTTTTTGCACAAGGCCCAGAAATTTGTGGAAATCCTTGGCATATT
The DNA here is from genome assembly GCA_030014305.1 of Clarias laeviceps. Classification (NCBI taxonomy): domain Eukaryota; kingdom Metazoa; phylum Chordata; class Actinopteri; order Siluriformes; family Clariidae; genus Clarias; species Clarias laeviceps. Next base: position 17,327,248 of record JAQMYJ010000040.1, on the reverse strand, counting down.
TCACCTGCTTTAAACCCAGTGAAAAGAGGAATTTTATATTTTAAATGTATTTTCATGTTTTATTTTCTTCAATCTGACATTTTGAAGTTACAAGGAAGTACTAATTTACAGTAGATTGATAATTTCACAAGATCCTCTTTAAGGAAAGAATTTAATTCCATTAAATTAAAATTTTATTTTATTTTATTTGTAACAAACTTTGTGCAGTTTTAACAGTTGTCATTGTTACAAAGCAGGTTTACAGAAAAAAAATTGGAAATAGATTAGAAAAATCTAAGGTATATATAAATCATAATTATAATGAGTTTTTTTGCTGATGAGCAAGCTGGGCTCTGAGATGACAATAGGAAGAAAGCTTTAGAGAAACGAGACTCCACGGGGAACCTGTCCTTATTTGTGTGATATCAGATAGTATGAATGCAAATCAGTCTGTGATATATCTTTGTGCTATTAAGACTGAAAGTTCAGTATAATGGGAAAGGTGTTTAAGTTGATATAATATCCACACTTCCTGGCTTTCACTGTTTGGGTACAGATTGTTTTTCAGACCTAAACTATTTAGTGACTATAGTCACAAGCCATCACAGAAACACGGCCTGCATCAGAGTCCAAGGACAACTTCGTGGTCATTGAATGGAAATGTCCTGAGTCACCACACATATCCCAGACAGACCATATGGGGCCATGCTCAGCAGCAGCCAGAGGCCTTTATGAACGTAAAAGTAGTAATAATGAACAGAATTAGTAGTTCTACTAGCCATAGCTCCTGTGGATAATTTACCAGAAACTCAAGTGTCTATTTTATAACCTCTAGTTTGATGTAGCTGTTTATATCTGGTAATAGTAATAGTTTTGTATTACTTTGTGTTAAGAAAAAGAAACCAGCTAAAGGGAAAAGAATACACAGAATGTATTTTTATAATGCTCATTATTTACACGTGGGCACAGTAAAAAATCCAAGGCTATAGTTTCTAAAAGTGTTTTTTCATTCTTACTCACTGGCAAAACTCACTTACTCTCACTCATCCACTATACCGCTTTTATCCTGTATACAGAGTGGCGGATGGACTGCAGTCTATCCCAGGAGACTTAGGGCACGAGGCAGGGCACACCCTGGACAGGGTGCCAATCCATCACAGGGCACACACACATACACACACGCTCATTCACACACTACAGGCAATTTGGGAATGCCAATTAGCCTAATCTGCATGTCTTTGGACTGTGGGAGGAAACCGGAGTACCCGGAGGAAACCCACCAAGCACGGGGAGAACATGCAAACTCCATGCACACAGACCCCGAGGCAGGAATCCAACCCGGTGCCTGGAGGTGCAAGGCAACAGTGCTAACCACTAAACACCAGGCCACTGGCACACTTAACATGTTTATGATGCTGGGAAAATTGTGTGCCAGGTCTTTAAAACTACTTTTAAATTCATAATCATTAAAGTGTCATAATCATTGCTCTGAATCTAACAAAACTGGACTAAAATGAAGTGAAATCTTGTTTGTTTTTCTGTGTTGCAGCATCCATGGTTACAGAAAGTGGAAAAAAAGGTTGTCTAAAGCTGAAAGTTTTTGTCAGACCAGCAAGTAAGTCTCATCAGTTATATAATGTACTATTTACTTTATGTATTTCTGACAGCTGCTTTCCCTGATTTTTCACAGCATTGTTTCTTTTTAGAGCTAGAACAATACTTTTTATGTAATGACAGTGCCTTTAATCTCTATGGGCTTTTTTCACGACCTTTCCTGTGGTGGGCTGTGAGATACATCTTAGGGTTGCTTAAATGTGTATGGCTTATAATATTTTTCTTACCTCTTGTTTTCTAGACAGCTGCGTGAAAATCATAGGTGTTCACGATCGAGTGTTTGACGTTAATGACAAAGTAGACAATTCATTAGAACCAAGAGGTCAGTATGGCTTGGACTGTCTTTCTCTTTCTGTCTCTTGGATTGCCTTTTTTTTCTTTGTCCTTGTCACTGCAGCTCTGCTCTGTCCCTTTTCAAAATGAATTACATTGCACTGCATGCGGAGCCACTGTTGCTGACTTGATGGTGTATTTCTTAGTTATATACAATGTACGTATGTAACAATTTTTATATAAATAATTAGTGTATTTTAATTATGTAAATAACATTATACATATATATATTATATTATATAATGTTATATATTATAATATATATATATATATATATATATATATATATATTTTATTTTTTTTTTTATTTATTTATTTTTTGTTTTTTGCAATCCCATCTTTATACACAACCAATGAGTAATTATCTCCAAAAGTCTCAGACATCAGGTGGTAATACTGTATATTACATTTTATTGTTTACAATATGCATGCTTTGGCCCAGGCTGAGAAGCCAAAAAAAATGGATCTGTGAATACACAATACTGTACATACATAAGATTCTTGATTATCTAATGCCTTAAAGCGAAAATGTTTCAGCTTCTCATAGAAGCCTCAGAGAATTTACTTTCATTACGGAAAATGAATAAAGAAAAACATCTTAATGATAGTATTTCAACTGTGTTAGACGCTCCTTGCTTTCTTGTAAGTGTGAATACCACAAGGACCTGTGGTACCATTAACCATGCACCTGAATGCACATCTATTGCCATTTCCTTTTCTTTTTCCTTTGCAGTAGTGCAACAAATTTAAGAGACTCAGTCTTAGCACACAGTCTTATGTGTAAAACATAAACAGTCATATACTGAAGTCAGGATATTAATGCCGCTGTGATTGATGATACTGGCATAACTTACAAGCTGAACAGGGTTTTAGAGTGCACATTTGCCCAAACGATACGCACATCCTCTTTTTGTGTGTGTCAACATGGAGCCATTGATTTATTAGTCTAGGTACCTAGGGAGTGTGCGGAGGAGCTGCCTGCCTGTCTGATGATCTCTCAAGTGAACCAGTCAGCAAACCCCTCCATCTGCACAAGCATATTTGTCTCCTTTTGTTCTACACCTGTTGCTATTGTCTTCTCACATTCCCTTATGAAGCACTACTTCTCCTCAAGTCTTTCTGCTTTATAGAAGCATCACAGGCTTTCATCATAGTTTTTCTTTCTTTTTACTATCCTTTTGAGCTGATGAACATCATGCATGTATATAATATATAAAAACAAATTTTAACTCTTATGATCAGCTGCAAACTGATTTATTTTTTTTTGCTCAAAAAGGAAGAAATTGTACATGCATGTAGATGTGCATCTGAAAGCATTTAGACAAACTTTTGAAATAATTGTTCACAAGAACACCGTACTATGGTGGCAGAGGAGTGCAAAACAAAATAACAAAACCGAAATAAAATAAGAAATCAGAAACACAATGACGTATCCAGAAACAAAATACCAAATGAGAAAACACAACGACAATTCAGTCAAACCAGGAAAGGTAGGTATAGTTTGCAAATTAAATTCTTATCGCTGATTGCATGAGACATCAGCAGTACTTCTTTTATCTGTACCTACCTTTTTTCGGTTTGACTGAATCATTGTTGTGTTTTATCATTTGGTATTTTGTTTCTGGATATGTCATTGTGTTTTCTGGTTTGTTTTGCACTACTCAGCCACCGTACCATTCTCATAAGAACATTTTGAGGTGTAAGTATCATGACATGTTGCTGCCTCTCTGCAAACAGTACTGAAGCAATGCACGTCATCAAAACAAACATGAATAGAGAGATGAACTGGAATATAATAATATAGAATTTAGTTTCAAAAATCTCGGTAAAAGATGGACATGATACATTATAATAACCCCAAACACAATCCAAAATAACTCGGGCATCCTGACTTGAATCCTATTTAAGATTTATGGATAATTTTCAAATTGCAATGATGGATCCATGTTACATTTGAGACTTAAAGAATTGGAAAAGGAATAGACTAAAATTAAAACAATGCAACAAAAAGCTAATTATTTTCCTACCTTACGAATTGAATCTGTAATTGCTAACACTTTGTAATAGCACCCTAATGTTGTTAATTTCTGAAATCCGAATACAATCAAACCTTGGATAGTGAGCATAATTCATTCCGGAAGTGTGCTTGTATATGAAAGCGAATTTCCCCCATAAGAAATAATGGAAACTCCAATTGTTCGTTTCACAACCCAAAAATATTTATTTAAAAATAATTAATAAAATAAATAAAGTAAAAATTAAAAAATTAACCTGCACTTTACCCACTAACTGAAACACTGCTCTGTCTATAAACTGCTTTAACAAGGGACATCTCTATTGACAATTGCTTTTGACTCATTTTGAGGATTTTGCAGAAATGTGACAAAAACCTATCAACTATTTCACTTATAATACTGTGCAAAAGTCTTGGGCACATACAAAATTATGGCATAAGCAAAATATGCTTTTGAAAACATTTCTGCATGAAAGAAACTTCAATAAAGAGTAAGATTGTGCAGTTTTATAAGAAAACAGCAGGTTTTACTGAGCTTGCTGGATAGTGAGTTCTTCTGGTAACTTTGTCAAACTCGCTTCTTTCTATTTTTATGCAAATCCCAGGAGCATACATTAGGTTTTTTGTTTCCATCTGAAAACTGTCTGTCTTGTACTATATTTTTTTCTTTACAGCCATGCATATATTCTCCTGTAATGTTATTTATTTATAAATTTTTAAGTTATATATGGAAATACTGAATAGGAACATCCCACATGTCTTAATTTTTAGAAAATGCAAACTATTTCGTTTAACAGTTTTTGTTGCATTTTAATGTACTGTAGGTTTTATTCTGCACTGGAGCTCTAAGCACTTTTCTTCATCTCCTTTACAGATGACACCAGTCACGAATCGGCCGAACCATCTCGGAGTGATACATCTAATTCAGGGCATCGGCCCCTGCTCGCGATCCCACTGATGGCTTTCCTGCTATTCTGCATTTCTGCACTTCTCACCTTATAGCCCTGTATGTCCTACCTGCAGACAAGTCCCAGCAGCCCCTACTGCTCCTTGCCCCAGCAGCCACAAGGCTTGTATTGGCAAGAGCTCCAGGCCACAGGATTATTCTGAGACTCTCCAGGAGCACTACATTTGGCCCTTCATTCAAATATTTAAGTGGTCCTTTATCAAGGAGAAAAGATTGATTAGTAGTGTGAGGGAGACAAGCTAATCTGGCCTTTAGTAAAATCAGCGGAGACCTCAATCAAGTTGTAACATCACACAGGATCCATCCCAAGTAGCCAAGTTTGAAAAACTGTGGTTATAAGTGTTTTCCTAATTAAAATAAACATGTATAAATGTCTACATAAAAGGTGTTCCCTGGTACAGATTTATGAGACATTGAAGGTCTATTTGTTTGCTCCTGTCAACTTTTTTTTCGTACCCCATAAAAATGTGCAAGGATCAAAATCTAAATCTGACTAAAACTGTGTATGACCAGATGTCTGGAAGTCTGGCGATTGTGCTCAAAGAGGAAATGGCTATGTATGTTTATTATTTGACATGATGTTGGATTAAAAATGAGGGAGAAGTAAAACATCAATTCTCTGCGAACAAGGGACTTATCTTAGTAGACCACAGCAGTACAACCGTGCTTTTGTATTTTGTAGGATAAACCTACTTCAGCATAAATAACTCTATTTTTCCTGTTGGCTTTTATCTATTGATATTGAATAGCAACATTAACAAATCATTACTCCTGGTCATGATGACTGTGAGTGTGCAGCTCTGTATATACAGCACCACAAGAGCCTGCACATGGTTGACATTATTTCCCCCTAATTTTTTGGATGGAAATATTAGCATCTCTTAGAGTCAGCTTTGCAAATAAGATCCAGAGCTAGGAAAAAATGTATTTAAAACTGAAGAAGCATTTTATTTTCAGCTGCACTGAAATGCCCATTAACCCGTGGAAAGTGCCCACATATTCTTCTATAACATTAACTTTGACACCAAATTTCTTTGAGCCTTCTCCTTGCCTTTGCATGGCAGCCTTAGATATGAAATGTGCTTTCGCCAGGCCTGTACCAGGGAGGCTGACGCTTGAGTGAGATCTGAGAGTGTCCAGTTACACCAATAAGTATTTCCAGTTTTAAGAAACTCTAATTGAGGGTTCAATTTGGCTGGCATGCAGAGCCTATGCTATCCGTATTTGTGGTATTGAAACTAGAAGGTTAATTGCATGGACAGTGCTAAGGTGAATCAGATGTTACTGGGACTTTTTAGCCTTGGGGTGAGCACATAAGCTCAGACTAAGAAGGTGTCATGGTGAAGGCATGGGAGATTAGGTACAGTAGTTGGCACAATAAACAATGGTTGGAACTTTTGAAATGGTCTGTGTGGTGTGATTGTTTCTGCTTTTCAATGCTCAATAGGCCTGTTTTTTCCCTTTATTTTTCCTTTCTGGGGTGCTGGAGAGGAGGTGCATTCCTGTTAAAATTGTAACCGTTTGTGCAGAAAGACCACTTGGGGTGTTAAACCAATATAGATGAGAAAAAAATGCCACCACATGTGCTTAATTTCATTATCCAAATCTAAAACTATGGAAGCCTTTGAAACTCTAATTGAATAGTATTTGTATACCTTTTATTTATACTCTTGATTATAATGCATATCATACTTTATACACACTTTAAACCAGGAATTAAGGCGCAATTACATGGATACTGTGTATCCTAAAGTAGTCAAGATGTCATTAAACAACTACAGAAAACATCTCCCGTCACGATTATTATTATTATTATTATTATTATTATTATTATTATTGATATGTGAGAGTTGTTGTATATAGTGTTTGATATGGAGGTATTCATTTGATTAAATCTTTTCTAAAAAAAAAATTTGAAAAAGTAATAAATTGAAAGAAGATTTCTGAAGAGCATACATAACAAACTCAGATCAGCGGAGGGAAACCAACCGGCATCCGGAGCCTTTCATCTTTCACATGCCTGTATTTCAGATCTCCTCCCAACGCCATCATCAATTGGAAGATTTAGTCAGAGAGCAGTGGCAGATTGTGTGTAACTGGAATCAGTGTTTTTAGGGTTTCATCGTCTAAGAGCATTTCTTTTTCAGCATTTTTTTTCTGTGACGAACTTGTCGGTTTCATTATGTGGCATGCGCATGTACTTGACAATGAAAACATTTAAAAAAGTGTTGTTTTTGCTTGTTTTCCCCTCATTTTTTTTTTGTATGTCGGTGACATAAAACAAATGTTTCACTTAAAGTTTTGTCCATTGAAATAGGAGCATTGCACAGATGAGTAGATTTCGCCACACCACCCAGCAGGCCAGAGGAGGACTATATATATATATATATATATATATATATATATATAAATTGGTATGGACTGGCATCAAGCATACAGGGATACAGCAAGGTTATGTTTGCTTTTTTATTTTCTTTTTATAAGGAGAATCTGTCCTTCATTAAATAATTTATTTAAACAATGGATTCATATTATTACACAATAACACAACACCTGCAATGCTAGCCCTTTTTTCTCTTTGTGAGCTGCAGCCACTTTTGGTTGTCAATGAGGTGGCCTTTCCTGCCGTAGTCCTTAAATCCTTTAAATGCCAAGACCAATGTTTGTAACATCCAATCATTGGCAACTTTGTTCTGATTTTTAGGTATTATTTTAGTTTGTTGTTTACTCAACCCTTAAACATTTTTCTCATATTCCGGGGATAACTCATTTGTACATATACTGTATATCAAAAGGCCCATGTGCTCCTGTTTTTGTTTTTGTTAATTTTCTTTTCTGTGATTCTCATTTTCCTTTCACATCTCTTGGTGCTGTGTTTGATCAGCTTTCACCACTGTACAAACAGGAACAGAATTTTGAAACAAATAATAATAATAAAAAAAGGTCTGTATTTGTATATACGTGTCTGAGCAACTATGAATAATAATTAAAGAAAAAACACATTGCTTTGTTGTTCTGTTGAATGCTTGTTTGCACTTTTAACAACAAATAATTTAAAGACACCATGTAATTGGTTAGAACAAAACAATATGTGTATTTGGGAAAGCTTATCATTTTATTATTGTTCCTTTCAAACGTTACAAAGTTTGATGGAAGAAAAACTATTACATTAAGCAGCTGGAGTTAGCATACAAGCACAGTCTACTTATTTATTATTTATTATCATAATCTTTAAACTTGTTCACTGTTGGAAAACTTTAAAATGGAAAAATAAATTCTCTCTTGTAATATCAATTAAAACAAGGATGATTTTAATGAGATTTTAAATGAAGTAATACAACATTTATTTCTAACAGAGTAATCTGGATGAGAGCTATTCAACAAGTGGTTGAATACAGCATAACACAACTGGGATGTTTATCGCTTTGCATCATAGGTTTTCTAATAATTGGTAATTACACAAGATACAATTGTTCAATTGGACACCAGCATGGGTGAAAGTAGGCCAGTGCGGTTGGCAGTACTGGAAATAGAGGACAGCAGCTGCCTGCCAAAACTCACATTCAAAACCACAGTAGATTTTCCATCTATCCATCTTGGTTGGCACTACCACCTCTGTAGTCCAACTATGGACCATGGAGGCCAATGGTGACCATTGTATTTATTCCCATTTGCACATCCGGTCAAAATTTACACACATTCACACACTACGGGCAATGTGGGAACGCCAATTAGCCTAATCTGCATATTTTTGGACTATGGGAGGAAACAGGAGAACCCAGGGGAAACCCACCAAGCATGCGGAGAACATGCAAACTCCCTCCACACAGATACGACACGGTAATCAATCCCAGGAGGTGCAAGGCGACAGTGCTAACCACTAAGCCACTTTCCCGCCAGTAAGAATTTAAAGCTACTTTTCATCTCTGATAACACTAAGTGTTGTTTGCTAACCGTTGTTCACCTGCTCAATGTTAATTCTACCAGTCACAGAAGGACGTGTTGGCAGACCAAAATAAATGATTAAATAAACAAACAAACAAATCATCATCTGTTGATAATAACATTTAATTGATAAATGATGTTTATAGAACTGTTGCATAAATAATTCTTGTGTCTGTCCAGCCGATTTTGTCACAGCATCATGCAAAACTGGCTAGACAGAATTTAATGAAACTTTGCTAGTGTTTTGGTATTTGCCTGAAGTTAAATCTGCGCCATAAATTGAGTAGAAGAGACAGTTTGAGCAGTTATGAGCAGTTTTGTGCAAGGTTAGCTCACAGCAGCCAGCATTTTTTGGGACGAATATAGTAGTGATGGGGTCGTTCATGAATGATTCGTTCTTTTTGAACAAGCATTTAACATGAATCAGAAGAGCGAGTAGTCTCAGAGAGTGATTCGTTCATTTTCTATCTAGGAAACTCATCTCATGAGTCTTTTAGTCCGAGTTGTTCGTTCTTTTGTCATTTGACTCCCATAGACGCTATGCAGTGCAATAATACAAAAGAACGAATGACTCAGACCAGTAGATATGAGAGGTGAACTGCTCATTCTGTTTATCATATGTCCTCACCTTCATTGTAATACTTTAATTATTGGAACTACATATGTTTGGGGTCTGTTTATTAAAAATGCTATATTTTATTTTATTTCTGATGAAAAGAACGAAATGAACTAAATGGCTCAAAAATTGATTTGTTCACTTTGATGAATGAGATTCAAAAAACCAAGTCACTAAAATGATTCAAACTTCCCATCACTAGAATATAGCACTTTTGCCCTCGATGTGGGCAGTGCTACAGTATACGCATCACTCAACAGAGCCAAACAAGATGATAGTTTACCGTAAATACACAGAGCTAGGGGAAGACAGAAACAATCGTAATGCCCCATACAATGCGCCCAATTCTGTACGAAACACAAATGAACGCGCAACACAGCATGGCATACTCCAATAAAAGGTATGTAACTTTTCAAAACTGAACCTTCAAAGATGTACAGTATGGACAGATCATTGTATGTTTATTCCTCCTGTGGTAAGTTTAAAATAAGTTTGTCTCATACTGTATGTTCTGAAACAATGGTGATAACCTGAAATAACATCACCGATTACATTAAAGCTGACCAGCTTATTTTTAGTCTTAACCTTTTAACTATTTCTATAAACTCTTTACCCGTCAACGATGGGTACTAAGGTTAGTGTTCTTATATGTTAATTTATGTTTTATTGTTTCTAACTGGGAACTTCTACATACTGCACTCGGGCAGGGCATGGCTAATGAAATACTCTGATGATCTATGCTTGTTACCTTCCTCCATGTACAGTAATGCAAACATGGTATATGTTGGACACTATTTGCTTTTTTGACAGTCAAGCCCATCATTACATTATGTGAAGCCATCTTAATTGTCATTATACACCAAGTGAATATTCAGATATGACTATCCCAGTGGAGCAGCACATTCATACAATCATTATATTCAACCTGCAATACGTCTACAAACAATTCACTGCAAAATGTTAGTGACAGATGGTCATGGTATTAGATTGGATGAATTTAATTTGTAGTTGTAATCATGTGCACGCAACACACAATCCTAAAGGGAGAAAGACATGCAGCTGCTTTACTGATTTCTTATTTTATGGACGAGTTTCAAGTCTGTAATGCTTTGCTGGCTTCATGCTGTGTTTCCACTGAATACTAAATATTGTAAACATAGAAGCTGTAACCCTTTACTTAGAATAGATAGTAGATATCTATCTAATAGATACTGTGGCTAGACAGCAGGCAGACCCGTAAAACCAATGGTTCTGTTGTCAGACTAGGGTGGCAAGAAGAGGAAGAATGGAAATACATAGACTCAAAAGAACGCTTCCTCATCTGGGAGGCACCGGACAGTGTGATTAAAATTATAGCTTTCTTGTTTCCAGACATCTATCAGCACTATTCTATATGTAAATCTGTGTGACAGAATGTTTCAGAGTTGATTTTGTGAGTACTAGATGATCAGGGCCCTTATGTGTAATCATGTGCATGTCATATACACCAACTTTCATGGCATGTATAAAAAGTAAACTTAACATTAGACTATGCTACTGTACTTGCATAATAGAATGTGACTGAAATATTAAAATTCCATGAATCAAACTTGTAGACTGAATAGCAATTGAAGAAAATCTTTTTCACTTTTAAATGTGTTTTTTTACATGACTGCATAACGTAATAATCATGATATAGTCCATGAAATAGTTCACAATGTGATTTGGATGTTGTGTGAATACTTTTAATATTATAAATATTAAATTCATTAGAGAGATAATACCAAAACAAACAGTAGACACAGGTTTGAATGCTGCTGCCTATGAGTTGAAGCCTACAATGTAATACACTAAAAGTTTCATTTGTAAGTAGGAAAAGTTCACATTAAAATAATGATGGAAAGTAAACTACAGAAATAAACCAGTAACATAGATGTCTATTTTGAATTTTATGTCTATTTTGAAATGTCCTGTATATGCCTAGAAGCACAACTGCTTTATGTTACAGAGACATGAGATACATGTGTTGTGCTCAGGAAGCTGTTGAATTTGCAGTGTACAGTTACTTTCAGTATATCCTAATGTCAGATCACAAATTTTTATATTTATGCAGCATTTAATATTTATACAGTGATTATCAATAACATTAACACCATATAACATTAAAGCATTAACACTGATTATCAATTATATACCAGTAAACCGGTGACAGTATCACCCAAGGCATTTATACCTTTGGCAAGCAACAGCTAACTCACTGACACTGTGCCCAGTGGAACGTGTGGACAAATAAGGCCAATCTCTAGGGGCTCCAACTCAAATCTACAGCAAAGTATCTGCTGCCAAGGTCATGGTGTCAGACACGATAGCACATCCCCAGAGGTCTTGTGGAGTTATGTTTTGAGGGGTTAGAGCCACTCCAGTGGCACAAAGGGAACCTACACAATAATAGGCATAACTGTATGCATTGTAATCTTATGGCTGATCAGTGTCTGTTTAGAAAAAGAGCTGAAAGCATTTAAAACACAAATGACCACTTTTTAATTTGAACAGCGAAGAAGATTTGTAATTGTGGCAAGCCAGTTATCTACCAGGCAGTCCATAACCCGAAAATATAGTATTTACTGTCATTTACATTCAGTGCTGGGCCTCTACTACCGGGTAATTTCATTCTTTGATTCACAGATTATTCACGAAGCTCACAAATACTCACAACTCACATTTACCACACTGGTAACTTGTTTTCCCAGGGGACACAAATAAGGTACTGAAATCTTCCTTTTTTTTTTTTTTTTTTTTACCTAATAGCTCAAATAATTATTTTAAATAAGCCCAAAGTTAATGTTTTGTTTTTCTTAAAATCTTTGTGATCTTCAATCTTTCTGAGCTTTGTGACACACATGTACTAATCTCTAGTTACCTGTTGTGTGGTTTTAAAATATAATGCAATGCCATCCAGAAAGGTATATTGACAGAGAAAGTATATTCAAGTATATTGTCAAAGTCACTCAAATACTAAAGCTTGCCCATTATTTCTGCTTTCATCACATCAACTTCAGAAAAAAAGGCTCACTTGCTTCCTAATCGTATCCATTTATAGACTGCTTGGTCAGAGCAACTCCAAAACTTCAGCTCTTAAGGGATGTTCCCAGTCTGACCAAACGTTGTCCAAAAAAGGAAAACTGGAGCTCTCTCAATCGGGTCATGGGTGGCCAAGTCTCACAGACACACATGTAGTCCGACCCATTAGAAAAGCTAATGTATCTCAAATTGTGCTGGTTCTGATAATAAGGTGTGGGTAGTGATAATGTTGACTGATTGGTGTATAGTACGGGTTTCATATTTATTTTATTACTGATAATGCTTTTGAACCACTTAAGCTTTCATATTTATTATTGGGAAATTATTTTTTCTCATCAATGAAAAAATGGAAAATGATGAAAGGATGGAATATTTGGACAAATTGATCAAGCAGAAATCAAAAGAAGCATCACCATAAACATTCCTCAGAGATGACTCTGCCTCCACTAATATCTGGTAAATTCAAATTCTGGCAGAACTTTAAGACAAATGGGCCAATTGTATAGATTTAGTACATCTCCAAAATCCTACCCAAAACGTTAAGTCAGGTAAAATCACTGCTGGTTTTTATTATTATTATTATTATTATTAGTAGTAGTAGTAGTAGTAGTGTTTTTTGTTGTTGTTTTTTTTGTAATTAGTTCTTTTTAAATGCCAATTTTTCATTTTGTTATTACCTTTAGCTGATTATGTATGTGTGCACCTTAAGTTAATATCTATGTATTCATCTGTTACGTTGGCTATTTAAAGCCCAATTTGTGCTGAATACATCCCTTACTTAAAACTTCAAGTCAAGCAACAAATGACATGCTGTGATTTTATATTGTGGTTCGTTAGGACTAACAACCACCATACAATGGACATTTGTTTAATGATAGGAAATTTTAGCTGAGTGAGTTGACTGCCTCAGCATCTGTTTCTAAGTGGAAGTGGATGAATGAACTGTGTGGGTTCTAATAAGAAACAGTACAGTGTTCTAATCCACAAATGGTTACACACAGTTTGTGGGTGCCATTACAAAATACCTATACCCAAAAAGAAACATTTCAAGGGATTTTTGGTCTCTTGAGCAGCAAAACAGAAAAGCATCTGATGATCACAAGTTTGCACCCTGATGATGCCACAACTATCCGTAGCCGGAGTCCGAGGGAGGAGAATTGGCCATACTCTCGAGTGGAGGGTGGCGTACTTGCCTTGACATTAATCACAGTGACAATAGTCCAATAATGGGCGTTTTTTGAGCCCATGCAACCAGAAGTGGGTGGGTAGCACTTTCCTCCAAGAGTGTTGCGCTGCCCCCTAATGTTGCATGAGCAGCAGTTTAAAAGGCTGCAGGGGAGAGCCTTTCATGGGGTGGCAATTGGCAATGAAAAATTAGGGAGAAAATCTGAAAAAAAGTCTTTCCCTACAATTTGACACTTAAATTTTAAGATAAAAATAGAATTGCTTATAGTACCATTCATTTCCAAAGGTCTGGCTTTATAATTACCAGCTCAGGGAGTTTTTCCTTGCCACTGTCGCCGTCGGCTTGCTCACAAGGGACTATCTGACCATTTTGATTCATACACATTCAAATTCCATACAAACTTTAATAATTCTTTTGATTGTGTTAAGCTGCTTTGGAACAATGCCAATTGTTAAAAGCGCTATACAAATAAAATTGAATTGAATTGATTTGAATTGAATAAGTGTATGTCATGGTTTCTGCCATCAACACCTCCACCAGGTAAACTAAACAACATTGATCACCACCTACACCAGCAAACTGGTGACATGACCCCAAGCCCAGGGTCCCCACAGGCACAAATTACAACAAAAAAAAACCTGGCCTCCAAACACTCCTCATCTCAATCCGATCAAGCACCCAGAAGCGCTGCAGAGCCAAGCTTAGCCGACCTAGTGGCACAAAGAGAACACAAAAGCTAGTTTTAATGTTAACGTTATGGCAAATCGGTGTATTTATTATTAGAGTCATAGTATTTATTATTAAGTTATAGTCATAGTTTTCATCCTCCTGTTTTTCGCAATGTTTATTTTGTTTATACTGTAATGTTTAAACTTAAATAAAGAACCTGACCATAACAATTTTATGAAACATAACAATTACACTATTTCATTTTAACAATAATATCCTTTAGATTTTTCAACAGAATAAATAACCTTTACTGTATAAATGATCAACATTTATTATGTTTACATTATAAGCTACAGTTGGAGATTTTTCCGAGCTTCATTTGTAGATTGTATGAAAACCTTGCTGTGCTAATCAGCTAGTACAGTATTGGCCTTCAGCACAAAGCAGGGGTGGAAACAACATAGAGAAACTGTCCAAGCATATGAGACAAGACACTGTGTCAGAATCTGCTTAGTACATATTTCTAAGCAAACATATGCATTTACACATTCTCAGTTACTTATGAGAATTATAAAATATTATTAACTTATAAAAATAACTGACTAGTACATCATACCTGACCCTGCATGACTTTTGCTTAGAAATCTATTAGAAAAATATTTTCTGTGTTGCACATACAGTATCTAGAATTTGGCCTTGCTTGTTACCTGATTATTTAATAGCTCATTAGGAAGAAATGATAAGCCACAAAAACAAAACTTAACTAGCTGATAACATTGTATTCAGCACAAACAGGGCTACTATAATATATGAGCAGCATGTATGTACAAGTTTGTATATTTGAGAAAAAAACAGTTATGCGTGATTATTGAAAAAAAATTTTTTTGAAAAAATTAAAGAAAAATAATTTAATTTATTTATTTATTTATTCATTCATCTTCTACACAGAGTTCACAGGGGGACTGGGGCCTCTCTCATAAGACTTTGGGTACAACCTGGACAAGGTGGCAATCTATTGCAGGAGACACACAAACACACACACACACACACACACACACACACACACACACACACACACACACACACACACACACACACACA
>JAQMYJ010000040.1:17298176-17308490 GCA_030014305.1 Clarias laeviceps | reverse complement strand
TGTGTGTGTGTGTGTGTGTGTGTGTGTGTGTGTGTGTGTTTGTGTGTGTGTGTGTGTGTGTGTGTGTGTGTGTTGTTTCTGCCTGTGGATATTGCTACAGTAGGTAGTCTCAGGTGCACTCAAAGAGAAGAAGCACAATTCAAAGAAAGTGTTGGTTGTGACAGTCATAGCTCTAAAATTTCCACAAAATGAGTTTTTAATTAGTATGGTATCAGACAATATACTTAATATACTTTTGAATACCAAAGATTTGCCAATGCAGATGTTATGGTTTAATCTGTGCTTAGACAATAAACTTACCTCATTTACATGCAATTTAGCCAAAAATCCTATTAAGATATTAACTGCAACAAGCAGAATAGCACTATGTTTGTGAATCTGTGACTATTTCTAGGATTTAACAATTTGTCAGAGCACCAATACAGAAATGGATTTATATAAACCCTGCTCTAAATCTACCAGACCGGCCTGACAGGCTGCATATGCAAGACTGAATTAAAAAAGACAGACTGAAGTCAGACTGCTTAAGAATCAATGAAAGTATGTTTTAGGTACTGTAGCATAAGCTTAAAATGTGTCTTAAAATATATTTTATTTTTATTTGGAAGACTTGATAGCACACGCTATCCCCTCCCTCCAAAGTAGATATACCAGTGAAATAACCATTTACTATAATTTTAAGAAAGTGGTGCAATTTTGTCTTCTCTTTAATTGGAAACGACTAAGCTACTAATCTTTATGTGAAGTTTGACTAATAGGGGTTGAGGTACGGTGGAAAATGAAGTTTGATGCTCTTATATAATTAATTTACAATGCCTAAGTCTACAGCTTAGAATTTATCTAGTATTAAAAGCAAACCTGAACCTCCAATTATGTCCAGTATTTCAATTTGGACATATGTTCAGTTTTTTTTTTTTTAGTTTTATTTAGGTTTATTACTATGATTTACTATGACTATGAACTTAAACTCAAATCATTTATAATTGTACTCAGAATTGTATATATTTTGGCCATACACTAGACATACTGTAGATTATACACCCATTTATTCATATGCTTGAAAAAGTAAAACAATAATGATATTATAATATTATATCATGTAACATTATATTACCTAATAACACCATCCCCCCCCCCCCCTTAAAAAAATTAAACCAGCTGAGACATCCAAAGAAAGGACATTTCACATTACTCATGTTTAAAAAAGAAAGAAGGATAGAAAGAAACTACAGCAAAATCTATCACATGTTATTGAACAGCTTTTTCTTTGGATTTTCCTTAGGTTAAACCATCAGTCACTACATTTATTGTATAAAATAGTGGTAGTTAATGATGAATGATAAATAAACCTGACCAAAAGAGAAGAGAAATCTAAGTCTACACAAATATAAATCCATGACAGTAAGCACATGTAGAATGCTGCTGTTATTTAAATATGTGTGCTTTCTTCGTAGTTTGAGTATAGTAGATTGAACAACTTCAAGATGGCAGAAAAAAAATAAGCAAAAACATTTACTGGAAAACTTACTCATGGAAAAGTGCATACATTGTACTTTTAAAGTCTAAAACTAATTAAAGGTGCAATGGTGGTCCATTAAATGTTAATTTTTTTTGCTACACTGGATTCATATTTCCAAATAAAATATTCATATATTCATAGTACAAAAGATATATCCTTGTGGGTTTCAGTCCAGCAGCATGGTAAGGTACAATTTAACACCTTTTTGTGAGCAAGTAATAATGTACATTTTCAAGACATCTTTGACATTCACATCTGACTAAATCTTGATTCAATACTTACCCACTTCTTTAAATATCTATATGAAAAGCAGGATATTCAGAGGAGCCTGTCCTAGGTCACCTCTGATGCATTTGTTGCAGTATCCTGTTTCAAATATAAAAAAAAAATGGATAGGCCTACTTGGCATCTTTTCTATAACTAATATAACTATGTGTTTCCTTTTTGCCTGACCTCAGGCCTTATGCATATAACAAGCTTATCTGTGGCTGTTATTCTTAATGAACACCATATTTCAGCATTATCTTTTGCCAATTGCTGTAAAAGAAGCCATGGGTGGTAAGTCCTAGTTAGCAGAATTTGTGAGCAAATTGCCTTACAAAAGAAAGAAACTTTCATTTTTACCCCAGTTGCACAATATAAGAAGTGGATAAACTTTTACATTTCAACCAAATGAAATCTTGAAGAAAAAACAAACAAGACGGCAGGCCAAAGACAGGGTGCAAAAGAATCCTTTTCAATTTAAGTCATCTTGGTACAGTAAAATTGTGTAACTATGTTTATCATTAATATATATATTTTTTAGGATTGAACAATGACAAAGCCATAGGCAACAGTGGCAAAGGAAATACTCTGTAAGATGACACAAAGAAGAAACCATGAGAGGAACCAGAACCAAAAGCCATTTTTATTTGGGTGACACGATACTGTATAAAATAATCAAAAATAAATCCCTTCCATAACTGTTATTTGGTCAGAAAAGCAATTGCCTAATTGTAAGTTGTGTTTGTGCAGTCCACTTTCTTGAGGTTGCCAACTGTTCATTGAAAGACACTTTGATTTAAAACGGTGGCAAACTCAGTCCCAAAAATACCAGATTGCAATTGTGGTTGTAAGCCTTCAAAGTAAAAGTGTTTACTGTATATCAATGCAGTCCAAAGTCATCTTAATGGTTTTTAAGTGGAGCTGTCCTGAGTATCACATGTATCTTTAAGCAGACCATATGGGTCCATCCTCAACAGCAGTGAGTCATCTCCATGAGAAATCCAACCAGAAGCAGAGCATCAGGATGGACCAGGCAGCTCCGGAGGGCACAAGGGGTCTGGTTCACGGATAGTTTACCTCGAGAGAAGGAGAATATATTTTTTTATAATTTTACATTATTTGTAACACATAGCATACCTTTCATGCTATATAATTTGTGTAATATGCAAATGTAATATTGGTCACCATAACATATACAGTAGCTGTGCTTCCCCTATTTTAAAAACCACCAGCCACCTCAGACCCCATGATACTCAATTCATGGAATGCCTTATCAGAAAAGGCTTTGCAGGGGAGAAGTAATAATAAATTACTTATTACAAATAACATAAATTAGAAATCATGTATGACATGCATTTGCATATCTGATAGAGAATAGCTAGTTTGTTAATTTTACAACAACAAAAAAATAAAGTTAATAACATTATTTAGAGATGTTGCATATCTAGAGAAATAATGTTTTAAAGGAATAGATGTAGGAATCATTTGAAAGTAACTACAGTACATATGCATTATATTTACAAAAATGCACATAGAGTAACAAAAAAACATTTGCATTATGTTATTACTTTCACAACTCAAAAAACTATATGACTTTAGATTTTCACATCTAATCTTTTTAGATGTTTTTTGTTTATAGACTATTCCAGCACCATTATGCACCTGAAATTTCTTCTTATGCTCACTATATCGTTCCTGTTTTCAATGTGTTTGTCTAGCAACTGTTGTGTTTACCTTGTGTTATCGCTGTTCCTTAACCATAGTTCCTTTGTGTAGCATTGTTTGTTCATTCTTGATGTATCTTAAAGAGAAACCTGCACCTCCATGGGCTCCATCTCTAATTCATGACAGATCACTAGACCAAAGAAACAATGCAGCAAGCAGACGTTGAGAGTGCAGTTCAGTGCTCTCCATGAATGTACATGAACATGCCTTTATGTTTTATAGCCTTACATTTGAAAAGTCTGTGAATCATGGAGCCATGAACTATGCACGGGTTATTTGTATAATCTGAAAGGGGTGCCATAAAAATATAATATAAGCAGTTGCATAACCTGAATCTGACTGTAACTTTCCTTTTGTAAATGCCATCTTAATTCAACAACTCTAAATAAAGCCATGAAATTCAAATATGATGAGCCATAAATCAAATATGATTCAAATATAATGAGCTATTTGAATTTCAAACATGACTTAATGAAGCTATCAAACAGTGTGGCTGGTGTTAGAAAACTAAATAGATAATTGTGGGAATGAGTAATTGTTCATGTCAGCCTATTATTATTATTATTATTATTATTATTATTATTATTATATTAACAACTTTGATTAGTTATTCTACCCTTATCTTGTGAAATCTTATGTTGTTATTTTCTCTAAAGCCATTCTTTTAAAGGATAACTGAAACCATAACATATGCATCAGTCATATCCCAGATCTACTTATTATAACACTTACATTTAGATTTTTTTTGTTATTCCCGACAATATATTTTACCCTATATGGTGAATAAAAAATATTATTTTAGACTCTTATTATATTCTGTTCCCTAGAGTGAGTTCCAGGAAATGTTTTAAAAAGCTATAACCGTTATTTAAATGTTACATCATAATGACAACTGTTCCCCAGTTCTAAAGTTTTTTTTTTTTTACCTGCCTAAACCATTTGAAGACCTGCAGCAGTGTTATACAATATAGCTGTAATCATCAGAGGATTTCACCTTGATTGCATTTGTAAAAGCAAACATCTGCCTCCCTAAAGCTGCCTTTTTTTCAGCATACTTTAAGGCAGTCTTGTCTGATAGATTGTTTTTGGTTCTACTATGTTTTTAGACGTTGCAAAAATGTGTCTTAAAAAAGGCAAAAAAAAAAAAAAAGACTCTAAGGACAGTAAAACATATGCTTATTGCAGTTTAAACTTTTTTTTTTTTTTTTTAATACACACTATGCACTGTATATGCAGGTGTTATCAACCATTGGGTCCCAGGAATATTTTAAGGATATTTCCTGCTGAAATAGCATTTACATTTGCAGGTTTGGATGAAATACTGCTTGGAAATATTGCTTGGAATTCCCCAGGAAAATATTTGGAGGAGTTTTTGTTGGCTTCAGGTAGCCTGGATGATATAATTTGTTCATCCTCGTTAAAATAAGCATATAGCTCTAAAGGCCAGAAACTTTAGTCTCAGTCATTAGGGTCCATTCATTTTAAGTGGGTATTGTTAAAAAATGTGAGGCCTTTGGATAACCTCAGAAAATAAGTGGGAGTTAGTTCTAACTGTCTGATGACAACTATTCTTAGACAGAAATTAAAAAGTGGAAACAATACTTCCGGACTTGTGGTCTTCACTGGCTCTTCTACGTGCAGGAAGCATTTTATTTAGTGTTTTAGTAAACCATGGCACCGATAAAGTAGAGTGCAATTGAAAATCTATTCTTGTAGTCACTTTTTAAGATGACCCATTTTCTCATTTTTATGGATCCAATACATAACTGTGGACAGAGAGTGGATGTCACTGACCGTCCTGCGATGGACTGGAGCTAACCACTATGTCATCATGTAACTTTTATTTTGGAAGAGCTCATCATTAATTTATAATACAGTGAATAAGTGCTATATGTGTTGGCTAGCTGTAACCAACAGGAATATGGTGCAAACATGTAAGCCATTTTAGTTTTTTGTAATTAGCAAAAATTTGACAGCACAGAATAGTTTTAAAATCTTAGTTATTCTGAATTAAACAAATAATTATATTACTTGTGTTTGAGACTGTTTTAATAATAATAATAATAATAATAATAATGATAGATAGATAGATAGATAGATAGATAGATAGATAGATAGATAGATAGATTAAGTTAGGTAACTTAAGTATAATAATAATAATAATAATAATAATAATAATAATAATAATAATAATAATAACAGCAGCAACAACAACTTTCCGCTGCATTTAAGATACTGTGATCTTTTTTTTTTTTTGGATCCTTTCCCTGTGTTTTTTTTAGAAGTTACAAAGGAAACCTGGTAAGTTGCCAGTGGCGCAGGCAAAAAGGAACAAATGTACTTTGGCGCCATAACTGTCCAGCTGAAATTAGCCGTATATAAAATGTGTTGAATATTATGGACATTGTGCAAGCCAAGGAGGACAGTTGGTCTCAAACCCCAGACCACGCTCAGCTGCTATATTTCAAACCCTTCTAACATCACGCATTTGCACAGTGCCAGAACCACCAGCTTGCCGAATCAAAGCTTTAATTAAATGTGACAAGAGACTCAGGCATCAGCTCTGATCCTGCTCCCAGACAAAAGGTCTTAGACTCTAAAACTATTCTTTAACATTCATTAGTATCGAGAGCACTGTACCAGGAGGCCAAGTAACTGGTTCTTACATTTACACCTTCTTTTAATGATAGTAAATTCCCTATTTTTTATTTCTTTTATAGGAAAGCCAGCTGTTGAGCTCCAGTGACACTTTGCCCCAAATGCATTTTGACAGGGTAAAATGAGAAACAGTGTTACAAGAGCTCAATGAGATGGAAATGTATTTATTGTATAATAAATGTGAATACCATGTGTAAAGGCAAAGAAAATATTGCATGTACACATACAGTACATGATATCATTACATAAAGATCCTAGCTTAGAACATAGAGGAGTCTCAAAAAGAATGGAATGTAGCTGCAAATCACCATTCCGTATTGCTTTCAAATATAGCAAATCAGTCTGTGCTGAATAAAGTCTACTGGCTCTTATTTTATAG
Organism: Clarias laeviceps; assembly: GCA_030014305.1. Taxonomy (NCBI): domain Eukaryota; kingdom Metazoa; phylum Chordata; class Actinopteri; order Siluriformes; family Clariidae; genus Clarias; species Clarias laeviceps. The sequence continues at coordinate 17,301,945 of JAQMYJ010000040.1, read as the reverse complement.
CAGGTAACTTTAAAATTTTGAGTATAATGGAATATTAAAGCAAACATAATGTAAGTTTTAACGACACAATATGAGGGTGAGAGTATTATAAGTATCTATTAAAATTAGTAGGAAGATTTTTTAAAAAGTTTTTTTTTTCTTTTTTAGACATTGAAAATTTCAACTGATTTTTACTTCTGTTCAGAAGCACTTTGCCTGAACAGTAAGAACAAATTGCTCTCAAGTCTTTAAATATGGAAGTGGAACTAAAAATAATCAGGCCAATGTAAAACTTCTTTGCTTATCATTAGACTTTGCTATAGTTCTGGGCATCTTGTTAAGATCACAAGGAGAAACTGGCAAGCTGGATGTATCCATGGCACCATCTACCAAAGCCCATTCTGTTCACCTGGCAAGTCTAATAGCTAATTCTCCTCTTAAGCAGAGCACCCATATAACTGTTTTCTTAACAAACAGAGCATTTAAGAAGTTTCTTTATGGCAGGAGATTAATATCTGTGACATTACCCAAAATTTATTATGATGTTCCAGAATTGATGTAAATTTTCCTAACTCTTATTATATAACATGGTAAAAATGTTCTACAGCAGCCAAATGCTGAAAGTTCATGAATAATATCAGACATATAAGGAATTTGCTGGAAAACCATAAATAGTATTTAGTACATTTTTATGTAAGCTGTTAATCCAACAATGTTGTAACACTGACAGATTTGTTTGACTTGGTGCTATGCAACAGTCTAGGGGGAAAAAATATGCATCATAAAGCAAAATGCAAGCTTGGATGAGATGGTTTACACCTTGTTGTCAAATCACTGGTCTTTATCATGGGCAATGTTTTTGAACTATTCTCTCTGCATCACATTTGAGGAAACAAGAGAGAAAAGTGAGATGGCAATCATCGAGGGCACCCACATAAAAGCTGCTGAAAGTCACTTGAGATAGAATATAGGATGCAGGATGCAATTGTGTTTACAAAGAAGTGGGAAGAGTCTCCTCATGTAGCTTTGTAGATCAGGACTAAGTATTAATTTTCAGTGAATATAGTTATATACTATACTGTATACTGTATATATATATATATATACAGTATATACACGTGATATATATATCACGGTCAAAAGTTATTTCAAACATATTTCAAACATTATTCAACACTGCTGGAATATTAAATTCAAGGTAATATGAAACTGTTAAAATAGATTTTCAAACCACAAACCTGAAAGTTTTGCTTCACACCAAATTCAATAGATATTTTTGAGTTATATAAGTCGTACAGCAAACGATTTATACTGTATTAAGCATAGTAAACAATTGAGCATATTAACAGCATCTTTGTCACCAAGCACGGGGAGAACATGCAAACTCCATGCACACAGAAGCCGGGAAATATTGCTGTTTCAATGAGCTCCAACACTAAGATACAGTATATGCTATTTAATTGAATGACTGGTTCATAAATGCAATTAATCTTCACTTCAAACTGTTGAAACTATATAATCAAACTGTTTGTCATGCTTCAGTGAACAAAATATAATGATTTTCCTACAAAATAATAATGATAGCAAAATCAAAAACAACAAATAATAACTACTAGTGGAGTTAAAGTCAAACAGTGCCTTTTGATGTTGAAAAATAAGTTATGGAAATGAATTTCTCTATATAATTGTAAACTATACAATTTATATATACTGTAGTTGTTCTCTATATAATACTAAACTAATGTACTTATCTCAGCGTATAACTCGTGCTAGGATACTATCAAGGTAGAAATTTTTCTCTGTCCGGAGCCATGATCGGAATGCCTACTTCACAGCTTGAAATGCTGGCATCCCAGGAACTCCCCATGGCCCAACATGTGGAAATCACTAGGCGTGAGGTCAGGACTGTTGGACCTTAAATATTATTGTGACAGTGATAGTCAAGTAACTATAGCTGAAGATAACTGCCTGTGAGATTACAAGAACCCATGTACTGGATTATTAATTATTCGAGACTTTAAAAGCTAAAAGAATTCTACAAGGCTTAAATGTAATTTAACCAAAGAACTCAATGTAAATCAATATAAGTTCACAGAAACAGTTTTCTCTTAAACTTGCTTTATTGCCCTTAAGATTACTCAGGATGTCACAGTGACTACTTAAAGCAGTAACCTAACTCTTTGGGAGGAGCTTTAGGCTTCCACAGCCTTGAGCCTGCATTAGTGCTGTCAGTGAAATATAACATTAGGGCACTAATGATTTGCAGACCCATATGTGAAAATGCTCTACATAAATCAAGTCACAAATGCATTACCCTTCTGAAAACCATACAGTTCAGTCAGAATTGATATACAGTATATCAAACAACTCAGTGATTCTGCCTCACCAATGTATATTGCTCTTGCAATGCATAATAGTTTATTTATTAATTTCTTACCATCATTTTAATGACAGATACACTTGACTTGAGCTTTTAATTAAACCCAAATTGTTTAAACACTGTAATTGTTGTTACACAAAGTTAATTACAGTAAAAGTGTATAATTAGATATAAATCAACATGAAATTAAAGCTGTATGTTATGTTTTTAATGTTATATTCAGTATATTTATAGCAGCTACCACAATTTGGAACAGTAAATTTACATCCACGATTTGTGCATGCTTATTTCTTGAAACATCTGCAGGTCTCCTTATTTCCTTCACCACAAAAAATGGTATCTGGCAAGCGATATCACTTAGAGCATGGCTGTTCCAGGATGTACATTTAAATAAGGCATGCAGAGCTCTGAACCTGATTAGTCTCAAGAGGGGCTTTGGGTTCACAGTATAGCCCCAATGCAAGGTTACCTAGCAACAAATAACAGACATTAATAATCTTTTCCCCCAGCTTCAAACAGGGCTAGAGTTCTCCATCGAAGTGTTCCTTTGTTTTTAAATATGTCAGCCCTTTATTTCTCAGCCAAGACAAGGTTGTAAATGGTGGAGATAGCTCAAGGTTCCGACACATCCTGAAAAAAATATCAAATGGTGAGGGTTTAATACTTAACATTGAAAGCATTAATTTTTTTTTACTCAATTTTGTGGTCTATATTGTATACAGTTAGGGATTAAATATATCAACATAAAATCAATATGGCAATTTTAATTGTGACAGATGAAACATTAAAGAAATGTGACAAATTGTCAGATTGTCAGCCAGGTGGTTATTTCTAGGTAAATGTTCAAGAGAAATCCAAAGGGAAGTGGGGGACTTCAATTGGCATGTGCTACGGATGCCACTGTGTGCTTTCTAACCTCTTCTCTGACTACACTCCTTTTCCCTTGAGGGTTTTTTTTTGGGGGGGGGAGGCGGGTCACTACGTTGGCCTGCTGTGTGCTGCAGGCAGGGCAGGAGAAGAGAATATAAAAGAAAACAGGAGAGTATGATGCAAGCTACACTTTTAGGTTTTTAGGTTTTTAGGTGTTTGATATAATCATAAAAAGAACAAATAATAAAAGTGTTTTTTTTATTTAGTAGTGTTAATTTTATTAATTTCATAATTTCATAATTTACAGTATTCATAATGCTGCCTCGAGAAGAACACTCATGACGGACACGCTTTTTTGTAACTTCTTCCAGCAGGTTTTAAGTGGGTAGAAGATATATTTTATCAGTGGTTTGGTAGATCATTTTAACATTTCAAATTTCTTTGGGAAATCCTTTTTTAAATTTCCTTCACAATTTAAACACACACACACACACACACACACACACACACACACACACACACACACACACACACACAAAA
>JAQMYJ010000040.1:17252712-17265315 GCA_030014305.1 Clarias laeviceps | reverse complement strand
CTATTTGACAGACCAGTAGCCGCCACTGAACAGCGTGCTACTTCAGCAATAAGAATATATTCATAGTATATTACTCATGTATTTGTAACACAGTAAACAACTGCTGTACATTAAATATATACTTTAATTTCATTAATTACTGTCATGTATGTACGTTAGTACACACACAGCTATATACTTTAAGTGCACTAAGTATACTTAAAGTTGTTCCACTTTTGTTTAACACACATAAGTATACTTAATACACTTAAAAATGTGCTTTTGTACAATTTATTTACAATTTAAATGCACTTAGTACAAAATTAATTGTTCCAAAATAGCAAACTTTAAGTATACTTGTGATTAGTCTGGCTGCAAGTAAACTTAAGTATGCTTTGGCATGCTAGGATTTAATATACTTAGCATGCATTTTTTTCACTTGGGCAAAGCTTGACTTAACAGGAACCTTGAACGTGTCTTGTGGTGCTACCACTATTTTCCATAACCGGTGCGAGGAATTGTATGTATTTAATTAGTCTCAAAACTCAGGAACTCTCATAAATGCTCTCCCCCAAGAATGCTTTTCTGGTGTGAGGATATTTACTTATGCATGAGTTTTAAGTATAAAAACACACGCACCCACACACATGCACACACACAGTAAAATGAGTTGAGATTCTTTGGTATTCTTAAATTTTAAAGTGCTTAGTATGTGAATGAGCCAAGCCTGGAGCTCAGGAGAAATTTAGTTTGCTCCTAAGACTTCTAAAAATCTTTAAATTTTAGAAATCATTAAAGGGAGACATTGTCTGTGCATATTAAATGCAACCATCTCTTCTGGCAAAATATGTGACAGGTGTTGGAAGCATTAATGAAGTGTGGAATGCAGTTATGCTTATTTCATATTTTAAATCATCATGGATGGAATTATTTTCCATCTTTGTTTGTAGTGTCAATAGCACACTCTTTACCATTGGATACAAAACAGACTTTTTTTTTTTTTTTTAGCAAGGAGAGCTCTTTAAGATCATTAAAATAAGCCATGGTTTTAACGTTAGGCTGGAAATATACTTGCTTTGGTGGATGATGGTGGAGGAGAACTTCACGTAACACCAGCTCCTGAGCTTCTATTGAGAGCATCCTGAGCATCTGCATCACTGTCTGGTTTGGGAATTGTGCCATCTCGGACCGCAAGACCCTACAGTGTATAGTGAGAACAGCTGAGAAGATCATTGGGGTCTCTCTTCCCTCCATCGAAGACATCTACACCACACGCTACATCCGCAAAGCCACCAGCATTTACAGCGACTTACAGTACAAGAAATATTTACTGTTTCTCCTCCCACTACCTCAACTCATTACCTCATTACCACAAAGTATTGAAATGTGTCATGTTGTCGCTCATGTTGGCACATTTGCATGTGCACTTTATGTTGTGTCTTTTGTATAGAACTTAGTTTTCTGTTCAAATTACAATCTGTCTTGTCTCAGCTAGGCATGTAATTAGGTTTCTTAGTTAGCTAGTTAGTTTTGTTAATTTATGTTGTATGAAGCACCTTGGAGGAACGTTGTTTCGTTTCACTGTATACTAAACTATATATGGTTGAAATGACAATAAAAGCCTACCTGAACATGAGCTTTTAACTATGCATACACGCATGCATGATGACATGCATGTGTCCTGCATTCACTTGTGTAGCTTGTGCGGATCCTCAAAATTAACATGATGTGTCCACAAGATGCATCATGAATATAAATGGCAGGAGCAATGCAGTCAGCAGTTACATAGCAGAAAATATGCATGTCTGCTACTTGGATCATATTTTCTGAGCTTTTCTCCATACTTTCAATATATTCATGCAATGCAAAAGGAATGCATGTCGTATTAATGGCCTAATATTACATTCAGGGAGGAACACCTGTGACACACCTGTAACGGAACTACTTGTGCAAACACTAGCAATCGCTCACCATGGAATTCTGGATTATATTAAAATACACTGGTACACTGCTTGAAAAAGGTCACTATTTCAGAAGGGTCAAAATATTGGCCCGGATCAAGCTAAGAAAACAACTAAAGATATTTGAAATTACTGGAACTGGGTTAAAACCCTTCAAAACATTATCAAAACTAAGGAGGATTGTGCTGAACTGGCAACTTTGTGGAAAAAAATATGGTCAGAAAATAATCAAGCATGGAGATCATATGACCTGAATGTACTTAATGACCAGATTACTGTATCACATCAGTGAGAGTTTGTCTTCCTTCATGGCACATATTTCATAATTCAAATTGTAAAATGGTGATTCTGGGAGCATAAGGACTAATTTTTACACATCAACTGGCCAACACATTGTGTGGCGTGATCAAAACTAAAGGTGAAAGTGTGACTTTTTGTGGCCAGGTAGTGTAAAATGATACTGAACAATCAATTCAGAAAGCAAATGGTCGTAGGATGGGGATATATTTAAGAACGGAGCAACTTGCATGATTTTATTAAAGGAAAATTTCTTCCCAAGTATATACTAAAACTGAACATTTTGCGACCTTTAAACTTGAAATCTAATACATTAATTGAAGACTAATTTATTCATGAACATTTCTGTGATGTTTATTAGGACATCATAAAAGTAAAACTGCTGATTATTAAGTCATTTATTACAGTATATTTTATAATGACAGAACAAAGACATATTTAGACAAGACATATATTTAGACCATACATATTTTTCATTTATGTACCTTTACATTGCATACTTTATGGTGGATGTATATAGACTGTTTTCTTCTCTCATTCAAAAAAAAAAAAAAAAAAACTTGCAGTCTTTGAATTATTTGTACAGATTGAACTTTTTTTATTATTATAATTATTATTATTATTATTTTTTTTTACAATAAAGCAACATAAGACAAAACTATAATAAATACATGCTTAATTTACCTAATTCATTCATAATTTGTCTCAATACTATATTTGGCATTACTGTATTTATAGAATGATAAAAATGCATTAGATCGAATACAAAAAGACAAAAACAAACAAAACAGTCCTTGATCACACTGGCTATTTTCATTTAATATTGAAATTTTTAAGTACCTTTGACCAGTATCTTCAGAATGTGGGGAGTCTCAAAATCCTGTAAAACTCCTGTGTATGTGATGCCTGGCTGTTAGTCACAAATATGTTTTTGAAAAAAAATTCTAGAACAAATATTGTAGTCCTGCAGAACTACACACCGAGATTTTTCTTGATTTTTAAAAAAAAGTAATCAGAAAGCAATTTTGCCTAATAAGCTATTATAATATCTAAGATGACCTAAAAGGGGGTCTTTTCATGTGTTCACCCTTGCTGAATACAAAATTAAAGAGATGTTACTTTCATTTTACATTTCTTCGTTTAAATGTTCCCACAGTTTTGGTTTGAAAAGGAAATTGACACTTGATGTCCAAATACAAAACTCTCATTTCTTCTTTTCCTCACTATAAGACTAATTCTCTTTTTTCTAAATAATGTTTATCCTCCACGCATTTAATTCTACTGTTTATTACCTTATTCTTTGCATTTTTCACCATGCTGTTAAAACAGACATGTGATCTATTGTTCATGAAGCATAAAAATTAATTTCATAGCTTATAAATGGCTAAATATCCTAAACTCCGGCATTTCTGGGCAGAACAGTGAGCTGTTTTTTTCTGCCATAACCAGATTCAGTTGCATCATGGATGTGATCAGTGCTTCAACTGTTTGCATCCAGAGGAAAAGCCTTGCCTTAAGTGAAATAGTGCCAATAGCAAAAGTTTAAGTTTGTAGGCTATGAGAAAACTATTGATCCATTATCCTTCCCCTGATGCAATGTGGCCCCAGCAGGTAGTCAAGTTAAACAGCATCTCATAAATCCAACAAAATACAGGTAATCTCCTTTGTTGTGATATTGCACCAGAAAAATAAAAAGTCAAACTCGGTTATCTACTACACTCTACATAATGGGAGACAGCCATCGAATGTGATAGATTACTGGATCTGAGAACACAAGTTGGCTTTCTCAAACCCCAACAGCAGAATAAAAAACACCAGGTGCTACCTGCTGTCAATATCTGGCTCAGGCATAATAGTTCAATTGGAACGATAAAAAAGTGGTACTGAGACATTTCCAATTCTTACCTTACATAAACAGCAGTATATGAGAATGTTGAATGATTATTGTCTTTCGAAATATAGAACACATTCAGCATTTTAAATGATTCCCATTCAAATAGAGTTGAGTAGATTCATTTCAAGTCATTTCACAATATCAGAACCACAAAAACTTTAAACAATTCAAGAGCTTCTCATGATCAATAAAGAATGATATGAACAGTAATGGATATTGGATATACAGCCTCCTCTAGTCACTAAGAAAAGTACCATGACGATCTGGAATGTATGGAAATAGAACAGAAGTTTATGAATGTTCTTAGGATTTTATGACCATTGTAAGAGTAGTTGCTTAACAGTTTAAAACTTACAACCAGCAAAACTTTGACATCTATACTTGAGGTTTCTGAAACAGCATTTTGTCCATCAAATGTCCTTCTCTAATGGAAGTGATATGAAAATTTAGTCTCCTTCTCACTCAGTGCTCCCATAGTGGTTCATATCATTTGTGGTCTCCTGTAAGGTGGTGTGGGAGATATCATCTTTGTCTCTCTTAAGATGGGCTTTAAAGAAATCGGACACGCACATCACCTACAATGAAAGGCAAATATAGTTTTTTTTTCCCTGAATAACTGGCACAGGTTATTTTTTAATGGGCAGTAATTATTGTAGAAAGGCTTTACACTTAATGATTTATAATTTCCATTTATGCTTACATGTTATATAATTGGCACCGTAAGTAAATATGTAAAATAACAGCAAACAAAGTTTTTAGTGAGGACAACCAAAAATTCACAGATTCCACCATAAAATCCCCAGAGTACGTCTGACATATATAAAGAATGTAGGGTGTAGACTTTAGTTATTGGTTGTCAAAAATATACTATAAAATGTCCTGTAAGACAGCACATCCACAAAGTTCTATGGACCTACAAAATGCAGCGTCATCACGCATCACTGAACCTACAACTACAGTCTCTCTAGAAGGCTTCAGAAAATATTAGAAAAATAACCACCCGCCAAAAATAGTGTTTTTTTTTTAAACATTGTGACAGACTGTATAGAATTTCAACATAACTGAATGCATTTATTAGCAACTTCTTCAATTTTTTTCTCTAAAAAAATCAAAGTAATTTTGACTCAACATCAAAAGACATACTTACTGTAAATACTGCCATAATGGCTCCCTGTATGAATCCAGTGAGAACATCACTCCAGTGATGCTTGTAGTCTGAGACTCGAGACAGACCCACATACACAGATGCCGAAATTAGGAAGAACTGGATAGTTGGCCTCACTAACCGAGCCCATTCTGCCTTCATTCTTGACTGCAGATACAGCTTTTCAAGTAAAACAGAACAATTTTAGTAACGCCAAAGCAGTTTTAGCATGATGTGGCATCTAACTGAAAGAGAAGAATGATTAATCAAAGCATGGTTTCTATAGTAATATAATTGGGTGTTTGTAGTACTTACTGCAATGAACAGCATACAATACATCGAAAAGGAAGAATGTCCAGAAAAAAATGAAAGCCTGTAAAAAAATAATTATAATAATTTGTTTATGTTTCTGAGGATATAATAATGACACCAAGAAGAAGAATTAAAGACAACAGATTTGAAAAGTAGGGCAGAAATCTGAACTTCTTACCTGCCTTCACTGACCAATGCCTTGTCTCCTGTGCACGAGAAGTTCTGAACGTAACCTGATTTACAATCCACAAGGCTCCAGTTTGGCTTGCATATGGTTAGGAAATGTGGTCTTAGACGACCGATGGTGTACTTTGCAATGTCAGTCAGGGACTGATTTATTGCTGCTCCAAAGATAAACGACCCAACAGCTTTGTAGATGCAGGCCACGTAATCATTAATTAACAAAGATCTTGATCTGAGATATATGGAAATAGACTCTCCACCAATGATCTGTTATATAGAGACAAGATGCTTTTAAATATCATTTATATCAGTAGAATGCAAACGAAGTCATAAAAATCTAGGTAGCATGTAGAAAATATCATAATTATGCGAGGTCGGTAGGTAGGTAGGTAGGTAGGCGGGTGGCTGGGTCGGTGGCTAGGTGGTTTGAGTGTGTGGAATTAGGTAGGTAGGTAGATGGTTTATTGATCCCGCAATATAAACATTACACATTATATTTATACATTGCAATCTAATAATGCACCAGTTGTCTCTGCCATTACCCACTAGTTTTCAGCCAACTAGCTTCAAAACTGAAATCTTTATAATTCTGTAAATGTACACACAGGCACTAGCTTCCAGTGAAAAACAAACTTTTAGTGTTTTTAGTATAGACAGTCAACTGTTCATGGAACTGTCTCATGATTTATTAGAAGTTTTGTTTGCTGATTGGCTCAGGTGTTGCAATGTCAATTAAATGGCCTAATCCTTATCCTGGTTCTTGGTCATGTATAGTGATAAAGGTAACTAGACCCTCTAGTAAACAATAAATGTCTGGCTTGTGAGACAAGCCATACTTCAGTAATAATTTGTAGAGTACAAAAATATTTAGAGCAAAACATTTAATGTCTTCAGCTAAAATATTTGAAAAATTATGTGCATATAATAATGGGTAATAATCACAGCATTTCATACTTCTCTATTTGTTAAAAAAAAAGAAAAAAGGAAAAAAAAAGAAAGAAAGAATTACTTACTACAATTAATGTGAATGGGATCATTATTCCCATTAGCAGTTGATAAGATATAGTATCGTCTTTGTATGGATACTTGATGGTATCATCACTGCAAAAAAATCCTCTTTTGAATGGGTTGTGTTGAATATTTAATATAGCAAATGGAAGTCCAGCTGAAAAAAATGAGGGTAAATTAGATTACTTCATCAAACATCACAGCTTAAATGATATGAGATGAGAATGACATCTCATGACATGAGAAACACAGCTGTCACATGAATTGTGTTATTCATTCAATGAATAACCATTGTTCTACCTTTATTCATGTGATTAGTAAGACAACACTGGGGCAGACAAGTCAAGTGTGACCGAAGCTAGACAGCTACAATACGCTGTCTGTTTCAATATAACATATTCTTTTGACTACAAATATGGTGGCGCTATAGTACAAAACTCTTTAACAAACTAAATGTGTAAAAAAATAAAATAAAATAAAAACCACTAATAAAAGAACATAACAAAATCAAAAGGAAAACAGCTAAATCAAAAACATAACATCAAAACCAGAAACAAAACAGCAAAATAAAAACCATATAATCCCATTTATTACTTACAGAACTTGCCAAACATTTAAAACAAGAAATTCTTACTCATGTTCTTAAAATGATCAGCGAAGTCAGCGAAGGCTATGAAGACTACACAGATCAGCATTAATTGGGAAAATTTTCCCATAACAGCAATACTTATCACTTGTTTTTGGAAAAAATGCATCTTGGGTGGGTAATAAACAGGATAATTAGATAATGTTAGTATTTTGCTTTTTTAAATCGGAGTGCGGAGTGGGTTTACATCACTCTCTAGCTGTGTTTTTTACAGTGTGATCTGGCAACTCTGGTGAGCACAAAGATAATGAAGATGTGCATAAGATATGCATAATATGGCCACAAAGAAAAAGGAAGAAAAAAATAAAAATAAATAATAATTGTATGATAAATCTAAGCCTATATTGCCTCATAAATGGTTTTCAGAGAAAATAAAATATTAAAACTAGTTTATTTTTAATATGATTGTCAAGTGTATCAACAACAACAAAACAAATAATAATAAATAATAATAATAAAATTAACTTATATAGTACTTTTCATATAGACACAATCTCAAAGTCCTTAGATCAGAAGTAAAAACAAGAGACAGTTAAGGTAGAAGATAGAAACATATGCCTTCATGCAGAAATAGGATAAAATGTGCAATTTGGGCATAAGGAGAGGTAGGTTTATTAGCAGGAAAAAATTCAGTATATAGTGAATTACATTCTAGCACCATGTTCCAGCACCACACAGCATACTATGACATTACAACAGAGTATGTATTTTAGCTATACGACTAAAAATAGCTATACGACTAAAAATAGCTGAGCAGTTCGTCTGTGGTCTGTGAACTGTTCTGCAGAATGAGCACAGCTACACTGTGGCTGGTTGGCAATGCACATGCAATGACTGGATCTAACAGACCAACTCTTGTTGAAATAAAACTGGGTGATATAACTTAGAACTAGGCCATGTTCTCACAGTGTTCGTATAAGTGCTTTCTATGTTACGTATGTTTGCTTTAAAAAATAATTGACCTAGAATATAAGGTGAGCATGTTGCGTGCTATTTATTTTTAGCTGTTAGCTAGGTCTTTCCGTTACAGTCTCACAGAGCAGCTCGGTTTGATTTCAAACCACAAAGGGAACAAGAAACAAGAACATGGAAGTTTTCACATTTTGCACAAAATTTTAGTCACAAAATTTTCCACAAGTACAGACCGTGAATAGCAGTATCCTAGTTAAGCACTATTAATATTTAAAAATGTAGAATATAATGGAGCGGCACAGTGGCTTAATGGTTAGCACTGTTGCCTTGCATCTCCAGGGTCCCAAGTTTGGTTCCCGCCTCGGGTCTGTTTGCATGTTCTCCCTGTGCTTGGTGGGTTTCTTCTGGGAACTGGTTTCCTCCCACAGTCCATAAACATACAAATAGGCTAATTGGCATTTTGCCCGCAGTGTAAATGTGTATGTGTGTGTGTGTGTGTGCGCCCTGCGATGGATTGGCAAGTCTCCCACCCCCACCCCCCCGGGGATAGGCTTCAGGCCCCCCTGCGACAGTGTATACAGGAAAAAGCAGTATAGATGATGAATGAGTGAAAATATTTAATGTCGATTCATGAATCGCTATACTGACTCCAGCATCGACTTTATTTTAAAAACTATTTTTAGATTCATAATGAAGACATACCGGTCGATTGCCCAGAATTGGCTGGTTTTCAGTTCAGCCGAGAACTGAGCGCAGAAGCTTCAGAGTGGCGCAATAGAAACACATTTTTATGGAGTTACATTATCAAAATGTATTACATACATTAAAAGCCTCTCCAAACTATGTGAGCTAATTAGTCTCAAACCCACACATTATACACACTTACACTAGTCACAAATTCGAAAGTGCAAACTAGTCTAAAAGTATGTGCAACGCCTACTTGCATTAAAAGCCACTCAACACGCACGCTCACTGTCAAGTTGGCTTTTGAGACTTTGGAGACAACTGAGGTGACAAAACGTCATAGTTTCATTATAATCCTTCAGGAGACACACTCTATTTACACACTGGCATCCCTTGTGGTAGGAGTGAATTATTTGCAAAGTTTGTTTAGAAATAATAATTATGGCAAATGACAAAGATATATGCTGCTCAGTGAAATTTATTTTGAAGTTAAATGTTAAACTCTTGTATGTGAAGTTAGCAGTTTAAACGCTGTGATTTGTTAAGTTTAAGTTCATTTTTAAATGAATGCTTTAAAGAAAAGGCTACATGGAATGAATCAATAAACTTTTTAAAGGTTTAAAATTGTAACAAAATCGGAGAAAAATTATATTGAACCTTTAGAGTTTAATTATATTGAGTGACCTTTAGAGTCTACATTTTGCTTTGGAGGAGACATGACTTTTGAGGAATAAACAGCACTCCAATATCCCTTTTTCTGCGGAGAAAGAAAGCGTTAGGTTGTTTTCCCTGCGCAGTTCCCGGATGTAACCAATTATCCGATAAGACATATAGGTTTTTATTACCTGTTGATGCGTGTAACATGCCATAGCACTTAGAAACCCTCTGTGTATTTGACCCAGTTTCACCTTCCAGACGAAGGAAGAGATACTCAGTGTTTATATGCGATTCAGCTACTGAAACAAGGCTCACACTTACCGAGGACAACACAGGTGACATCCAGGAGGATGAAGAAGTAGCTTTCTGAATCGAACATCTTCCTTCCGACTGTAGTCTTGTAATCCCGTAAGCCTCTTTTTTTTTTTTTTTTTACACTAACAGCGATTTACTTAATTCGAGGGCCCAACACATCAGCCAAAGTAAGATAAAAGCTTGTTAGTTTACATCTGAGTAAAAAGAGACAGCTACATAACTAAACATAGACACAGTCATCACACGCTTACAGACCAATAATGACTCGACTGTTGCTGTACAAATCGTCCGATGTTACCGCGATGTGGTTAGTCATCATCGCGCGACTGGGAGTGGGCATCTACTCCCATACTAAAGTATGCAAACCTTTAGGTGGCGCACTATTTAGCCCGACAATGTAGAACGATAGTAGGCTGCCTTGGAGCTACGTATATCGTAGGCTCCGCCCCTTTCAAAACGGAAACGTGATTTCTGCATTAACCCGTTCAGGCCCTGCATGCAACGTATACAATAATTCTAAAAGATTACCGAGTGTGGGCAAATTAAATTGAATTCGCTCTTGATTATAAGTACATATTATTTATCAAGTAAACATATGTTATTAGTATCATAATAAATGCAATTATTATATAATTATTATATTAATACAATTCGATCTCAGGATGTCCGACTGGGTTAGGGAAACATTAATAGCTGTGAGTCTGTTTAATGTGGTTTACACCAGAACACAGAAAGTGAGTCGTTTAATCACTGTATAATCTGCTCGAGCAGGAAAGAAGCGCACGCATATACATGACGTGAGGATAGAACCAGGAAGTACGACCATATGTCAAAATAAAAGTGTATATCCGCAGAATCAGAACTACAAGACTATATAGAGCGAATAAGGAACAACGACCAGCACTCCTGAAACAGGCAGTGTTCCTGATGCGTGGTACAAGTTTCTTGAAGGACATCATCTGAAAAGACCCAAGTACTATTTGTAGCTTTTAAAATAATATGGTATTCTAACAAACCTCAAGAACAAAAATTACAAGATGAGGATTTTAGCCTCAGGCCTTTAGTACATTGTATGCCCCAGGGGTGTCACATTTGTTTTCTTGAGTTCTGCCCTTGCTACATTTAAAAGAAAATGTATATAAGGAAGCACTTCACAGTCACACTATTAGGTATTATGATTCACTGATTACGCCACTGTCAAAACAAGACATAACGTGTTAATCATTTTAGACATGAATGTGACTTACATTAAGTAATGCACACCGCCCACATCCAGACCGCAGTGAAACGAGCCTCAGTAACAACTGCAGAGTACAAAACTGGAGGTTTCAAAACTATGAAATGACACATAGGGAATTTGGTAATTAAGTAACAACGACAGTCAGTTGTTATTTTAAGACATAAAGATCAGCTGTCCTGGAATAGTTCTTGAGAACAGTATTGTCAGAACAGTATTGTCAAATGCATTTGCAAAACCCATTGAGCACCATGATGCGGCTGGCTCTCATGAAAACCTTGCTAGGAAAGAAATATCAAAACTGCAAAGGAGAAGCTCAGTAAGAGGTCTGAAAAACCACTAATTTACAGCACCTCAGATTACAGCTGTGAAGGCTTTACAGAGCATAAGTAGCAGACACATCTCAGTATCAACTGTTCAAAGGAGATTATTGAATATTTTGATGCCATCAGCTTTGTTTTAAATGGTTTTCCTTTGGAAATTTTTTAAATGCAAAAAAGTGCATATACAATAACATTCACTGTGCTAAGAATCTGCTGTAAATGTGAAGTACACCTGTTCTGCACTATTTCACTATTTTTTTCATGCAGATCATCATGCAGGTTAAATGAAATTAGTCTACTGGCCAGCAGTCTTCTATGTACTATAAAGATGTAAAGATCCACTACTATCTTCCTGGGTATATATATATATATATATATATATACACTAATACTTTTAACATGCAAAAAATGCTAATCCCTCATAGTTAGATTTCTCCATTTTTCTTCATCTTGGAAAAGATGCAAGTAGACACAATAGTGATATTCCAAAACTTTTCATTTATTTAAGATTCAATATACACACATATGTTCTGTTCTACTACCTATTTTTCACGATCTCTACCTCCCACTTTCCCCTACCTTCTTTTAAAATCCTGCTGTGCTTTGGGGGCCAAATTCACTTACAGATATCACAGAATATACAGCTTCTCTAGCAGGATGGTCTCTAGCAACACACTCCTTTGTCTTTCCTCTACCCAAACTATATGAACATACGAAGGCTTTCTCAAGG
Source organism: Clarias laeviceps (assembly GCA_030014305.1). Lineage (NCBI taxonomy): Eukaryota > Metazoa > Chordata > Actinopteri > Siluriformes > Clariidae > Clarias > Clarias laeviceps. The sequence goes on along the minus strand of JAQMYJ010000040.1, from coordinate 17,253,033 downwards.
TATAAAAGACAATTTATATGTATCATATACATAAAAATATATAATCTATATATTAATATTTTGTTTGTGTGGGATACAGTACTTTACTACTTTCTTCAACCTCATAAAGTTTATCGCGGCATGCAAATAAATACAGAACAAGACTTGCATTATCAAAGCAAAATAACTGTAAGGATTTCTTGAATTTTGGTAGACCTCCTTTTGTCTACTCAGTGCTCAGCCTGTATTCTACTGTCCCGCCTGGCCAGGGAACCCCTCAATGAAACACACAAGTCAGTGCTCAGTGAGACGTTCAAAGTTTATTGTGGGAGACAGGAGTAT
>JAQMYJ010000040.1:17212831-17223304 GCA_030014305.1 Clarias laeviceps | reverse complement strand
ACCTCAGCAGTGCCACAGGCTGATAGCTTCCATGCCACGCCGCATTGAGGCAGTAATTGCTGCAAAAGGGGCCCAAAATAAATACTGAGTACATATGCATACTTATACTTTTCAGAGGTCCGATATGTTCTATGTACAATCCTTGTTTTATTGACTGCATGTAATATTCTAATTTATCTGAGATTGTGGATTTGAGGTTTTCATGAGCTGTAAGCCATAATCACCTCAATTATGACAAATCACGGCTTGAACTACCTCATATATTAGTTTCACCTTTTAAGTTGCATTACTGAAATAAATGAAATTTTGCAAGATATTCTAACTTTGAGTTTCACCTGTACAAATATTTTATATACACTGCCCAGCCAAAGAAAGTCACCACCTAGATTAAATTAAGCAAATTGTTAAGAGCTTTACATTGGATAATTACTACAGTGGTTAATATGATTGACCCGACAACAAGTTATTTAACCCTAACCCTGATCCTAAGAAGCTTCTCATTTCTTATACAACCATGTCCGAAGAAACATCCTGTGGCCCTGGCAATGATGTTACTCCATTTTACATGGGTCAAATAACTGTCCTGAATCAAGCAAAGAAAACAAATGAGGAGATTACTGAAACTATTAAAATTGGTAAAAGAGCTGTACAGGTCCTTCTCAAAAAATTAGCATTAAAAAAAAAAAAAAAATTAGCATATTGTGATAAAGTTCATTATTTTCTGTAATGTACTGATAAATGTACTGTAATGTAAATGTAATGTACTGATAAACATTAGACTTTCATATATTTTAGATTCATTACACACAACTTGTGCAATGCAGGTGTTTAGAGTTAATTAGTTGATTCAGATGAAACCTTTTCATGATATGCTAATTTTTTGAGATAGGAATTTTGGGTTTTCATGAGCTGTATGCCAAAATCATATTAAAACAATAAAAGGCTTGAACTACTTCAGTTGTGTGTAATGAATCTAAAATATATGAAAGTCTAATGTTTATCAGTACATTACAGAAAATAATGAACTTTATCACAATATGCTAATTTTTTGAGAAGGACCTGTATAACTGTGGTCAGAAAAACACCCTGAATGAGCTGGATGGAAGATTACTTAAATCAGAATAAGGTTTTATTCACCAAATATGATGATGCACACACGAAATTTGATTGTAATGTAAATGTTGTAAATGTTTGGTGAAATTAAACATAAAAAAACAACAGTAGAACTCATGGCTATGTTTAATAATGAAAGAGAGAGCATTGAGCACACACAAATAGCAAATAGAACTCAAGGGATTTGGATTAAACTGCTATGTAGCATTAAGAAACCCATTTATCAGTGAGGCTAATTGGTTGAGTATTCATTTTGCCAGGGAGTGTAAAGAATAGACCCTGAAACTTTGGAAATAGGTCATGTGGTCTGATGAGTCCAGATTTACCCTGTTCCAATGTGATTGGTGCATTAGAGTGATTGAAGGAGCATCAGACAACTTTTTCACACATGTATTGTTGGGTCCAGACCCAGTCTGACTCTCCCATCATCAGTACAAGGTCTTTGGGAGAAATTAATGCCACTCTTGATGCCACATGAAATAAATATGACATTGCATATGCTTATCAAAATAATGCCATGGCTGTGATCAAAGTAAAAGGCGAGATAATAAAATATTAGATTATCTATTTTGTAGTTCTGGTCTGCAATGCTATATTTAGAAGTACTTTCTATGATGCATTTCCAAACGTTTTTTCCCCCCCCTCACTCTGTGGTTGGTCTGCTGTGATATCAGTGCACCTTTTTACCCTCTAGCATACGGCACACCCAGACATACTGCAGCAATTTAAGTTTCCATTCTGCTTGTCTCTGGCCCTATGTTCACATTAGAAACAGACGAAACAACCACACATTTCCTGTTTGCAACACAAGGCTGTCGTTTGGCAGCAGCAGCAAGATACACAATGATCATGACAAGCAACATTTTTACTTGATTTTATCAATTCCTATGTGAATTACACTTGATGCTGTAATGTGACAAATGTAGTTTAAACAGTCATGCTTATACATAAATGTGAATAAATTTTGTATTATATTTTTGGGATACTACTATTTAAAATCTGAATTTAAATCTACAGGTTACACCTACAATTAACAATAGTAGTGGTCACCACATGCCCACAAAAGACAAACTGTAGGTGTGATGTTTAATTTCCCGTTTCTTAGTGAGAAAGAAACAAATGCTTGTTTTGCCAAAGTCATACAAAACACCATTGCTGCAGTGATATTGGGCTTTAAGGCAACTTTTTTTTTTTTTTTTTTTGTCAGTCAACAACAAATACTTTCATGAAACAGTGACTGAATGTCAAATCCAGTACTTAGCCCTTGTTCAGACTACAGTCCTATCTCATTTGTTTTACAAATCAGATTTTAGAACTGACTGTCCACACTGTTATTTAAAAGTAATAAGATTGGATTTGTCTCTGTTCAGACTGGCATCCCAAAACTGATACATTGTTGACCTACCAGCTCTGGTTGTCCATCTGAATCTCCTTTCTCACATGAGGCGAGAAATTTCTCCATATATCCCCCTGTTTCTGTACATTTTTTTCCTGCTTTGCCTGTACTGATCCGTCCACTGAAAGTGCTATAAGATATTTTACTTCATCCTCTGTCCAGGCCTCTGTCTAGTGTTCTCCATTTCTACCATGTCCAATTCATATTGCAAGTAACGTACTGGACAATTTGAAATCCAGTTTGAGCGAGTTAGACAGACTTAGACACATCTTTAACATGGTTATCACATTTGAATCTGACTTCAAGCCACCTCTAGGTGTGGGTCTAATCGAATTTGTTTAGACTACCTGAAAGAAATTGGATTCTAAACTGATTCTATTTTGGATATGCAGTCTGAACAAAGCTTTAGTGTACAAGTACATCCCTGAGGACAGACTTAAACAATTTTTGTTTCCCTTCACAGCGCAAAATTGGTCGGGCAAAGGTGACCCATGCTGTTGTGGTCATCTTTTTGGAATTCTTCTCCTGGGGTCTCCTTACAACACCAATGTTGACTGTAAGTAGTGCATCACAGAAAGATGATTATACGTAATTGAAAACCAGGATTAAAAAAAAAAACTTTTTAACCATTATATGTTGCGCATATCCTTATGCATGGGACTCGTACAAGATAAGACTCCAGGATACCCAGTTAACAAGGGGAGAAAATGCTCCACAGGGCAAATTTTTTTGCTTACTGAAACAGTAAAGCAAATTCTCTGTGGTTTCTTAAATACATGAAGTAAGATTTATTTATTTTTTTTAAATATTAGTAGAACAAAAGTATAATTCAATTTCCTTTGTTAGGAAACCTTTTCTTTTACATAAAGTATCAGTCATTTTGAGGGAAAATGTAGTCTAATCGAAAAGGGGGGAAAATTCCAGTCATTCCACTTTTTTTTATTTTTTATTTTTTTTATACCTGGCTACTGCACCAACAAAAGCATTACTAATTACTGTATTGACTTTATAATATCAATTAATTTCAAATATATATATATATATATATTTGAAATTAATTGATATTATTACAAATTATAAATATATATATATTTACAATTTGTAGTGTCATTGTTTGCATAGTTTGTCATCATATTTGCATTTTTTATTCATCCTTTCTTTAACGATATTTGATCAGTCATATTTTAGGTGACTAAAATATTTTTTCACAACCTGGCATTTTGACTTTGTCCCTTTTCTCAGGTGCTACGTGAAACATTTCCACACCACACGTTCCTCATAAATGGGCTCATTCAAGGAGTCAAGGTGAAAATTGTTTTTCATGATTTGATGGATACATATTTGCAGATAAACTAGCTGTATCGCAATTTGCCTTTTTATGCCTAATTTGGTGCTCATTATGTTCATCTTATTCTGTGCCAGTATTTACAGCAATGAATAACTTGAACGTGTATTTCTGTCAGCAGATAAAATGTCCATTAATAAAAATATAGTAACAGATTTGTGCTCCGTGACAGGGACTGCTGTCTTTTATGAGTGCCCCACTGATTGGAGCCTTGTCGGATGTATGGGGCAGGAAGTCCTTCTTGCTGTTGACAGTGTTTTTCACCTGTGCCCCGATCCCACTGATGAGGATAAGCCCATGGTAGGAGTTATGGCTCAGCCAACACTGAGCTCTTTGTGTTCTATCACATGCCTCTCATGTGAGTGTATCCCTTTGTAAAGATTACTGACCACTGCAGGTCTGTTCTAGATCAGAGACATGACTGCTGTAATCTCTTACAGAGGATGTATTTTAAATAACACACTCTAGACTCTAGAACTTTAGCTTGGATCTGCTTGGAGTTCTTTAAATGACAGAATATTTGTACATATGGTAATGACCTCTAAACCTCACACCGGAGAAACGAGCCAGGATTTCTGACCCCTGACTAAAATTATATTTACTTGTTTTTGTTTTTATTCTAGGTGGTATTTTGCCCTTATTTCAGTATCTGGGGTCTTCTCAGTCACCTTCTCAGTTATATTTGCATATGTAGCAGATATTACAGAAGAGAATGAAAGAAGCACAGCATACGGATTGGTAAGAGAGTACACTTGCATTATTTAAGAAAACTCACAAATTCTTAATATACCTGGAAAATGAAGATTGCAAATATAACACATTTAAACACATCATTTGTGCAAATCAACACAAGGCTGCTCCAGCTGAACAAAGTAGATCATATGGAAATATTTTGGACATGTGAGATTGCTTGCATGTGTGCCTATTTAGTCATGCATCTACAGTAAAAGCTTTATTCTGATTGGTGTCACTTTAGTTTACCTTACTAATAGTAGACAGAATTTAGCTGTCTAATCCTCACAGTTAGCAATGACACAGGTTGCTTCAAACTGGGTGGGAGAATTTTCCCTGTGAGTCATGAATACTGATTTTATCTCATTATCAATTAGCCGATCCCTAATCCATATGCCCCCTTCAAAACATAATGATAATAATACACTAAAAGTGTATTAGTACTACACTATGTCAAGAGCAATTTTGAGACAATTTTCATGAAAAGGCGAGTATATGCAAATGCAGTTTTACGAGATACTTTACTAAGGACTAGGCTACAAAGCAAATCTGGGTACAACTAGAATCTAAATTGACAAGACAGGAAAATAGGGATGGGGACTTATAAGTTGTTCATCGGTAAAGGCCAATATTCACCTTAAATAAGTTGCCATTGTCCGATGGTAGTGGCCAATTTTTTTCCCGGATGTGTTGCATCGATTTTGCACTGGTTCCTTTATGTACTTGAAGGTTACCAGCTGCAGCTTTGGGAAAGATCCAATATCTGGCACTATATTACCAAAACAGCCCCCTTTGTCACAATGCTACAATGCGGTATGGTGTAGGGAGTGAGGAAGAGCTAGGAGGCTGTACAGTAGCCCTGGGATATCCAATGAACATAGATAGCTGATAGCTTAATTGCTGAATTGCTTAGAGATTTCCACCTTAAACTATTATTCTGACAAAATAAAACATCATTCACATAAGTACTGTGTCCATGACTAAATATTCACTACCATACATGACTGGAATATAGTATACACCATTCATTCCCTACCATTTTTGTTACAGAGGAAAAAGTTTAGCATGGAGGTTAATTTCTAAGCTTTTGATAGTTATGATGTGTGCACTATAATGTATTTGTATGATATATGTACAGAGCTGTGACCAAACAAACTATTTTATTATACTATAATTATAATTTTAAACATTCTTATCGGCCAAGCATTCCACAATCAGTGCATCCTTTCAGACAAGTTTCAATCAGTAAGGTAAACAACACAAACTGGGGGAGACAGAGGTCAGTAGTGTGAGGCTGAAACAGGATCAGAAACCAGATAGACAGGAAATAAAGCAATGTGAAGCAGAAATCACATCCTTTTTTTTACCTGATAAATGCATCCCGCAGCCTGGACTACCACTACCACAAGCAGAACTTCAGTGAGAACTGAGCTTCTAGCAGAGAATGATTCAAGTATCGCTTCAGAGATAAGGAATTGGTCAGGTTTAAAAGTCTCATAGTATATACAGTATAACACATTAAAAGGCAAGAGGTTTTACTTTGTTTATTTCTGGGTGCAGCCATGGGGATTTGATGTCAGATTTAAAAATCAGATTTGAGAAGAATAACCAAAGTTGACTTTTTTTTAGTTGCAGTGACATTTCATGTCATCATGGTCGTCATTTAATGTCATCGTCTATAACAGTATTCATTTTTATTATTATCATGTTTTGTTTTTATTATTATAAAAAAAAAAAAAAAAGTTTTTTTTCCAAACTCTATTTCTATGCATAACTTTTCTATCAGCTTATGTTAGGCCAAAAAAGAAGTTTGAGAATTATTTGTAAAGTCAAAAAATAAGATTTTGTTTCGCAATTTTTTCTCAGCCCTGGTCACAACTCCATGTTGTACAGTTATCTAATATTCTAATATTTCGTGCATCTCTGTATGTGATTAAAAACTAATATGTACCAGTGTATTTACTAATATTACTGACTATTACTGCATTCATTTGTTTCAGGTATCAGCAACATTTGCTGCCAGTTTAGTTACAAGTCCTGCTATAGGAGCCTATCTATCTGCCAGTTATGGAGACAGTGTGGTGGTGCTGGTGGCCACCATTGTTGCTGTAGTTGATATTTTTTTCATACTCCTCATTGTACCCGAGTCTCTGCCAGACAAAATGAGGCTCTCATCATGGGGGTTTCCAATTTCTTGGGAACAAGCTGACCCTTTTGCTGTGAGTTATAAATGTTTTATATGCTTTAAAATCAATCCATTTCCTGATATTCATATGTAAATGTGCACCTTTTGATAGCAGAGTTAAAAAAAAATAACAAAAAAACAAATGCAGTATTCAGACTTGAAACCCCCGAGCTCAAACCAAGGGTAGACTTTCAGAACTACTAAATGTAGTATACCAGGGCACACCTTGGTAACAAGAAACACCTGTTAGTCATATATTCCTGTATTTTTCCTGTAATCACTTGAAATCCAATAGGTGCCATGTTGCAAGTTAACACATCTAGATGTGGTGATGTAAAGATAAGTATAATTAAAGCAGACATTTTGATGTCCTATCTTTTGATCTCAAACTTTAATATCTTCAGTGTATAGCAAAATTGGCCTTTCCGTTCCAGTACATTCAAACTATATACAATTTGGTCCATAAGTATTTGGACCGTGATTGATTGATTGATTAATTTATTGTAAACTTTACAATGGGTTTGAAATGAAGGGGAGAATATGTGATAGAAGTGTAGACTTTTTGCTTTAATTCACAGGATTTCACAAAAATATTGGAATCACATGTATTTTGTACAAAAACCATTTTCACAGGCTCAAAAGTAATTGGACGATTGTGTGATGTGCCGTTTCATGGCAAGGTGTGACCTTTTTTCCCTCATTGTTTCATGACAAATTAGGAGCCAACAGGTCTGGATTTTAGTTCAAGTGTAGAATTTGCATTGGGTAGCTGTTCAAGGGAACTCTTCATATGCAGTCCAAAAAGTAAAGTACTTTATGCAAGTAAAGAAGACCATCATTAGGCAAAAATAACCCTGTCAGAGAAATAGCAGAAATTTTAGAAGAGCCAGATAAGCAATTTGGTACCTTCTTAAAAAGTTATGCACTGATTGACTCAGCAACACCTAAATGAATTGACCAAATAGAAGAAACCAAGAACAAGTAGGGGTATTATTGTCAAAGTCTACAATCAGGTCTAAAGCAAGATACTTTAGACAGATTAAACTAAGATTACTGTGTACAAGAATTCTGCGAGAAGATATAGAGAAGAAAATTAAGGTCTAATGATCCAAAGAATAGTGGAGTATGTGTTATACAGGCTGGGGGTAGTGTTATGGCATGGGCATGTATGACTGGTGTTTATTGATGACGTCTGCTCTGATAGTCAGTCACTTGACCTCAGCCCAGCTGAGCATGCTTTTTACTTACTCAAGGCAAATAGACCCATAAACAAGCAGCAGCTGAAGGCAGCTTCAGTAATGGCCTGGTATAACATCTCGGGAGGAAACTGAGTATTTGTTGATATTCATAGGTATGACTTAGTTATCATTGACTGCAAATGATTTGCACATTAGTTTTAAAAATTGTTTGTTAGTTATTTTGTCCACTTTTGAGCATGCTAAAATAGAGGGACTATGTAAAAATGGCTATAAATCCTAAATGGTTAAAGCAATATTAAACCCCTTGTATAAAAGCTGAAAGTCTACACTTGATTGCTTCATTTCAGATCTATTGTTGTAGTGGACAAAGGCAAAATTACAGAGATTGTGTCACTCATCAAATAATCGTGTACCCTATGTACAGTATATTATTGTATATATGGTAATCTAGGGACTTATTATTCCTGCTCTTTGGTTTCACAGTCTTTAAGAAAAGTGGGTAAGGACACCACAGTGCTTCTCATATGTGTCACGGTTTTTCTGTCGTACCTTCCGGAGGCAGGACAGTATTACAGCTTTTTCTTATACCTAAGACAGGTAAGTGAGAGTTTAGTAAGAGTTGAGATTTGTTTAGTGTTTTAATCATTATTTACAGTATAGCTGTTTTGAGGAGCCTACATACTATATATTAAAAAGGTTTACTTTATGCAGTTTTGGATTATTTAAGTATTTTTATGTTTTTCAGATTATTAACTTTTCATCAGCATCAATTGCAGCATTTATAGCAATGGTTGGAATCCTGTCTATTATAGCACAGGTACTGTCCCATTTTAATCACTCTTTGTGGCTAAAGCACATGCATGAAAATACAATTTAATCATATCAACAAAAGTTATTATTTCTGTGTAGAACTGGGAATATTAGCAAATTAGCAAAAAGAACCTGAGATTATCACCCCTTTGATGCTCATGCTTTAAACATGTTTTAATTCCATTCAGTTTGTTGTTGCATGTACTGTGAATGTTGTATGAAATCCACACATTTAGATTTATACATTATTCATATTAGAACATATAATAAAGTATAGTGTGTGGTAGCCTGTGTTAGTTTTTATGAAGTAAATGCAACATTGGTGCACAGGGAACTTTAAAATGTTTAATATAGCTAAATTTAATCCAGAATGTTTTGGTTGTTACTATTAAGTCATAGCTTCTTGTACTTGATGAGATTTGTGACAAATCGATGTCACAAATCGATGTAATTCATTATTCTAAAATACTTGCAGGTCAATGCTTCTGGTGTATTTATTTCTGACATTCTCTGATGTAGTTGTTTTGTAGGATATTTTACGTATCAAGTTTCAGTGCCTTATCCTCAAGCCACTCTTTGTATGCATTCTTGTACTTTTTTTTTTTTTCCTCCCCCCCAAAAAAAACGCATTGTACACACACCAACAATATGATGCTCTGGACAATGGTCTGCTAAAAAAATCCTCGGTCCTAGCATTTATGTAGATGTTACTTTGACATGTAACACGTACCAGAATTGTTGCAGACCAAGTATTTTTGAATGGCAGTGGCCTCATCCAGCAGGATAATGCACACTGCAAAAGCATTTAGGAACAGTGTAAGGCATGACAGAGTTCAAGGTGTTGACTTGGCCAAGTCAATTCCCCAAATGTCAATCCGATTGAGCATCTTTGGAATGTTTTGGACTAACAAGTCTGATTCATGAAAGTCCCGCTTTGCAACAAACAGGACGTCTTGATGTCAGTTACCACAGCACACCTTCTGTCCATGCCTTCATGGTTTATGTCCATGCCTCCATCTTTTGTTTAAGTGATGATATGGAACCATCTGATTCAGCAGATCCATACCATTTACAGTTAGGCCCAAAAATATTTGGACAGTGACACAAGTTTTGTTATTTTAGCTGTTAACGAAAACATATTCAGGATACATTTATATAATCAATATGGGCTTAAAGTGCAGACTCTCAGCTGTAATTTGAAAGTATTCACATCCAAATTGGAGCAAGGGTGTAGGAATTTCAGCTCTTTAAGACGTAGCCGCCTCTTTTTCAAGGGACCAAAAGTAATTGGACAATTGACTCAGAAGGCTGAAAAAAAAAAATAACAAGGCTGCATGGGCTCTTCCCTCGTTAACCTGTCATCAATTAAGCAGTTAAAAGGTCTGGAGTTGATTCCAGGTGTAGCGTTTGCATTTGGAAGCTGTTGCTGTGAACACACAACATGCGGTCAAAGGAGCTCTCAAAGGAGGTGAAACAGACTATCCTGAGGCTGAAAAAAAGAAAGAATCCATCAGAGAGATAGCAGAAATGTTAGGAGTGGCCAGATCAACAGTTTGGTACATTCTGAGAAAAATAGAGTGCACTGGTGAGCTTGGGAGCTCAAAAAGGCCTGGACATCCACGGAAGACAACAGTGGTGGATGATCGCAGAATCCTTTCCATGGTGAAGAAAGACCCCTTCATAACATCCACTC
>JAQMYJ010000040.1:17193334-17208962 GCA_030014305.1 Clarias laeviceps | reverse complement strand
CAAACAGGAAGTTAATATCACCAACCATTCCCATTTTATTAAGGTGTATCCATATAAATGGCCCACCCTGTAGTTTAAATTTTGAACTCTAAAACTTGTTCTCGCTGTGAATATAGCCATAGAATTAAGCCAAATAGGGGAATAGCGAAAATGTTGTGTGGCACAATAATTCTAAGATCAACTATACACAGCCTAAATGTTCTAGGATTTGTAATAGAACAAAATTGTTTCAGAAACCTATGTGAGATGCTATTTTTTTTTTCTTTACAATTAATCTCATACTGCTGCTTAACCTAATGTCTAACATCTTTTCTTATAGAAATCAGTCATTCCGGGACCTCCCTTCCTGTTCGGAGCCTGTACTGTTCTTCTAGCAATGTTTGTTGCCTGCTTCATCCCAGACTGCCGTAGTGTGGTGGTAAAAACCTGCAGCACACGGGTTTCCCCTGTTGGTGGAACACACTGTAACAGTTCTGTTCCTGGCAGTGACGAGGACATTGAGCCTCTTTTGCAGGACAGCAGCATGTAGCCCACTAATACTACCTGAAGCCGCCTCAGCGTTTTTTCCCCTTTTTCATTTTTTTGTTTTGAAACATGCAAAAAATATAGGTCCAAGAAAACATGAGATATGGAATGACACGATATAGAAATACTCTACAGAAACATATATTCCTTTTTTTTTTTTTTTTTTTTAATAAATATATAACGCATTTGTCTCAAACTAAGCTGTTTGAAATTTTTAAATGTTTTAACATAAGGTAAGCTTTGGTTATGTTTGCCAGCTGAGATGTATTAATGTCATGCTCCTAGTTGAAAATGTGCCTTCACTATGCATTTGCGAAGTATTTTATTTAATTTTATTTTTGTTATTGAGTCTCTGCTGAATGTATATGATGTACTATAGGTCAATGATGTCCTTAATTTTTTTTTAAATGTGTAGCACTGTAATAATCTTCTATTAAAGAACACCTGAAAGACAATCTTTATATGAAAACTATGGTAATTAAATTCCTATAATTAAATCTCTATGTTCATAGTTTGTCATATACTAAACAACCACTATCTGCCCGCAGTGCAGCTTTATAATTTGACCTACAAAGTGAATTCACAAGGCATTGTCATACTTCAGCTTATATAATATGTTCTACTGAGATATAGTCAAGGAACAGTAAATGGAAAGTATATAGCGTAAGGCAAACAATTGTCACAAGCTGGCCTAAATATTTTTGTCAGTTTGTAAATTCTTCAGCTGTTTCATGTATATGCAAAAGGGGCATTTATTTCCCTGTGTAAGACTATTTAACTGTACTTGTATATCTTCTGCTTGTGGCCACGTCTCAAAGGATATCTGCTACCTCAGTCTTTAACATTGGGCTTGGATGAAACCTATATAATTCTTGATACTCGGTATTCAAATGATATCAATTCACCCCATCTCGGCAAACAAAATTCTCATTATTGCTTTTATACATGGAACCCAGACATTCCTGATCATCATATATATGTTGCTAATGTGTATAATACTTAAAATACTATTTACAAGTTAATTTAATATATGATCTGTAATACACATGCTACTGACAAGCAGTATACAATTGTGATGCATAAGACAGTCACACAATTTATTTATTTACTTTAAAATTTTTGTTTCCATGCTTTTCACTTAATCGTAACCATATTGAATAATAATTTACATTATTTAATAGAGTATATGCGTCCTTTAACACTTCTGTTGCATGGATGTATTTAAAATGCCATGAAATGTCTTTTCTACTGGAATGAGTGGCATATTTTACCTGCAAAAGCACACTAGAAAAGCACTGTGTAGTTTCATTTGGTAGAATTGTAAGGCCTTAGAATGCACAGACATAATGTCAAATATAGTTCTATTAATGTATACAACTATCAAAGTAGTTTGTGCAAACTAAATGTTTGTATATACTTATATACTAAAATCTATGTATATAAGAACTAAGCAAAAAAAAATTTTTTTTTTTTAAACCTTTGCAAGAGTTACTGATGTACTTTGTATGCAGATAACAGATGCTTTTGCGTATGGAATCTTTGCTGAATGCTATCCCTTGACATTTGTGGTAAAGCAAATAATTGCAACAGTAAAAAATGTTGTAGATGATTTGTTGTTATTATTAGGCTAGAATGAGGCAGTGAATTGTATTACAAAGGGTTGGTTTAGATGAGGTCAGCCTCTTACCTGTGCAGTATTTGTTCACTAATGCTATGGGCTGAAAAGGAGACGATAGCAGCATGCCTGTTCACTTTTTAATAAAATAAAGACAAAATACAAATCACCGCTCTCAATACATGTCAAATCCATAAATGATTATTCACATTAGACAATAAGAAACTTTTAGAAAACAATAGACCATTGTCCAGCAATAATAGTTTGGTCTTGTCAGTGCACTAAGGCTAGTGAGTGTGATATTTTCCTAAACCAATACATGAGATAGAAACCCATTCAGTATCAGTCACACATGCATACACACATCAGTTTTTAAAAGATAAACCTGCTTGCATGGACACATTGCATTTTTAGTGACATTGCTTTGATTACAAGGTCTCTATAATTCAATAAAGCATCAGAAGTATTTTGACATCACTAAATATGGTTTTCATCCTATTGTGGATTTCCCAGGTGGCTCTGAAATCTTCAGGTTGACTAAAGAACGCATGTCAGAGACACTTTGGTGGTGTATGCTGGTGATGTTTCTGGAAAGCAACATTAAAGCAAACAATTAATGAGATTGTGTAAAACTGCAGTATTAATTAAGGTGCCATGAACAACAAACAAACACTGTTAATTAGTGCAATAATGAAAGTGAATTTTAGATATCTCCAGTAATTGTTTTTCAAGCATCATTTGTTTCATCATTTGCAGATGATAAATGTAAATAAAGTCTTTAAGGGCCAACTTTGTTCTTTGTGGTTTTTTCATTAACATTACAATCTCTATTAATTCAGGATCCTATAAGAGTATGTCATGTCATGTTTTATTGCTTATATAATATCTTGTTTTTCACAAAATCAGGTGTAACTTACGTCTGTCTTTAAGAGTCTCAATGTAGGTTTGCATGAACTCCTTGTCATGCTCTGTCTGTTCGAGTGTGTCATCTTTTTTATCCTCATTGACCTCCAAATTTATTGGATTGTCAAATAACTGTATGAATCTGATAATGATATAAATATAAAACATTATTTTAGTTTCAATCAGCTGTATTAAGAAGTAAGATGTTCCTGGCTAATTTCATACTTACTTTATATTTGGATCGTTTGTGAGTTTGGTAGGAGTACAGATCAGTTCATCTCCGCTGACAACAAGCATCTTGAGAGTGACAATTTCTGCTATTGACATTGGTAGGTATTTCATTTTGTTTTTATGCAGGAACAATGTCTGTAACATTTCCAGCCTAAGATACAAAATTAAACATCAACAAATAAGCCAACAGAAAACATGAAGTGCCTCATATACACTATACTTAAGGACAAAAGAATTGAATTCATAATTTAGTTTGCCTTCTTACGTTAAGAACACTGGTAAGGTTAAAATTACCATCATTCTCAATACTGCATTACTTCAGCATGGTTAACCTAGCTCACATCTTCTTAAAGGGCGGCATGCAAGCACACATAATTTTCCATATGATTATGTCCAGCTGACATGTCTTGGTATCAACGTAAGGAAAACATTCTGATCGTGCATTTTGTCTTTACACATCATGCCCCGTTTAGAAAATACTAGCAGATAGGATGCTTCAATTGGTACAACACAAGCAGACATCACCAGACAGTTAAGAGGTGCCAAGAATACCATTTCCAGGTCATGGAACAGATACTGAACAACTGGTTCCACTGCTAATTGCTCTAGGTCTGGAAGGCCAAGTGTGAAGGCGCCAAGACAAGACAGATAAATTCGATGGTGCCATTTAAGAACCATCCAGGAAATGCTGGTAATCCTGCTGCTGGTATTCCAGGTTCACACATGATAAGTCATCGGACTATTCAACAACTATTGATTCCGTCATTGTTGTCTGAAATGTGAATTTCTGGTCTTGATAGGGACACGGATTTTTGTACCAAATCAACTTTCTTATTTACTTGACAAATATATTTTCTAAGACATTTATTTGTGCAACATTTCTTTTGTCTATGAGTATAATTTAAAATGTAATATTAAACATGCAAAAACATACCTATCAATGTCCTCTGGCAAATCACAAAGACTGTTCTTACTGATATCCAACCACTGAAGACTTGACATTCGAAGTACACTGACTGGTATAGTAGCAAATTTATTTTCTGCTAGGTCCAGATGTTTAAGTTTTTTTAAGTTGCTCAGCTAACATAAAAACACAATTATGTTAAATGTATTAACAACAAACATTTGGTATATTTAAGGCATGTTACAGCAATGTTTAAGAACTTTAACTTATTTTACCTCAAAAGGCAATTCACTGATATCAAAATTTGCCACCATTTCCAGCTTTTCCAGATTTTCACAGTCTCCAAGCTCAGGTGGAATGCTTGATAATTTATTGTAATTTACATTCAGTTCTTTTAGGTTTGCCAGTTTTCCTGTCAGCAATGATCAATTTAGTTACAAAGTTCATTAATTTTCAAATACATACAGTAAAATTGTTTTTAATAATGCCTGCTATAGTAATAAGAATAATCTAAAAACAGTGTTTTGAGGAACTGACCTATCTCAGCTGGAAGCTCTCTGAGCCTATTTTTAGGTAAGTCGAGGACACACAAATCCACAAACTGTTCAATGTATTCAGGCAACTTTTGAATTTGTGTTCTTTGAATGTGCCACTCTCGAAGATAAGTCATATATTGAAGATCTTCTGGTAGTTTCTGTAAGTCAGACGAAATCAAATGTTTTTTCTTTTCATAACCGGGAGGTGATTTTACAGCTTTTTATAAAAAAAAGAAAAGAAAAAAAGCATGCTCATCTTTACCCTCCATTTATCTCCACTCAGCTCAAAAATGTATTTCTTCTCTTCATTGTCAGTGCCTGAATGAAAAAGAAAAGCTCTTATGAATGCTATTTAAAAATTTCACTGGATATTTGTAATAATTTCAATGTGCTACAGTTTAGTATCCAAGACTAGGCAGGACAAGTTTTGTTGGACTGAAGAGGACATTCAAGAAATATTTTACATCACCCTAGATACAGATGTTGAAGTGCGGTTCAGTAGATGTAGGAAACATGTTGTGTCAAATCTGCATGTCTTTAAACAGTAGGTAGAAACCACCAAGCGCAGGGAGAACATGCAAACCCCACACACACCCTACGGTGGGACTTGAACTCTTGATCCTGAAGGTGCAAGGTCACAGCACTAACCACTACACCACCATGCCACAATGTGTAGAAAATAACGTTCAATTTCTATTGTTAGATTGACTTCTCACTGATTTTATGAAATGGTTACTAAAAAAAGTCACTGTTTTTGTAATAATCCAATGCTTTGTTGCAATATTTCAACATTAATAAGACCTTTATGGTTTGTATACCTTCTGTATAAATGACTCAGGTGTATACATCTCATGAGTTGGCTTGAGTAAGTCAACATTTTTAAAGATGTACTGTAAAGTAAGGTCTCCACTGTTATTTCAGTTATAATTAAGTTATAATTCAGTTATCTTCGAGATGATGTGTAAAAAATCTGAGCATGTCAAATATGACATATCGTGCCCTGATTTGTGTTATAGTGTATCCTGTTTCCTAAGAAATTTACACACACTTTACCTTATCAGTAAACATACTTGTGGAAACTGTGGGTAAAATGCCCATTTCTGCAAAGGTTGATCTTTCCAGATAGCACTGGAGTGCAGTGACTTCTTTGGTCTTCATTTTTCTGCATATTATGCGATACTGCCATTCCTGATTTATCCTACAAGAAAATAGCCCGAGGTATGGTGTAGAAAGGTTAGGTTTATTAAATCTTGGTTTATTTTTGTTTAAACCTAAACTGAAAATTACTAATGATTATGTTTCCAGACTCTTAAAATGTATACAAAACTATTCGAATGCCACAACACTTGTAAAAAGACAGACAGGTTTTTAGTTTTACTAATGACTATTATTAGTATTCAGGTTAACATGTCTGCCCAACACGTCTGTGTTTTTTTTCTTCTTACTTGGCCAGGGCACTTTTGTTGACCCTTTCCTGTTCTTTCTTCTGACGCTGCTTGTATTTCTTCACCCGGCCCTCCCAAAGGTTGCGTATCACTGAGAGGTCATACACGGGAATGTCATTTCCAATTCTGTCCACCCTCATGTTTATTAGTCCTGAATGAAAAGAGCTTCTAAAAACAAAAAAAGACACTATAAAACAAATGTCTTTTTAACATTTACATTACCTTTAGAAATAGTTAAAATGGTAACAATAAGACAAGCTCTTTCTAACTGGAACATTCTGTGCAAAACACTACAGCAAAGTAAGATTTACAAAATACACAATTATACAATACATACTATGAAATCAATACATCTTATAAGTTGTATTAGCATATTGCAGTATATATTATAGAGATGTAACATAAGCTATAATTGTTTTCAAAGTTATATGAAGAGATATAAGTAATACAAATGTATGAAAATTTAAAGACATGTTCATGGATTTTGAATCAGAAGACATTGCATATTCTTACCTGAGATATGTATTCTTTCTGCTCCTTTCTAGCTAGAGCTGCTTGTTTACCAGAGTCAAACACAATCCACATTTATGAGTCATCTATATTTAGTATGTCTGGGTAAGGTTCTATTTTTACATTGACAGATATTATATCCCAATGTCACACTCACAGAGATGTCACATGTTAGCAGCCTCACACATACAATCCCCCAAGTGACTATTATAAATACAACAATGGAGTGAAAAATACAAAGGGGAAGCACAATAGTTTGTCAGAAAAACGCACTGAGCAACAAAGTCAGTTCCTGCGACATTCTAATGTATAATATTCTATATATCTAATGTAAAATGGCATAACAAAAATATATATCATGTAAAAGTATACTATTTTACAGACATAACAGCAACACTGAAGTTACTAGCTTTCTGTTCACAGTTTCCAACATTATGAACACAACAAATGGTAAAAGAAGCAGTTTGACTTTACAACGAGTGACAAGCATGTGTTATAAAGCAGAGTGAGGTAAGCCAGCTTCAAATAGGTAATGGCATGTCATAATGAGCTTCTATTTACAGTTCCTAACATTATAAACAGTGAATTCTAATGCAAGCAGTTTGACATCATATGGGCCAGTGGAACGGGTATGTGTAATAAAGCTAAGTCATGCCTGCCCCCTACAAGGAACTGTTAGCAGCTATTTCTGCAGGTGAAATGAGAACTAAGAATCTGGCTAAGGGTTAAGGCTACTTGATCTGGCTTCAGATGGTAATAAAAAAGTTATTTTTTAAAAGTAAAGTGATATATGGTACATTAAAAAAATGTACAGTGATATATAAAAAAAAAAGTAAAGTGATATATGGTACATAAAAAAAATGCTTGAAAACAATAAAGAACAATGGAAATGAAAATTGCACTCTTTTCTGGCCTATACAGTATTTCCATTTTTTTATGATCTGCCACACTTTAATCAAAAGGTGCAGGCTATTTGTTCGTATTGTGAATAGTGAAGTCTACCGCAGAGGCAGAAACAGCTCTCCCCAGGTATGACACAACCTTCCAATTTGTGTTCAGTACTCGATACAGATTCTATTTTAAAGCCCAGTTTAGTCAAGCCTTTTGTTTTTTTCCTTAGGTAATGGAGTAGTTCAGGGGGGTTCATGAGTGTTTTGGAGAACTAGGATGTTTGCATGCTACCATCTTACCCAGATTAACCTGCCTTGTTGTCAACGCAACACACTAATTCATCAAAATATATAGTTTGCACAGAACTTTTTGAATTAATTATATATATATATAAATTTCAACATGGTCAAAACGTAATTTGTAAATGTAAAGGGTGATTTTTTTTTTAAAAGGTTTGAGGAAATGTTTTACAAACCATGTGGTAGACATTAAATCTCAATAAATAATAAATGTACATGCAACAGCATTTAATGATCTGTCCTGTACACATTTCTGGCTCTAATAGTTCTATTTCTAACATTCTAAAATAACATTGTTTCAGGCCAGGACCACCTCAGGTTTAAATATGAATACATATATTGGCATTTTGTAATATCACTACACAGTATATAATTAGACCATTCCATTTCACTACTTATAAAATGCAGCAAACTAACAATTAAAAGTAAATTAATATGCTGAACCACTGCTGCTGAACCAGCAGTCCACTAGAGGCGTAAATGCTGCAAAGCTTGCTTCTTCATACCAATCTGATTTTCAGCAATGAATACGGTGCAGGCATTGCTGACCCACCAAAGAGGAGGTGAAATTACAGGAGGCCATGAAACCTGAAGCAGCTGAATATTTCTTCTTTGGTGCCATTAATGTAAATCGAAGTGATGCTTTCTCTAGCACTTAAGTTCAAAATCATTTCTGTAGTTGTTGAGAATAAATACATAATTTGGATTGAATGCATAATTCTTCATAAACACATATGAATGCAGATATGGACAGTATGATTGAACATTTTGCTGCAGCTGTTTTTAGAATGCTTGCCAACTTCAAATCAGGTGTGTGCATTGAGAACCTATAGGATGACAACAGCTGAGCCTACAGGACAAAAGAAGCTGAATGAACACAAAGTTTTTACTCAAAAGTACCCTAACTAATTAATTAAATAAATAAACTATCCATTTATCTGTCCATATATTTATCAAAATAAATTATTTAACATCTCAAAACCTGCACAAAATGACTTGAAAATAGTACAAAGAAAAAGGTAGACTGACTTTCTTCACTGTCTCTGTCTTTTGGTATGATACAACATTGAACTTCCTCATTCCTTATATGGTAATATGTCCTGTAGCCTGTATTGAGATCAATATTCATACAAATGGCCTTTTGTCTGAAAATGGTCATTTGCTTTCTGTCATCTGTCTGTGTCCATTTTTAATTCAGTCCAATTGGTATTTTTTTATATAGAGCGTTTAACAATGGTCATTGTCGCAAAGAAGCTTTACAGAATAAAAACAATATGGAAATGAGTTTGAAAAGTGTGGAGAAATACAATAAGTATAAATCATAATGATCAGATTCTCCTTGATGACAGTCCCTGAGATGACGATAGATAGAAACATAGGTAGAACCCATCCTCTTGCCATGCAGTGTTATGACTGCAAATCAATCGCTGCTATCTGATATCACCCAAGCTCCCTGACTGGTAACTCTCAAGGTTATTTTTAGTAAACTGTGTAATAAATACCTACTTTCAAAAACCTTGTGCATTCTCTTAAAACCTTGAAACCTTCTCTTAAAGTTCTCTGATTAGTTCCTCGCAAGGTTTTTTTGTATGGTCAGAGCACAAATAACTGCATGAGCCATGAGTCCAAAACTATCTTCATGGTCACGTGTAACCATCCCCAGTCACAACATGCATCCCAAATAGCCTGTGCAGGGCCATCTTTAGCAGAGAGCCAGAGGCCTCCATGCGATGAGAATTCCAACCAGGAGCATCGCACCAGGATGTGTCAGACAGATCCGGAGGGAAGTGGGGATCATCTCAGGAGAGAGAGAGAGAGAGAGAGAGAGAGAGAGAGAAGAAAGTGAGAGAACAGTTAGGTATGGTCACAGTCACACACTGAGTAAGTTGAATGTATATTTTGTGCAGAGTGCACCGATATTATTATTATTATTATTATTATTATTATTGTTGTTATTATTATTATCTCTGTCTATTTCTCTCTTTTTGGTTAGTATGTGATTAGTAATAGATGTCTAAATGAGACATATTATGTCTATGACATTATGACTTGTTTTGTAGACTACTGAAGTGTATTAAATACAAGACTTTAAATATTTGTTCTTCACACTATCTGTGATATCTGAGGCTAGAGTAGAGTGAATGCGTCATTTGGCCCAGCTTATACACACAAACCATATACCCAAAAAGGTAGCATTTGGATTTAAATGAGCTTCTTCAAAAAATTATGTACCTCTGGACAGAAATCAATGCTGTGATGTTGCATAAGGTTGGTGAAACAATGCCACAGTGAGTCTGTACCATATTGAATATTGAAGCAATATTGAAGGCGGCCTAGTGAACTACTGTATTACAGTGTGGCTTGGCAGCATCTCACTATCCAGATATCTTATAGGAACCCCACAAATGTGGAAGTGGCAGAATGTAAACAAAATATGTTAATGGACTGGAAAAACCTATAAGTATAGTTAATTTAATTCATTTGAGTTAATGTCTTATTAAGTATCACAGAAGAAGGTTGCACTACATTGTCTATGCATTTTGTGCTCAAAAGGTGGTAGAAACAGCATTAGACAATTTTGGGGATGTTTTTGTTTTTCTATAACGTTGTATGACATGTTCTCCACTTTTTAGATTGTGTGTGTGTGTGTATATATATATATATATAATATGCACATTTTTATAATAAATTTAATAAAAGCTTTGTGTTATTTATAAAGAATAACAATAAGCCTGGAAAGTACATATTTAGTGGTGCAGTGGTGGCTCAGTTGGTTAAGGCTGTGGATTACTGGGTTACTGATCGGAAGGTCGGGGGTTCGAACTGTTGAGCCCTTGAGCAAGGCCCTTAACCCTATCTGCTCCAGGGGCGCTGTAAGCTGGCTGACCCTGCACTCTGACCCCAGTTTCCTAATTGGGATATGTGAAAATTGAGCAATTTCCCTCTGGGATTAATAAAGTTCTAATTATTATTTTTAAAAAACAACAGATCTTCAACAGTAAAACCAGTAGAATTTTTTTATATTTTATGTACTGTAAGTACTGTATGACTGAAAAAATGAATGAACTGTACACTGAATGGTCAAGTGATTGAAAAAAAGGGTGGTCTGAGTGTTTTACACAGTACCATAGACAATGCACTCACATCCATCCATCCATATAGGAACCTCTGTAGTCCTAAAAAAGACAGTGGAGGTCAACGACTGGGGTAGGTCCTCCGGTAAACATTCACAAACTACAGGCAATTAGGGAACGCCAGTTAACCTAATCTGCATGTCTTTGGAGATTACCCACATTGCTTTGCTTATGCTAAAGCAAGGAGTAGTACTGTTTTATTAGAGAGACATGATAGCCACTGATTCTAGGACATCAAATAGAGAACTACATACTACTGTAGGTACTAGGACTAAAACCAATAAGCAGTATTCCTCTGACGATGATTTATAACAGCTGAAGTAACGCAGTTTAAATTTTACTTGAGGGGGTCAGGTTAAAATAGTAGGTTTCAGTAGCTTTTAGAGAAAACAATCTTTTCTTTATACCAGAAACGTAACCATCTGGTGATTTTTTTTGCAGTACATTTTAATTTTTATACTTATACTTAAGGACCTCTTATGGGAAAAATGTACCCTACTTATTTTGAACAAACTGTTCAGTCTGCAGTTCAGTGAGGTGTATTGCTTTTGTTTGTCACTTAAAGCTTTTTATTTTTTTTAGCTTGTAGGTGAAATTAACAGCATTAGTTTTGAAATGGTGACACTGTACATTGGTGATCTTCACTCTGATGTGTGCTCCTGGAGAAATTCAGTTCTGTTGGCAGCGTTGACTCCATCCAGCTCTGCAGAGACAAGAGGACTGGCACATAACTCACATATGCTTTCATCAACTTCTAGTAACAATCAGATGGTAATACAAACATATATAACACACCTTAACAGGGTTCTGTTGTTCTGTGTTGTGTATTATCTGAAAACATGAGACTGTGTTAAAGGGGTCTGTTGTTGGCTACTGTAATTTAAAGGAAAAAATCATAGCATGTGTAATCTCAAAAACATTTTTTATTCATGTAAAGTGAAAGAACAATAATACCAGTTCATACTTGGCATATTACATACTCAACATGTTGACATTATTATTTTACAGTTTTATTACCAGAATATGGTCAAGTGTATACTGCACCTGTGTAACTTTGATGTTAAGCCGTAATTGACTTTGTTCTCTCAGCTGAGCGTGCTTTGGAGCTCCTCAATTTTTACATCCTTTTGAGTCAGCCCATGAGCATCATGTGGTCCCAGAGATTCTCGTTCTACAAAAGAGCAATGTGTGGAATATATTTCTCAAGAACCTGGAGCATGGCTCTGTATGACACCTTCTGTACCTTCGGCACAGTCCTGTCATGCAAAGTATGAGCGATGTAGATCTGAATAACTTCCTAAATCCTAAAAAGTCTTCCATTAGGTCTCTGACACAAGCTCTATGTGTTAATAGATCTGCATCTACTTGAGGCAGTGTGTAATGAAAATGGGTCCAAAGGGTTTGGATATGTGCAGATTGAGAGACTTGAGGCTGCCATCAAGAGGCTGAATGGCATGCTGTTTAATGACCATCAAGTTTAAGTCATGTGGAAATCACTTAAAATATCTTATACATTTGTTTTTGATTTGTGCATAACTAAGTTAATATAACTGATAAATTTTTGTAGAACTCTTTATGGTTGATACAGTGATTCAGTTTGGTTATACAGTATGAGGGCATTTCTGTTAACATGAATTTATTTATATAAAATATAATTTGCTCCCACACCATAATACTGGAAAAATCTTAAATGTGCTAAAGATAAACTTTTCATAATAAAGACATGCCTGATAATAATAATAATAATAATAATAATAATAATAATAATAATAATAATAATAATAATAATAATAATATATGTCTTGCTGCTCAATAGAACACATTTTCTGAATGGCATAATAAAAATTTTAACTAGTGCAATGATAATACAATATTGTCACAATCATAAACTGTAGAACTAGAAGTACAAAAGTGTATATATATAAAATAATCAATGAATGATTACTCTTCCTGGATTTTTGCAAACACTGAGTCTTTTAAGCAACTTTTTGATTTTTAATAATGATGATTGCTTCGGATTTGTGTGATTTGGTGTGTTAAAGGTTTGTCCAGGCTCTGTTATTGATCGTCAGCTACCTCTTCTTCTCTATCCATTACTTTCTCTGAGCTCTCTTTTTTTTCTCACTGAAGCCTGACATTTTTACTTTCTCTACTTCTTTCAGAGGCTGCAGCACAATGTTTTCTGTAGCGCTGCTGCTTTTCTGCAGCAGAGATGCTGCCATTTCCTGATAGATACATACTATTTAAACTGCATAAAGCTTGTATATTAAAAACATATTAAAAATAAATACAATTAAAATAAATATAAGGCAGTGTATATTGGATATTTATTGTGCTCAATTGCCGAACATTTATTTTATGATTCCGCTGCCTGAGATAAAATAGTCACAAGTGCCAGTGAATTTTGATCAGGGTTATCCTCCCCTCCCTGCTGGATGGCTGAAAAACATTTCCCTTTTCTTTCTGTCAGTAAAAATCTGATGAAATTGTCTCAAATGTTTTTTACCTTATCATTATAAACCCTCAGAAAGATTTTCTGACAAAATAGTGGCATCGAGTCTGACATCACATGTTAGTAAGTTAGGGTTTAGTATAACACATTAGTATTGTGAAACACAACATTTATTATAATTTTTATTTTAACTGCTAAGCCATTAAATATTCCTATTCTTTAAAAACTCATAATGATGCTGAAAAATATGAGCAAAAGCACAAAAGGTTGATCAACTGAGACAACAACAAAACAAGTTCAAGTGCATTGCCTATAGATTTCCTTTTTATTTACCAGAGTGACTGACCTTTAGTTTTGCTGCTGGGTTTGCCTTAGTGTTGATGATTCGTGACCTTCTACAGGAGCTTGCAAGCCTTGTACATAATGATTGAGACAGTGAGATGTATAAAATACAAAACTGTTTAGGATATTTGAGCAGTATGACTTATGTTCAAGTTCAAATGCCTAGTGTTTTTATTTCCTTGTTCTTGGTCAGTATATGTAACCTTTTGATTTGCCACTGCTTCTTCCATAGTGTTTACCACTGAGGTAAAAACGGGAGTCTTTCAGTCTTTCATGTTATAAAATACCACAACAGAAGTCAACTCGAGGTTTTATTCCCCATTGACTGAATGATCTCAAATAAACAATAATTAGAAATAAACATAGTAAAACGTCATACCTTTATATTAGTTATACTGTACTGTATATACACATATTAGCTTTAGGTCTGCAAATAACTTAATTATTGAGAAATTAGTTTCAATTAGAAAATAGTTTCAATTGAAGTGTACTATACTGTATTCAATTGTTATTTAGATTTTATGCAAATTATTGCATGAAAGTTTCTTACAGATGTTTTGTTTTTGTATTTTGTGGTTATGAATTTTGAAACTCTCTCTCTCTTGTGTGCACTCAACATCACAATGGTATACACTAGAGGAGGGTGAATTACAGCCAATCAGAAACTAAAGGAGGTTACATTCTGGCCACCCTTTTTTGATTGGCTCCATTGTTCTCTGCTTCTGTTTTTGCCTTTAGCAGCTAGTATGCTTCATCAATGCATGCGTTAGTTTATATTGTGAACATTTAATTTTCATCAGAATAAGGTACATTTCATGGTGTTTGAAATTAAATACATTGTTTTAATTTCATGTATTGTTGTCAAAGGTTTTATTCAGAGGCACCACTAGTTCATTATATTTGGACAGGCTAAAAGTCTCATGAAATAGTAATACTAACCTAATCAAAATTACCCTTGGTTTACCATGAGTGACATGACTATGTTTTGAAGCATAGTTAGCTTGCTTACTTAGTTACATTAGACAGAAAATTCACTGCACAGCCAAAGAAAAAAGTCATCACCTGGCTTTAACTAAGCAAGTAGTTAACAGCCTTCCAAATGATAATTTCTGCATTGATCAATATGGTTCACTTGGCAATAACTTATTCAACCCTAACTGATGCAGTGAGTAGCTTCTCTTTTTTTTAAACAACCATGGCAGAAGACATATCCTTTGGTCATGGCAGAGATATTACTCTGTTTCTGAAGGGTTAAATTACTGGCCTGCAACAAGAAAAGAAAACAAGGTGATTGCTGAAAGTACTAAAATTAGATTATGACTGCCTAACACATTATTAAGACCTGGTAGGGTAGTGGTGAACCATCTATTTTTAAGGAAGAAATGTAGTCAGAAAAACATCCTGAAAGAGCATGATGGGAGATCACTTAAATGAAATTGGGTTACTGTTGGTCGAAAAAGGAGAGGAGGAAGGCGTGTTCGAAAGCAGAGCAGTATTTGCTTTGAGGATGCTGGTGGAGAAGTACAGAGAAGATAATAAAGAGTTGCATTGTGTCTTTGTAGATTTAGAGAAAGCGTACGACAAGAGGAGCTGTGGTGTTGTATGAGGAATATGGAGTGGCAGAGATGTACAAACCGGATTCCAAAAAAGTTGGGACACTAAACAAATTGTGAATAAAAACTGAATCCAATGATGTGGAGATGGCAAATGTCAATATTTTATTCAGAATAGAACATAGATGACAGATCAAAAGTTTAATCCGATAAAATGTATCATTTTAAAGGAAAAATATGTTGATTCCAAATTTCACGGTGTCAACAAATCCCAAAAAAGTTGGGACA